>CM036997.1:2792500-2935000 GCA_020854095.1 Dasyurus viverrinus
CCCTCCAGCCCTGAGCCACTATCAGAACCCTCTTCTGCCGATGGCAGGGGCCTGCGATACAGTGACTGTTTTCATCCTCATCCTTTGGGGAAGGAGGTGATTTTAAGCTCATCTCCCTTAATCTGGCCTCCACGGCCTTGCCTGCACTGTCTCCACGTCTCTATCCTGAATTTCCTGAGTTTGTTTCCCCACTTTTTCTCTTGCTATTTTCTTTTTTTTCTTAAAGCTTTTTATTTACAAGCTATTTTATCTTATAGCAAAGTTGCTCCTCGCCAAGGAGCTCCAACGTGGGTTTAAAGGGCATGGAGGCGTCACCTGGAAAGGGCCCAGACCATCCCCCTTTGGGATGACTTGGAGCCAAAAGACACAGCTTTGAGTTCTGGCTCCGTCACTGGGTGACTCTGGGCAAAGCGCTCAACCTCTCTGAGACTCGGTTTCCTCAGCTGTAAAGTAACTTAAACTCATGATCCTAGGATCCAATGAGAAACATTTCCAGCTCCATCTGTTGACCCTCATGTAACTGAGGGAAAGAAGAAAAGGCGAGAGGCTGTCACAGAAGAACCCACCTCTTTGCCAACTCCCTAAAAAAAAAAGAAAAGAAAAGAAAGAAAAAGAAATGGCCCCAAAAGCAAAACTCAAGCAATTATCAAGAGAAAAATGCTAATTTACTCAATGAACAAACAAAGGAAGAAATCTGACCCAAAAGTCAAAATCCCAGAGAAAACCGTGAGAAAATGGTCCCAGAGGCCCACAAGCCGAGTTAGAGTTTTCTCAAGACGTGACAAAATGGCACTAAGGAAAGGAAGGAACAGAGCTCGAACCAGTGTCGTGAGAAGAAGAAAGGGAAAAACCGAGTGTGACTCAGGAATGGCAGGACAAGACGAGCTCGAACCGCAAGGCTCAGAAACGCCGGTGAAGAGCACGAAGGAGACAACGGGGCCATTCCCAGGGGGACCATTGCTGCTGCAGGAAATTTTTCAGGAAATCACATGGGAAAATTTCGTAGAACTATTGAAAACCAAGAAATGGGGGCAGTGAGGTGGTGTGGTGGAGAGAGCCCCAGCCCTGACGTCAGGAGGACCCGAGTTCAAATCCAGCCTCAGTCACTTAATACTTCCTAGCTGTGTGACCCTGGGCAAGTCACTTAACCCCAATTGCCTCAGCAAACAAACAAACAAACAAATACAAAAAACCCCAAGAAGTGATTAGAAATAGAAGTCATAAGATACCAAAAATTATAAACACCAAAATATCATTTTGTGACATGTTAAAATAATATGAAATTGTCATTTCCTTGCCCACAGACAAAATGTCACTGGTGCACAGCCGGCCCGAGTCCTTTACAGCATGTCCCTGGAGGCTGTTGCGTTTTATCGGCCACCGCAGGTCCCGGGGCCTTGGAGCGCCCCACCCTGTCGCAGGGAGGCTCCCTGGAGATTTTGTGGCATTTGTTATTACAAGGGGATCCCCACCGTGTCAAAATGAAAAGTGGCCTTGAATGACGCACGGTTGGCGCAGATTATTTTACTATCGGGCTTGACGACAAACATCGTGTTTATTAGGCAAGGTTGCCACAGCCGGGCTAAAGGAACTTTACGGCGGCAACCAGAGTGTGCCCCCGTCACAGTATCCTCAGCTGGCCGGAAAGGAGCCTCAGAAAATGTGGAAACTTTAAAACGTAATTTTTCATCCCAGCGGGATGAAAACGGGAGAGGAGCCGCAACCAGAGTTTCCGAGCAGCTCATTTGGTAAAGGAAAGTCACTGACTTATGGCTAATTAATTAAAGCCTGTTTGTTTGTTTGTTTTATTTAATAGCCTCTTATTTACAGGTTATATGTATGGGTAACTTTACAGCATTAACAATCGCCAAACCTCTAAAGCCTGTTTGTTAGCAGCAGTGGCCAGAGAAATGTGTCCAGAGCAAAGATCCCGGTTGAAGCCACTTAGCCTTCAGGCTCAGTCAGTCGTCGGGCCTGGGAGTGACGGCAGGATCTGGCAGCCCCTCTCTGCAGAAACCACATTTTCAAAGACAAAATCCGTAAAATCTCGCCAGGAATCAGCATCAGCAACTCCCCCAAGTCATGCTGATGGCAAGGAGCACCAACTTTGAAGCTAAATGAAGTCAAATAGCAGCTCTCTAAAAATAACCCCACTCTTCTCCTTAGTAGCTCTATAGTTTAAACACTGTACTCATTATTATCTTTTCAAATTGTTTAATAAGTAATTCGTGGAAATTTGAGTCTTCTCCTTTGAGTATTGACATAAGAGCCTCATTTCCCTTTGGGGTCCATAAAGGCCACAATATTGATTATCCCGCCCTTAGAGGAGATTTACAACCTTTGCTTTAATCTAACGTGAACCAAGAGGAAAGGCATCATCTGGTTTGTAAAAAGCGAATTTCACAAGAGTTTCCATGGGAATTAGAATAATGCTAAGCGTTAATCTGGAACACAAAAGATAATTGGAAAAAACCAAGCTGATTTTGGTCCATGAAGGAGAAATGGCTCAATAGCAGCTTTTTGGTGAAACTGACAAGAGGGACATATCTGCCTGTTGAAGGGTTTTAATATTTGATATTTGGTAAATATTTGGTAAATGAGGGTTTCAGAGAAGTCACCCCAACATGGACTAAACGCGACCACATTTTGTGGTCATAGAATGCCATAGTTAGTCTTGAGGGGAAAAGGGAGAAAGGAGTCCAGGAAAAAGTGAATTGGTTCTGAGTGGACCAGAGACAGAAGGAAACACAAAGAGAAAGAGAGAGAGAGAGAGAGAGAGAGAGAGAGAGAGAGAGAGAGAGAGAGAGAGAGAGAGAGAGAGAAACAGACAGAGACAGACAGAGACAGAGAGATAGATAGAGACAGAGAGACAGACAGAAAGACAGAGACAGAGAGAGACAGAGAGACAGAAACAGAGAGAGAGAAACACACACAGAGACAGAGAGACAGAGAGAGAGAGAGACAGAGAAACAGAGAGAGAGAGAGACAGAGAGACAGAGAGAGAGACAGAGACAGAGACAGAGAGAGAGAAAGAGAGAAAAACAGAGAGAGAGAGAGAAACAGAGAGAGAGAAACAGAGAGAGAGAGAGAGAGAGAGAGAGAGAGAGGTCGGAGGGCATCAATATCAGGCTATTTATCCTCTGGGTATACTATTGAGAAGCTTTGTGGACGGGGCCTGGCGGAGGGGCGGGGGTTAGAAATTCAATTTGGCTGCTGAGCTGAGGACGGATTGGAGGAGGGGAGACCCCATGTGAGGGTCCAGGGTCTGGGCTAGGTGAAGGGAAGGAGCAAGGGCAGACCCCCGTCTGTTCGTTTTCTGACAGATTACATCAGAGATAATTAGAGAACTCCAGGAGGCTGGGGACAGGGTGAGGGGGGAGCAGAGGGGAGATCCCAACGTTGCTCCAGACCAGCGGCTCTGAGGTGACAAACCGCACAGATTGTGTAGGGGGTTGCTTTTATCTTGGGGAGGGGGGAGAGAGGGAGAAAACACTGGAACACAAGGAATTGCAAAGCTGAATGGTGAAAGTATCTTTGCATGTATTAGAAAAATAAAATACTATCAAAAATAAAATTCTCATTGTATTGATGAAGAAAATAATAAAGAGGCAGATAACAAAGGGATAGGAGAACAGGCTTTAGAGTCAGGAGTCCGGTGAGAGTCATTAACAGCTTTTACCTCAAAGAACTGAGCAGTAAAAAGAGAAAAGCTGGATTGTATCGGGGAAATCAAATAAGACGTAGATGTGAATAGATGATGAAAAAAGCAGCTTTGATAATGGTTATTGAGAAAAAAGTGAATATATACTTATCTATTTATATTGTCAAAATATGTATATATATAAATAGTTTATATACATGTATAAAATTGGTTTTGTGAATATTCTGTGTATTTCCAAATATAAGTATATATACATTATGTGTTTCCGATTGACGTGTGTTCCATATGTATATATGGAAAATATACATACATTTTGTATATATGTGTTTCCATATATGTATATACATTATGTGTGTATGTTTGGAAATGCACACAGAGCACTCACAAAACATATTCCGGAGCACAAAGACTTACGATAACTTCAGATGGGCAGAAATTGTACATACTACATTTCTCAGTGATAATGCTATAAAATTAGTCATTGAAAAGGAAAATATAATCAAATGACTCAAGGTTACGTGTAAACTGAAAATTATTAAATGGATGCCCAGGCTAAACTATAAATTATAGAAACAATAGTTATTATATATTAAAGATAATAACTATAAATAGAACATATCAAAATTTATGGGATGCAGCCAAAGCAATACTCGGAGGCAAATTTACGTTCCTTAACACTCATATTAGCAACAAAGCAAAAGGGGAAATTAAAGAGCTGAGTTTCTTAATTTCTTAATTTTCTTAATTTCTTAGAACTTAGTTTTAAAAAATAAAAGGAAAACTAATAAAACACATGAGAAAATTCAATAGATAATAAAACAAGGAACTGTTTGTAAAAAGATCCATAAAATCAGGAAAAGAAATTACTAGTGGGATAAACAGAAGAGAAAATGAACAAATTATCAGTTGTAGAAAAATGGAAAGACAGATCACAATGAATGCAAAAGAAACAAAGAAAATAATCAGAAATTAATGAATATTTTTGAAAAAAAAAAAACCATGAAATACCTCAAGTGATACAAATTGCCAGAAGCTACTCTAAATAAATAACTCTTAGAAGGAGAAATCACTTGGATCATCAAGGAGCTATCATATAAAAAGACCGAGAACCAGATGATTCACACATAAATTTTACTGAATGTTCAAAGATCAAATGATCTTGTGATATATGAACTGCTTTCAAAAATAGAGAACTCTGATTATCTTCTCTATTAGAAAAATATGGTTCTACTCAAACACAACAGAAAGAGAAAACTACACATCACTCTCAGCGATGAATATCAGTTAAATAATATAAGGCCACAAACAAAAAAGTATATCTATATGAGCAAGTAAAATGTATGCCAGGAATATAAGTATGATTTAACAGTAAGAAAATGATTTTTGCAAGCCATCTTAATAAGAAAAACCACAATAACCTGTGGATACACAAAAGCCTCTGATTCATTATGAGGTCAATTTATGTTAAGCTATAAGAAAGTCTAAAGACAGAAAGTCAAACTATAATTGGTCAATAAGCACTGATTGAGCACATGCTCTGGGCTAGACACTGTGCTAAGTGTCAGGGGTACAAAGAAAGCCAAAAAAAGTCTCTTTTCAAGGGACCAAACGGTGGGAGAGACTGCAAACACTTAGGGACAAATGAGTTATGTTCAGGACACAGGGGAAGTCTCCAGGATAAAGGTGGCAAGGCTTCCTGCAGAAGGGGAGGGAGGCTCCAGCCAGCCTTTACCCTCTACTCTTTCACCTCCATCAGGAAGCTTCTCAATCCTTCACTTTCTGCCTTCCCAGTGGTGACTGAGGCCAATGACATTTCTCCCAGAAACCCTAATTCCGACTTGTGATTCATCCGGCCCGGCATTGCACACGATGTTCTCTGCTTGTGAGTTAAGTCAATTAGGTGACAACACGAAATCTTGGCCAACTCCTTTTCCAGTGGCAAACCAACGGTGCTCCGTGTCTGCTTCTAATTGCCTTTGACTGACCCGTGGCTCTGGGAGCAGGAGGATCCGGGGCTTCCTTCTTCCTGAAGACTCATTTTGTTGTGATCTGTAGTGAATGAAGAAGAAAGAGACCCCGCCCCGGAAGCTGCCGTCTCCATAATGGGGAAAATGTTGATGTTTTGGTCTTTAGCTCCTCTGGTAAATCTCCTCCAGGAGATCCTGGGCTTCAATCACGGGTCCATTTCCATGGTCCACGGTAGCCATGGGAGCCAGGAAGGGGTAATGAGCAGCAACCTTGGCAGGTCGAGCCCCAGCCAGCACTGCCCTATTTGGAGCCATGGTGGGAATCAGTTTCTCATTCCTCCCCCATACCTGAGCATGAGCAACGGGAGCTTCAGCAGAGCCACTGAACCCCAAGGCGGGTAACCTATCACTCTGTAAAGACCCATCCCCTCCCAGCCATTCACCCATCACCGACCCCCCACTATGTGCACAGCGGACTTCATGAGACTCTGTGAAGAGGAAAGGGCAGCCAGAATCAGCAGTTGCCCAACTACAATTGTGTTTTATCCTCCTCAGGAGCCCTGTGTGTGTGAGAGGAAAACGTCCCTTCACTTTTAGGGAGAACACTCTTGTAATTGCATTCTCACCATTCCACTTAAATCAATAAACACCTTTCCTAAAAGCTGGAGTCTGACTGATTTATTGATGGAGAGGAGGACACTGGGAGGGGCCCACGAATGCCAGGACTGGAAACCGAACTGTCTCCCAAGCTGAGTGGAAGTTGAACAAATAGCTGAGGAGAGGATGCTACATAAAATATTCAAAATGGGTCAAGTATTTGGTCATTTGTTTACACACACACACACACACACACACACACACACACGCACAATTACTTAAAGAAGACTTAGATATCCAGCACACATGGCTGGTAAGAGCGGAATCATTGCCCAAATTGTCTTTATAGAGTTAATGTATAATACTCTGGGGGCTTATTCCCTCAGCTTGCACAAGCGGTGGCAGATTGTGTCTCCGGAGAAGCAGTTTCTCCTACTTTCAGGGTCCTAAGGAAAACCCTGTCACCACCTTTCTATCACCGGCTCATGAGCCCCTACCAGTGTTTCCCTTTAACATTCAGCCAATAGATGCAATTTTTTAATAAAGGCATTCCCTCAAATGGCAGAACAAGAACAGTAGTTAAAATCCATACTCCCCTAAACCAATAGGATATTCTCCTAAAAACACTTGTAATGGTTTTTTGGGGGGGAATAGAATGGACATAGACTTCAAGTGAAAATTGGGCATGGAAAAGAAAGAGCCAAGCCAAACAACACATGTTTATAATAGCGATTTTGCCTTTCTAAATATGGGGCAGTGAAAGGGAGACATAGAAGAGAGAAAATTTGGTTGATTTTTAAAATTCAATTAAAACCATAATAGAATATAATGTGTATGAGGCTCATGGGTGAGGGATACACACGGCCAAGGGAACTCCCAACTGCAGTTCTGCAGGACCTCCACGGCTTCCTCTGGAGGCTGGGATTTTAATCTGGCACCTGAAGCCAGAGGGCCCAGAAGGCAGAGATAAGGGGGATGGGGGCAGCCTCGGTGGGAGGGGGGAGTACCCTGTGCAAGGAATGGCCAGGACACTGTGACTGGGTCCCGGGGTACAGGGCAGGGGGGGGGGGAGGTGCCGGGGCATGAAGGCATCACGGACTTTGTTACCACTCTTCTCCCCATTCACATGGTCCCCGAGCTAACTGGGCCCTCCTCACCTTGGACCAGGATGCTTGACTCTCATTAACAAAACCCAAATCTCTCCATCAGTTGGCCATCCCTTCCCTCTCCGATCCGCCCTTTGTGCAGCTGTCAAATGGATCTTGTCACTCCCCTGGTCAAGAAATGTCCTGTTCCATTTAGGACAGAACCCAAGCCCCACGTCTCTACTTAAAACTTCCCATAATTGGATTCCGGCTGCTCTCCCAGACTCATTACTCCCGACTTCCCTTCAAGCCCACTACATCCAGCCAAAGGCCGACATCTGCTTCCTGGCCTGGATTTCTCCCTGACTCCCCTTTCTCCTCCAGCTCCCAGAATCCCCAGTCTCCTGTAAGACAGCTCAAGGGCCACTTCCCAGCTAAAAGACCTTTCCTGGCCTCCCTGCTTGGCCCTTTCTCCCTCCCCAGAAGCCACTGGGACATCCTCAACTTGACTTTGCTTCTCTGTGTCCAAGTGACTCCCTGGAGAATGTCAGCTCCGGGAAGGCAGGCACTGTTTGAGCTCCTTCTTTGTATTTCAGGCATCCAACCCAGGGGCTGACATACAGTTGGATCGCAATAAATGCTTGGGAATATTAACTGTGAATAAATAAAGTAGCCATAAAATGCAGAGGAAGAAACCCGAAGCCGTGAATGTCAGTGGGTATTAGAGAAAAACCCCCACCATTGGAAGGGTGACTTCAGCTGCAGGTCTGTAATTATATTACAATGAAGCAATTATCAAAATTATCTTGTTCTGGATAAAAAGAAAAACAATAGATCAGTGGAACAGAAGCCAGCATCAAAACGAAAGGCCTACAGCCTTTGAGTGTTTGATGACTCCAAGCTCACAAAGAACAGGGAAACAATCGTCGGTCTATAGAACTAGTAGAAAAAATGGCTCAACAGCATGGCAGTAAATGGGGTGCAACCCCCTCCTTGCTCCCTATACCACCTCACTAGACTCCAAATTAATTGATGGCCTAAAGATAAAAGTGAGAGTGAGTGGAATGATAGATCTATTTCACATTGTGAAGAGGAGGAAAATACTTAGCTCTTTAATAAATAGAATAAATCATAGGAGACACGTTAAATGGATTTGATTATATAAAAATAAAGAGTTTTTGCATGACAAAAGCAGCACATCCAGAATAAGAAGGAAAGAAAGAAAAGGTTGGGGAAAACAACTTTGTTATAAATATATCGGACCCAGTACAGAAACCCCCAATCTTTCAAGCATTTATACCCATTTGTAAGAATAAGATAATTAGAACAAAGGGCACAAATGGGCTATTCTGAAAAGAAGCAGCACAAATCATAAATAAACTACAATAGCTATAGGACTACGGCTTTGTTAGTCTGGGCAGTCCCCCCCCCCCCCAGTGCAGAGTTCAACCTGTCTACAATTTACCACAGCTGCTGCTCTGCTGGAAAAAAGAATCCACCCCCTTGCAGCCACCGTTGCCGATTCTCTTTGAGCTCATCCAGATGGGTTCGGTCCCAGCTCGGGCTCCAAGCCCTTTTGGCTGGGCGGCCCAGCCCTGCCCAACCCATCTTGTGCTCAGATGTCAGAACCTCTGAGAGAGAGCAGCACCCCCTCTTCCCATCACCTAATGTCAAAAATGAGACAAGGAGGAGGAGGTGAGTCAAGAAATGATTCCCCCCACACTGTTCAGCCTCCAAAAAGCAGAGAAATGCCCATCAGACCCACCTGAAATGGGCCGAGAGAGTTAAAAGTGAGGATGATGCTGGCAGGGCTGGGGAGTCACGATTCAGCCTTTGTGAGAGGCGATGCTGCGGTCTCACTAATGCTGGGGTCCACTTAGAACTCTGTGCCAAAGAAATCACACGTCCAGCCTCCACTCAACTTGCAACCCCATCCTTTCAGTAAACTAGGGTACAACCACGGGGACCCCAATCCAATGCGTTGCCTAATAGGTCACTTCCCACCTTCTCTCCTGCACTTTCCTTTCTTTACTCTTAGATAGTCACCACTGCTGTGCAGGCCCCCTCTCCTCAGCCCGGACCTCTTTCTATAGCCTTCGAGGTGGTCTCCTGGCCTCCCGTCACCTCTTCTCCCAACCATCCTCCACTTGGCTGCCAAGGTGCTTATGTACAGCTCTGACCGTGTCTCCCTCCCAGAGTTTATCTCGTGGACTCTGGGTCCTCAAAAAGATTCTCCATCTCCTGACTCTGCTTCCTTGCCCTGGCTCAGGTGCTCCTACTGCTTGCTTTGGGTTTCTTTCCTTTCTTCCTTTCTTCCTCCCTCTCTACCTCCTCCTCCCCTTTTCTCTTTCTTTCATCCCTCCCTCTCTCTCTCAATAGTATTTTATTTTTTCCAATTACATGTAAAGATATTTTTCAACGTTCATTTTTAAAATAAGATTTTCAGTTTCAAATTTTTCTTCCTCCCTCCCTCCCATCCCCACTCCCCAACATGGCAAGCAATCTGATTTAGGTTTTCATGTACAATCACGCAAACATCTTTCCATAATAGTCATATTGTGAAAGAAGAAATAGAACAAAAGGGGAAGTCACAAGCAGAAAAGTGAAAATAGTATGCTTTGATCCACCCTCAGACTTCATAATTTTCTCTGGACGTGGCCAGCCTTTTTCATTATAAGTTTTTTGAAATTGTCTTGGATCATTGTCTTGCTAAGAGCTAAGTTAATCATAGGTGATCGTTTCATACTGTTGCTAGTACCAGATACAAGGTTCTCCTCATTATGATCATTTTACTCAGCATCAATTCATGTAAATCTTTCCAGGTTTTTCTGAAACCTATCTGCTTATCATTTCTTATAGAACAACAATAATCCATTACTTTCATATACTACAACTTGTATAGCCATCCACCAATTAATGGGCATCCCCTCAGTTTCCAATTCTTTGCCACCACAAAAAGAACTGCTACAGCTATTTTTGTACAAATAGGGCATTTCCCCCTTTGAGGAGGATGTCTTTGGGATAGAGAGCTAGCAAGGGTATTGCTGGGTCAAAGGGTATGCAATTTTACAGACCTTTGGGCATAGTTCCAAATTGCTCTTCAGAATGGTTTGATCATTCACAGCTCCACCAACAATGCATTAATATCCCAATTTTCCCACATCTTCTCCAACATTTATCTTTTTTCCTTTTCTATCACATTAGCCAATTTAATAAATGTGAGTGATACCCCAGAGTTCTTTTAATTTGCACTTTTCTAATCAATAGTAATTTAGAATATTTTTTCATATGACTATAGATAGCTTTAATTTTTCATCTGAAAACTGCCTGTTACTATATCCTTTGACAATTTATCAACTGGGGCATAACTTAGATTCTTATAAATTTGATTCACTTCTCTATATACTTGAGAAATGAGGCCTTTATCAGAAATATCTATTATAAAAATAGTTTTCCAGCTTTCTGCTTCCCTTCTAATCTTGGTTGCACTGACTTTGTTTGTACAAAACCTTTTTAACTTAATGTAATCAAAATTATCCATTTTGCATTTCATAATGTCCTCTATTTCACATTTGCTACTCTTCATAGATCTGACAGGCAAACCATTCTCTGCTCTACTAATTTGCTTATAGTATCACCCTTTATATCTAAATCCTGTGCCCATTTTGAACTTAAGATATCTTGGTGTATGGTGTGAAATGTTGATCTGTGTCTAGTTTCTGCCATACTGTTTTCCAATTTTCTCAGCAGTTTTTTTTTGTCAAATATTAAGTTCTTATTGGAGAAACTGGAGTCTTTGGATTTATTAAACAGTAGATTACTATAATTATTTACTATTGTGTTTTGTGGGCCCACTCTATTCCATTGATTCACCACTATTTCTAAACTAATATCAAATATTTTTGATGATTGTTGCGTTAGAATATAGTTTTAGATATGGTACATCTAGGCCACCTTCCTTTTTTTTCATTATTTCCCTTAACATTCTTGATCTTTTATTCTAACAAGTGAAATTTGTTATTTTTTCTATCTCTAAAATAACTTTTGGTAATTTTATTGATAGGACTCTGAATAAGAAAATTAATTTAGGTAGAATTGTAATTTTTATTATATGAGCTCAGCCTACTCACGAACAAGTGATAGTTTTATAACTGTTTAGGTCTGACTTTATTTATATGAAGTGTTTTGCAATTGTGCTCATTTAGTTCCTGAGTTTGACTTGGCAAGTAGACTTTGAAATATTTTATATTATCTATAGTTATTTTAAATGGAATTTTGTTTTTCTGATGACTTATATGGGCTTATTTTATATCCTGCAACTTTGTTAAAGTTGTTAATTATTTCAACTAGTTTTAAAGTTGATTCTCTGAGTATATCATCATATCATCTGCAAAGATAGTTTTCCCTCTCTTATTGCTAAAGTTAATATTTCTAGTCACTATTGAATTATAGTTGTGATACTTGGGCATCTTTGTTTCACCCTGATCTTAGTGAAAAAAACTTCTAGTTTATCTCCATTACAGATAATGCTTGCCAATGGTTTTAGACAGATATTACTTATTTTTAAAGAAAGCTCCATTTATTCCTATACTCTTGTGATTTTAATAGAAATGGATGCTGCATTTTGTCAAAAAACTTTTTCTGCATCCAGTGAGATAATTATATGCTTTCTGCTGATTTTGTTATTGATATGGCCAACTATGCTAATAGTTGTCCTAATACTGAACCTGCTCTGAATTTCTGGTATAAATCCCATCCTGATCAGAGTATATTATCCTCATGATAAATTATGTGATCCCTTTGATAATATTTTATTTAAAATGTTCATATCGATATCTCTTAAGGAAATTGGCCTACAACTTTATTTGTCTGTTTGGGCTCTTCGGGTTTAGATAACAGTACCATATTTGGTCAAAAAGAATTTGGTAGAACTCCTTTGCCTATCTTTCCAATTAGTTTATATGATATTAGAATTAATCGCTCTTTAACTGTTTGGTAGAATTCATTTGTAAATCTATCTGTCTCCTTAGGGAGCTTCTTGATGGCTTATGAAGTTTATTTTTCTAAAATGGGGTTTTTAATATTTTATTTCCTTCTCTATTAATCTGGGCACTTTGTATTTTTATAAATATTCATCCATTTCACTTAGATTGTGAGATACAATTGGGCATTGAATTGGCATTCAATTGGGCAAAATAGCTCCTAATTATTGTTTTAATTTCCTCTTCATTGGTGGCAAATTCACTAAAAATTTTCATTTTTGATACTGCCTATTTGGCTTTCTTCCTTCTTTTTAAAAATGAAATTAAACAAAAGTTCATTTGTTTTATTGTTTTTCACATAACCAAGTATTAGTTTTATTTATGAGTTCAATAGTTTTCTTACTTTAAATTTTATTAATTTTATTTCCTTTGATTTTCAGAATTTCTAATTTGGTATTTAATTGGAGATTTTTAATTTGTTTTTTTTTACTTGAATGACCAATTCATTGATCTATTCTTTTTCTATTTATTCACATAAGATTTAAAGATATATTTCTCATAGGTACCGCTTTGGCCACATCCCATAAATTTTGATATATTGTCTCATTATCATCATTCTCTATGATGAAATTATTGATTGATTCTATGATTTGTCGTTTGATCTACTCATTCTTTAGGATTAGATTATTTAGTTTCCAATCTTCTTTCTATGGCCCTTTATTACATATACATTTTATTGCATCATGTACTGAAAAAGATTTCTGTTTTTCTGCATTTGATTATGAGCTTTTAGTCCTAATTAAATGGTCTGTTTTTGTGTAGGTGCCAAGTACTACTGAGAAAAAAGGTACATTCCTTTCTATGCCTATTCAGTTTTCTCCAAAAATTTATCATATCTAAGTTTTCTGAAATTTTATTTACTCCTTTAACTTTGTTCTTGTGTATTTTGTGGTTAGATTTACCTTATTCTGAAAAGGAGAGATTGCAGTCCCCTACTGTGTAGTTTTGCTATCTATTTCCACCTGTAACTTACATAACTTCTCCTCTAAGAATTTGAATGCTATACCACTTGATGTACATGTGTTTAATATTGATATTGTTTAATTGTCTATGGTATCTTTTAGCAAGATGTAGTTTCTCTTCTAATTAGATCTATTTTTGTCTTTTTTTGGTCTGAGAACATGATTGCTATACCTGATTTTTTGTTTTACTTCAGCTGAAGCCCAATATATTGCTCCAGCCTTTTACCTTTATTATGTGTCCTTCTGCTTCAAATGTATTTCTTATAAACAACATAAACACAAAAACAACATTCTGGCTTTTAATCTGTTCTGCTACTTGCTTTTGTTTTATTGGAGAGTTTATTCCATTAATATTCACAGTTATTATTGCTGTGTATTTTCCCCCATCCAATTCCCCACCACACACACACACACATCTTTATACTTTTCTCTCTTCTTTCACCCTGTAGGGACTCACCAGTGTTTTCCTTCCGACCACCACCTACTAACAATGGTTAGTTGAGTTGGTGAGGTAGTTGGAATTAAGTGACTTGCCCAAGTCAGACAGGTAAGTAAATGTCTGAGGCTGGATTTGAACTCAGGTCCTCCTGGTTTCAGGGACAGTGCTCTATCCACTATGCCAATATAGCTGCCCCCTTTGTGCCATCTAAGCTTCCCCCTCCAATTCTAATTTTAAAGGAATTATTTTATTTAGTGGATTTTTTCCCATTTTAAAGCAGTTGTTTCATTCAATCAATTTTTGTGCCTCCTTTTCTGAGAATGATGACTCTGTTCATAATTTTCTTGCATTTCTTTTTCTAATGTTTCTTCTACTGCTCTCATTTGATTTAAAAAACCCTTTTTGAGCTCTACCAAAAAGACTTTTGGGGCTTGAGAACAATTCATATTCTCCTTTAAAACATTACATGTAGGCATTTTGATATTGTTCGATTCTGAGTTTGTACTTTGCTTTTCCCTGTCACCAGAGAGCTTTCTATGGTCAGGGTTCTTCTTTTTTTTAATTCATTTTTAAAAAGTGAGCTCTGCTTGAAGGGTGCAAAGGGGCACTATCCCAAACTTCTTGTATTGTGGACCAGGAACCTGGTCACTAGCTTTATTTGCTGGGCCTTTGGGATTGGTGGCTCAGCCTTTGTGCTGGGGTGACCCAGCCTACTTGCCCTTATTGTCTAGGGTTCCAGGACTGCCAATTTGCTTTTTGTGCTGGGGCTGGAAGCTACACTGCTGCCCTTCTGTGCTACTGGTTTGCTGAACCAAGAATAAGCAAGGTACACTGTTTTCTCATATTGCCTGCCCCATTTGTCTGTGAGCTTCTTGAAAAGAGGATGGTATTTTTATCAGAGTACCTCACAAACAATAAGTGCTTAATAAATGCATATTGGTTGAATGAATGGCTCCCCATGCACTTTTGCAGTGGTATCTTTTTTGTCTGCACCCATGATTTTGGGGGACACAGAACTACCAACGAGGGCACTCTGTGTCTCCGTTTAACTGAGTTTCCTGGTGGGGTGGAGCATGGAGGATGAAGGGACTTGGACAAGGTCACCAGTAGCATGTCAGAGGCAGGCCCGAAACCCGGGCTTTGTGACGTGGAGGCTGGATGTCTACCCATCTGGCTACATTCTCTGTCTTTCCATAATAACAACGGCCACAAAGTGTGAGACGTGTGCGTTAGTAAGAGAGTAAGTGAGGGTTTGTCCGTCATCTTAAAAACATCCACGCATGTATCTGAGTGTTGGTGATGTGGGTTATTACGATTTAAAATACACAAAATATACCAAGACGCTAACCCAAGCCTTCCGACTAGGATGGAGCCCATTCTCAAGCCAGTATCGTCCTGAAGAAGAGGCTCCTGCTGCCTTGGGAGCTTGGGGCTGCCATTCAAACTGGCCACTGTTCCTTGGCTTGAAGACCCCCAGGACCCTCCGATGTTTTTCATACAAACTGCTGTCAGCGCTCTGAGTATGTATGACTGTCTATTTAAATTAAGCACACACATAAAATACTGGACTTCACATTTCCCTGGACTCCGTTTCTCTTGTCAGAGTCACCTCTAGTTTTCCACTCGTGACCTCTCTTTGAATCTGGCAACCAAAATATCACCCCACCCCCACCCTCTTTGCACCTCCGGAAGCCTTGGGAAAGCATCCAAAACACCGAAGATAAAGCAATGAACATGAAGTACAGCTGAGGATTCAGATTCCTCCTTCCTTCCTTTCTCTCTCTGTCTGTTTCTCTCTCTCTCTCTCTCTCTCTCTCTCTCTCTCTCTCTCTCTGTCTCTCTCTCTCTCTCTCTCTGTCTCTCTCTCTCTCTCTCTCTCTCTCTCTCTCTCTCTCTCTGTTTTTCTCTGTCTCTCTCTCTCCCTCCTCTTCATGTCTCTCTCTTTTTCTGTCTCTGTCTGTCGCTGTCTCCTTTCCTCCAATTTTCCTTGTCTTTCCCTTCATTTTTCCCCCTACCCCTCCACTCCTCTGTTTTTCCTTCTCTGTCACTGTCTCTGAAAGCTGACATTGAGGCACTGAGTCCACCGTCCTTGGGAACAGCTGGTCAATTAATTACGAGTTTACCAAGTAGTTCAATCCTCTAGTTCCTCTCTCACTGAATAGCATGAAAACCTTTGTCACATTTTTGGTGAGTAACTAAATTAGTTAATTTGGCAAGTAAGTAGAACCCCAGATGACCGCACTTTGGACATTAGGGAGCACCTTGGCAGCCCTCTCATTCTGCAGATGAGGGAATCGAGGCCCAGAGAGATGTGCCTGCTGTCCTAAAGCTAGTCGGGTGGTGTGCTGGGGAGCGCACAGGTGGGCAGGGGGTGAGCGCCAGGCCCTTCCCGGAGTGCCGGGGAACGATGCTGCTCTTCCCAAGAAGGGACTGCAGAAAGCCGAGCAGACGGGGAATCCACGCCGCTGCACGAGGGGACGTTTTGGGAACATAGCACTCCCTGGATGCTCGAGTTCTAGAATCTGAACAAAGCAGGCTCATTATTGTCTGGGTACAGGCTGTACACAGGAAGCGAGCTAGTCTCCCTGCTGGATGTCATCCCCCAGTCCCCTGAAAGCTGTTTTCAAATCACCTTTGTGCAGCCTGAAGGCCATTCTGAAGCCAAGAGCGGTCACACTGCTGACGGGAGCTGGGGAGCCATTTATTCACCGGATCCTTTGACAAGAGTCAGGGCTGCGGCCTCCAAGGCACCGACCCGGCCCTTCTCGTCCGCCTGCCCTGCCTGGGTCTTTCCATGAACCTCTCACAGAGGATGACTCTCTCTGCTTTTTGATCAGTGGGGGGAGGGGGAGGGTAAGGGGGCAGTCAGAGGCTCTCCACTTGTCACCGGCCACTTCCTACACGTTATGTCTGAGACAAGTCTTTGTGGATGGCGTCCTGTGCTCAGCACAAGGAGG
This sequence comes from Dasyurus viverrinus, assembly GCA_020854095.1. Taxonomy (NCBI): domain Eukaryota; kingdom Metazoa; phylum Chordata; class Mammalia; order Dasyuromorphia; family Dasyuridae; genus Dasyurus; species Dasyurus viverrinus. Next base: position 2,809,211 of record CM036997.1, read on the forward strand.
ATGGAATGACCTTTCAGATGAGGATGGGCTGGGGGGGGGGCTTCCTATCTTAGCTTCCTCTTCTGGCTCGCTGGCCAGGTGAGGCTCTTTTTAGGCGCTGAAGGACCAAAAACAATCATTCCCCATCTCAATTCTCTCCCGGGACAAGATTCCCAGCGGTCCCGCCCATAACACTTATGGGTCCTGCCTGTTTTCCATGTTGGGTCACCCGCTACTGAGCCTTCAGAATCTGCAACGGTCCGTGCTTCCCAGGCACAGGGCATTGCCAGCACAACGCTTTCGTTAAGCAGACAGACTTTCAGTAAAGGAGATCCGAGCTCCGAAGCCGGCTCTAACACTTGAGGCAGATGAGCCCTGCAATGTTTAGGAGGCTGATATAGAGTCAGGAAGACCCGAGTTCAAATCCTGCCTCAGACAGGACTACCAGCTGTGTGACGTTGGATAAGTCACTTCACTCAGTTTCCTCATCTTTAAAATGGGAACAATGGCTAGCACCCATCTCCCCGACTACTCCCGAGAAATAAAACGAGACAAAACACCTAAAGTGCTTTGTGAACCTAAAGGTACTTTCTCACTGAAGGGCCCCAGAGTCAAGAAGCTTCTCTTGTGCAGGGGGCGCTGGGCCAGGAACTTCCACATAAGAAAGCAAAACAGGATTCTTTTAGAAAGTGATTAATTCTCAACTAATTTAATAATAACGATACTGCAACACAAGGAAGGACAAGAGCAATCTCCGGTCTGTGCTGAGATGACAAAGATGGGGAGAGAAAGAGAGAGATAGACAGAGACAGAGACAGAGAGGGGAGAGAGAGAGAGAGAGAGAGAGAGAGAGAGAGAGAGAGAGAGAGAGAGAGAGAGAGAGAGAGAGAGGAAAGAAGAGAGGAGACAGACCGACAGAAAGCTGATCACTGGCATTCCCAGTACATTCCTGTCCTCTGCCTGTCCCTGTCTCCCCTCGGGTCTTTCTCTCCTCTCAGCACCGGCCCCTCCTTTGGTCCTTCCTTGTCTTGCAAATCAGTTTATCTTTAAGCAGACCCCAAGCCTCTGGAGGCCGAGCAATTTCTGGATCTTTTCGTTTGGCAGGACTCTTACCTCCCAAATCCTCAGGGAGGAAATGGAGTCTCGGAGAAAGGGAGGGACAGTGCCCAGGCCCCAGGACAGGGGCTGGAGGGGGCAGACCCCCCCCTTCCAGCTTTTCCCTGCCCTCTTTCCCCCGGGCTTCCAGCAGGGCCTCGGGGCTATGAAATGTCGGCTTTGCAGCTCCGAGGCCTTTTCGCGGCCCCAGAGCGGGGGTCACACCTGCCACCCGCCCCGAAGCAGCCGTCGCTGAGGGCGGGAGGGGGGGGGCCGGCGGTTGGCCGAGGGCTGCGGCCGCAATCTTGGTAACCCCAGGCCGGGCCCGGAGGCCAGCGGCGCGGCGGCAGGTGGGCACCCGGCGGCCTCCGTAATTGGCTCGTTTGTCCTAAGGGCATCTCGCCGCTCTCACGGCCCTGAGGGCTTTGTCCTTCCGCAGCCTCTCGTTCCCAAGCCCAGCCTCCTTGCCTGGCAGCCCCCTCCCTTCGCTCGCAGGCTTTCAGGTAAGTGACAAAGCCCCATTTGGGGGGTGTCCCCCCCAGGCTCACGGTTTCCCCTGCGGTACAGCCCTCATTCTGCACTGCCTTGAAAGACCTGGGGCTCGGAGGGGGCTGGGGCCGGGATGGGGAGCCGGGGGAGGGAGGGGGCGTCGCGCGTGCACATGTATGTATGCACGGAGTGCGGGGGCTCCCCGTGACCTCCGCGACAAAGCGAGATTAAGCCTTCCCAGGGGAGTCGTCCCGGGGTCTGCGGTTGTTCGAGTACTGGGACGGCCCAGCAGTTCGCCAGTGGGGCGCCTTCAGGGAGGCGTGCCTGCGGTCCAATCCCCGCGAGCCGGGCCCGCTGCGGCCCCACGGTCTCCTTGCCGCCCATCCCCCAAGCTTGGCACTCATTTCGGCCCCCACCCTTTAATCGCCCGGGTCCCTCCGCCGGTATTGGCACACGTCACTCGGCGCCCGCGAGCCAGCCGTCTCTCCCACTCAGCTCCCTGACCTTTCTAGGCTCCCACGTTCCAAAAGTCCTGGACAGACTCACCTGAGCCGCCTCTTCGCCCTCCCCCCCTCCCTTCCCTCCTTATCCCTATTTGCAAAAGAACCGGTTTTGCCAGCTTTGTCAGCACCACGGGCAGAACGATTCCACTTTACAGAGAAGGAAACTGAGGTTCAGAGGGTGCTGAGACTTGTGCCAGGGGTGGGATTTGAACTCAGTCCTCCCTCGCTTTCAGGCCCAGCGGCTGCCAGTCTTTGCTTTGGTTTCTCTGCCAGTTTGAGATGAACCTTAGCCCCAACTTCATCAAGCTGAATACGAAATCAGGGGGCGCGGCCCCAAATTCTGGCTCTGCTACTTGTGAGCTGCGCAATCGTGAAGTCAAAGCCACAGCTTCAGAGGCCGAGGTTCCTTCCTCTCTCAAGTGGCCTGGAAAGTCCATTTTAGTTCCAAATCTGGGGGGGGGAGGGGGCAGGAGACTAGCCCTGTGGCTGCTCATCGATGATCGGATCTGGGCGGACAGGCCCGCCGGAGGGCCATCCCCCCCCCCTCACGTCGTGTTTGGGGGGTGCTGGGAGCCACTATTGCTCTCCTTTTAGGGACGAAGCCCAGAGGCTGCAGGGGCAGGGACCTTTGGGGTTGTGACGCCTCCTGGGAATGTGCTTGCCAAGGAGGGTCTTGGCTGGGCCCAGAAGTGCCCCCAGATTCTGTTCCCTCCTGAGTGAGGCCCCGGGCAAAAGTTTCCAGAGCTGGAGCTTGAACTAGCTCCCTTCCCCAACCTCTGTGTTTCTGGCAGGCGGCAAATAGACCTTAAAGACAGAAGCCCAAGCCTCTGGTCCCATCTCAGACATCTCCAAGCTGTGGGACCCTCTACAGATAAGATATTTCCCTTCGGGGAGCCTCAGTTTATTCATCTGTAAAAGGGCAATAACGGTCTTCCAGCCAGTCACTGGCTCATTTTGCTAAACTCAATGCCCTGCAGCAATGTCAACCACTAAGCATTTGTGAAGAGCCTAGTGTGTGTCAGGAAACAGCAAAAGGTGAGTTTTTATTCTTTTTTCGCCACCTGACTTACACTGCGGTGCAAGAGGGGAAAGCGGTGCCTGGGGGAATGCGGGGCATGAGGGGAATGCGGGGATGAGGGGAATGCGGGGCATGAGGGGAATGCGGGGATGAGGGGAATGCGGGGATGAGGGGAATGCGGGGATGAGGGGAATGCGGGGCATGAGGGGAATGCGGGGATGAGGGGAATGCGGGGATGAGGGGAATGCGGGGATGAGGGGAATGCGGGGCATGAGGGGAATGCGGGGATGAGGGGAATGCGGGGATGAGGGGAGCCACTCCGGAAAGGCTCATTGAGGAGAGGGATCCTTCTAAGCCAAGGGCCGGCTGCTTCCAGGGGGTGCTGGGGAATCCTGACACGGATGGGGGGGTGCTCGGGGAATGAATCCTGACAGGGATGGGCGCTGAGTTAGGGAGCTACTGCAGACAGACCTGAGCCCCTCAAGGGGCAGAGACTTGCTCCAGATCACCCAGGAAGCTCCAGGAGGACTTGGTCTGGAGGCCAGACCAGGGCCCTGGCCCTCCCCCCCCCCAACTTGGTGTGCTGGGTCTCTGGCCTGGAAGTTCAGAGTTTCTACCTATGACTCATTTCCCTAAGGCGGGGCTGACCTGAGCACCCCAGACGTGGCCTTCCGACAGCCCGGCACCCTCTGGGCTTCTCACCCCAGGCACCCCTAATCTCCTGAGGGGGCTCCAGGCCTGTGGGGAGGGATGAGCCCCGGGCCAGAGTTTGGCTTCCCTTTCCCTTTCCCTAGGACTCAAGTCCTGCCTGCCAAGGCCTTGGACAGCCCCTGGTGCTGACGGCGGGAGCCCACCCTCTCTGGAGAAGGAGCGCCTGCCGCTCAGCTCCCCTAGGAAGGCCTGGCCCTGGCCCTTTTAGCACGGGGGCCTTAAGGGGCGGAGACCTTTGCCTCCCAGAGCGCTGGAGGCCCTGGGCCCTGGAGCCCCCCATCAGCCTGCAGAAAGGAAGCTGGGCCCGGAGCCTGGGCCCCGTCTGGCCCCCCCTCCGCCTCTCTGGCTTTGAGGCCGAGCCCGCTGAGGGCCCAGCTTGCTCGTTCCTCGCTTCGTCCATTCATTCTTTCTCTCATTCGTCGGCTCCCCCTGTCCAAGGACAGTCCGGCCCGACCGAGGAGCAACTTGGCCGGCGCTCCGCCCCCCCCCCAGCCCGGGCCCCTGCGCTCCCCCCCACCCACCGCCCGGGTCCTGCGCTCCCCCCGCCCGCCCGGGCCCCTGCGCTCCCCCCGCCCGCCCGCCCGGGTCCTGCGCTGTTTACAATCCCCGGGAGACGGCCCGGCTGCGTTGGACCGCGAGGCTCCCCCGAGAGCGGCTCGGGTTCGGCAGATCCCGGCTCGGGGCCCCTGCCCTGGTCCGGAGGCGCCCGAAGCCAGAGGGGGGCGGGGGAGACGCATTTCACGCCAGGCAGCCCACTGCCCGCAGGAGCCCGCGGCACGGCCGCCCGCTCGCCGTAGCTGAGAAGCCGCGGAGCCGCGTCCCGGGCGCTCTTGCTGACCATCTACAACCCTCCCCTGGGGACCTTTCTGAGCGGGGAGGGGGGAGGGAAAGGGGCCCGCACCCAGGCGGCGCGGAGAAGGCCGAGGGGCCCGCGGGCTGGCTCCGCGCCCTCCCCGCCCGGACCCCCGCCGCCTCAAGGCCCGGCCTGCGCCGAGGCGGAACGGGGGGGGGGGGGAAGGGGGGGTTGGAGGGCCGGCTGGAGGGGCGAAGGACCAGGATGCCTAGGGAAGGAAAGGGGGAGGGCAGAGATGGAGAGGGAGGGGGGCCGAGGGGGAGGGAAGAAAAGGGAGGAGGGAAAGGAGAGAAAAGGAAGGGAAGGAGGAGGAAAAGAGGAGAAAGGAAATGAAGGCAGAGGAAGGCAAAGCGGAAAAGGCAGAGAGGGCAGGGGCTCCTTGCCGCTTCCCGGAGCCCGGGGCCTCGGGCGTTTTCGTTGGAACCCCCCCGCCGCCCTCCCCAGAAGCGTCGCCGCCTCCCCAACAGGTGTCCGAGGGGAATGCTCTCCCCCCCGTCCCGCGCCGGCCTCCCCTCCGCGCCGGCACCGCAGACTCCGCGCTAGCCCCTCGCGCGGCCCCGGCCCCGCTGCCTCTGCGCAGTCATTCATTCTCCTCTCCTTCCTCCGTCCCTCCATCCCGCCGCGGGCGGCCCCGGGGGGGGGGGGGTCTCCCGGCTGTCCCCTCCCCGGGGTGGCTGCGGGGGGGGGGGAAGGGGCAGAGATGGCCCCGCTGCTGATTCTTTCTGGAGTGTGAGGGGAGGGGGGGTCAGAGCCCTCGTCCTCGGTCCTGGAAGCCGAGTGTAGCCCCCAGATGCGGCCGCCGCGCCGGGCCCGGGTCCGGGGAGCCCCGATGCGGGGGCGCGGAGCTGCAGGGGAACGAGGGGGATGGGTGGAGGGGCGGGGGGGGGCTTCTCGTCCTTGACCGACGGCCCCGGGCAGACTGCGGCGCGAGGGAGGGGCGGCCGGGCTGCGGCAGTCTCGCTCCCCCTCGGAGCGGGGACCCCCCCCCCGTCTGACTGCAGCCCTGGCCCGGGCCAGCTCCCTCTGCATTTCGCCGTCTCCCCCTTTCCTCGTCTCCCTCCCTCCCGGGCCCTCCTCGGCTCCCTCCTTCTCTCGCGCCGAGCCGAGGAGCTGTTACTCGCCTTTTCTTCCTCCGGAGCTCTCCCCGCTCGCGGCCGTCTCCGCCCGTCCGTCGGCCGGCCGGCCCGTCCGTCAGTCCCGCCGCCCCGGCGACTCCTGCGAAACGGAGCCCAAAGCCTGGAGCCTCCGCAGCCCTGCCTGGGGGGTGGGGGTGGGGAGGGGGAGGCGGAGAGGGGGCGGGGCGGGGGAGGGGGCACCAGGAGGCGGGGCGAGAACCGGTCTTGCCCAATCGCGGCCTTCCGCACCAGCCAAAGCGGGGGAGGGGCGAGGCGGGAGGCGGAGCCATGCAAATAAGGCGGCTGCGGCTGTTGGGGGGGGCAGGGAGAGGGGAGTATATTCCTGCTGCGCCCCCAGATCGCAGGCCGTCACGTGGATGTCGGCCCTAAGAAGGGGGTGCTCCGGAGGGAGCCCCTCCTCAACCTCCATCCGCATTCACGTTCCGGGTTCCGAGCCCGTCCTCTGGGTTCTGGGGAGGCTCCGGCGGCCGGGGGGGGGGGGTTCATCCCCTTCCCCGCCGCGCCCCGCAGCCCCCCTCCCCGCCCTGTGCTCCGGCCCGTTACATCCCGTGCTCGCCTTCCCGGGGACCGGCCTGCTCTTAAGTGCGTCCTCCCAGCGCGCCCCGGGGGCCTCCCCCCCCCCCCCACCCCGTCTCTCACCGGGAACGGGAGGAACACGCGCAGCCCCTCACGGGCGTATGTGTGTGTGTGTGACACACGCACACACACACACTCACACACACAGACACACACACTCACACTCACCACAAACACACGCACACAGACACACACACACACTCACACACACAGACACACACACACTCACACTCACCACAAACACACACACACATACACGCCTCTTTAGGACTGGGAGCTTCTCCAGGCCTGAAGCCAAGGAGCCTGTGGAAGGCGAGCTCCGGATACCAGGGCTGGGGCCGAAATTTCAGGCTGCTCCTTCTTTGGGCTGTGAGCTTGACCCTCAGTTTCCTCCTCTCAAACTGGGACCTGGGGGAAGCCCCCCCCCCAGTCCCCGCTCCGACTCCTGTTGCTTTTCTGCTCCGAGCACCAGGGAGGCCCTTTCTCCCCAGCTGCCTGGTTCGCAGTGAGCCGTCCCGTTGGGCACACGCAGACAACAGCCAGGGTTTGGCTCCCGTCTGTAGGTGACCCCCAGCCCCTCCTGGCTCCCGTCTGTAGGTGACCCCTCACTCCCCCCCCCCCAGCCCGAGAGCCCTCCCTGCTGGCCCAGGCGGCCTCTTTCCCCGTCCTCTCCTCCAGCACAAGGGCTTTCCTTGTGTCTCTGCGCCCACCGACCCCTTCTCAGAACAGTGTTTGTAAATGCATAAAACAAAGCATGGGGTCACAGGGGACCCCATCAGACTCAGGCACAGCTACCGAGCATCCTAAGCCAGACTTCAGTTAGATTCTAGGCCCAGCCCCTAGACTTGGTGCCATGGCGTGGCTGCCATCTCTCTGCAGGCTCACCCCACGCTTTCCCTCTGGGAGAGCCTTGTGGCCTATCCTCGTCCTCTACCTTGAGAGGTTTAGTAGAGTGGCAAGAACCCTAGATTTGGAGTCAGGATAATCTGAGTTCAAATCTCACCTCAGATACTTACTAGTCATAGGACCCTGGACAAGTCACTTCCCCCTGTTTGCCTTAGTTTCCTCATCTGTAAAATGAGCTGGAAAAGGTGATGACAAAGCACTGCTGCATTTTTACCAAGAAAACTCCAAATAAGGTCACAAAGATGGGCAGTACTGGAAACAGCTGACCAACAACGAAAAGTCTGGGCAACTCATTCCTTCGGGCCTCCGTTTCTTTGGTAATAAAATGAGGCAGATGGCCTCGAAGGCCGCAGAGCCTGACCTCGATCCCCACACTCCCCCTTGGGTTACTCCCTCCATAAAGAGAGCAGCCAGGGTCTGCTTGACCCTTCCCAGGAGAGAGCTCCCTCCCCCTTAAGGCTGCGGCTGCTCCTCCTTTGGACAGCTCCCTTGGGCTTTTTGCTTCCCTGAGCCTCCTGGGGCCCTGGGCCCTCAGAGGGCCACCTGTAGCCGCCCCTACAGAAGCTGCCCCATGTGCCGGCTCGGGGGCATCTCCCCGGACACCTCACTGACCTGGGTGGCTCCCAACGGGCTTCTCGAGCTACAGGACGGAAGTTCCTTCTGGACTCCAGGGATTCCATTAAAACTTGCCTTCTGAGTGGCCCAAAGGAGCAGGGCCTTTCCTTTCCGCACCCACGTTGCTTCCTCCCTAACGCCCTCTCCAGCCTCTCTTCTATGGAGGTTTATCTGCATTTTGGGTTCTCTCCTCACTTCTCCCTCCCCCCCTCCCCATCCGCCCCCTTCTTTAGCCTCCCTTTTGCCTCTCTCTGGCCAACAGAGAGCCGGGAATGGGGGCGTGGGGGCGTGGTCTGGGCTCTGGAGCTCCCCGGCCTCAGCGGGCTCAGGAGAGGGGCAATGAGAGCCAATCGCAGGGGAGTGTTCATCTGAGGGCAAGGGAGCCTGCTTGAGTGTGCAGGGAGGAAGGGACCCACAGGAAGGGCAGACCCACACGTGGTGGTCACGCCTGCTGCCATTTTGAATGGATGGCACCGTTTCCTTAGGGCCAAAGCTCTCTGTAGAGGCAAGGAATCGGCTGGGCCGCCACCCTTCCAAGCTCCCTCACAGAGCTGCTCCAAGCCTCCCAGGGCTGACCTTGCCCAGCCACCTTCATTCCTGATGGGGATGATTGGTACTGGTTCTCACCTTCCCTCCTCCAGTTCTTGGCTGTCTTGGCTGAGGAGTTTGGGAATAAAGCCACGTTCTGCCCCTCCTTCAGGAGCGGATCCTTGTCCTTTAGGAGCGTGTCCTTTAGCTGCCACCCTCCTGGCTCCTGCCCCACCTCCCCCACCCGTTCCAGGCAGGCCACTGAAAAAAGGGTGACTTAATTGGATTTCCTGAGATGTCACTGTCAGAGACAAACACCAGACTCCCCGGGACCAGCGTTCACTTCTCCTGCAAGCAGCGAAAAGGGAGTTTATCTCTGAGCTAGAGGTAATAGGGAGCCAATATGGAAGGGCTGAGGAGCCTGAGCTCAGCTCACTACTAGTGCTATTGGCTCACATTCAGCTTGGGGGCCACTGAAACCCCCAGAACTCTTTCACACCAAAGTCTGTCTCACCCCATCTGTCTGCACTTTCTGAAGTGCTCCTGCTTCCAGAGCCGTAACGAGCGATCCTGGCACCCATGATTGGCCCGTGAGCCCCTGGGACCAGCTTGCCCAGTGTCCTCTCCCCTGGCTGTGGGAGGGGAGATTGTATAGCACTCCATGCGAAGGGGGCCATCCCAGGACTGGCCGGGCCCATCCCAGAACTGGCCGGGCTGGCCAAGACTGGCCCCGGCTGATCCAAAGCGAGGCCACCGGCTGCCTTGCACCTCCCGGGCCTCCCCAGATGGGACCGGACCTGGAGCCTCCCTCTTCCCTAGGAGGGCAGGGTCCTGGGACGGCCTCCTTAGGACGGAGTGCTGGGTTAGTAGAAGGAGAATGAAACCGCATCCCCTCGTCAGGGTCACTCTTGGCATAAGGCCTTGCCCGGGTCTGCAGCATTTCGGTGGTGGGACAATGGCCTGGGCTGGAGCCCCTGGCTTCCCTACATCCGTCCCTTGCTCCTGCAGCTGGGCCAGCCTGGGCAGGGGGAGACCCCGTCCCCGCGCCACCCCAGAAGCTCTGTCTTAGTGTCTGAGTCGGGGGTGGGTGGGTGGAGAAGATTGCCAGCAATTGCTGTAAAACGAGCCCTGGCAGGAGGTGCCCCGTGGGAGCGGGGATTGTGCCCGCCGGGACCCGGTGACAGGCAGGTGTGACAGCCCCAAGCTGCTGCCTCGCAGATAATGCGGCTAATTGTGTAGGAGCGGGCAAAGCTCTGATGTTTGCCTAGAAACGCGTCTGCTTTCTCTTGCCACTGTCACCGTCACTGTCACTGTCACTGTCACTGTCCCGGCAGTGCTGGCTCCTGGGAGCCCCTCATTCACCAGAGGGCGCCCCGGGGTTTGCCACATCGCCGCCCATCACCAGGGAGGACAAGAACATCTCCGGGATCACCCGGCTCCTCAGGGCTACCCCCGGCCACAGTGCCAGCGTGCCAGCTCCTCAGGCCAGCCCCGGCCACAGTGCCAGCGTGCCAGCTCCTCAGGCCAGCCCCGGCCACAGTGCCAGTGTGCCAGGGCGCTTGTCTAGGTGGTGAGGGAGACAGGACATGGCCGGAGCCCCAGTCTCTGAGAGCTTGATATCTGGGGGAGATGAGCTGGGGAGCCGGCCAGGAGCGCAGATGGAGCCGAGGAGGGCAGAAGCGGCCCCGGTTTTGTCTCCGTGTCCCCAGCCCTTGGCACGGCGCCGGGCACCCCGAAGCCCCTTGGTGAGCGCTTGCTGCTGCTGGATTGCCTCATGGCCAAGGAGGGCTGGGGGGGAGAGTCAGGATCTCGGGAGACATTCTGGGAGGGAGAGAGCAGCAGCTGGGACGACCAGGGAGGGGTCCCCAGAGGGGGGGTCCCGGGGGGCCCAGAGACGGCTTCCCTGGGTAATGAGACAACTGAGCAGGGGAGCAGGCCCCACTCACTGTCCCACCCAGACCAGGAGGTCGGGAGGGGTTTTCTCCTCCTCAAAGACAGTGGGATGTTCCAGTGAGCACGTGGACCGGCCTGGAAGCCCAAGACCCTTCTTGACTCTGTGACCAAGAACAAGTTGCTCTGGGCTTGTTTCCTCATCTGGAAAATGGGGCTAATAATACTTGTGCTGCCTGCCTGGAAGGAATGTTGTGAGGATCAAATGGGAGAGTGGGTGGAAAAGAACCTGGCGCCAGCTTCCTCTCGTCACCACCATTGGGTCTGGCCCGGCCGAGCCAGCACTGGGGCAGCCTCTCCTGGCGCTGGACAGCTCCCGGGCTGCGGCAGGGTCCTCCCACCCCTTCTCTCCTGTGCCCTGGCTTCCTGCCTCTGCCTGACGTCCCGCAATTCCACAAGTGCAGTGACATATTCATGTGTGCGCACACACACACACACACACACACACTCACACAGACACACTCATTCACACACACTCACACACATCACACAGAATCACACACATACACACCACTGCCACTTCCTGATTCGTCCAAAAGCCTCTAAGCTGGGAAGGACCTCGGAGACAGCAGCCCTGCCGGCCCCTAAATGAGCTCCCGTATTATAGCCCGGCCCAGTGACCCTGAAGCCCCCCCAAGGCCTCCCAGCCCCCCGGCCAGCCCGCATTAAAGGGAAGTTCTTTCTGATCTCAAGCCTTCATCTAGCTCTGTGCTCTGGGCCGAAGGGAGCCCGTCCACGTGCTCCGCCATGTGTCAGCCTTTCGGCGGCCCAGAGTCCCTCCCTTGCAATGGCCCCTGAATCTCCCCTCCAGATGGAGCCTCCATCCTTCCGCTGACCCCTTTAGGACGGGCACTCAAGGCTCTCCCTCCCTGCCTCCTCGGCCCCCGAAGCCCCAGGAGCGCCCTCCCCGACCGGGGCTGAGTGCCAAAGGACTCTCGGCTCCCGGCCCCGGCCTCCAGCAGCAAATCCTGCGTCTAAAGACCTCCGAGCTTGGGGAGCCGGTTTGTTTGGGTTGTTCGCCATCCCCTCGTGGATTTGTGGTTCGCTAATTGTTCACAAGTTGCTTAAACGCTGTCTCAGCTTCACAGCTAGACTAGGCTCCCCGGGGCAGTGGGGACAGTGGCTCTGGCGGCTGCCTCCTCCCTCCCAGCTCCGGGCGGCCGGGCGCTCTCAGAGTCCGGGCAGCCTCCCTTCGCTCTGCAGTGGCTCATATTGGGGCGAGCATCACTGTGGGTGACAGCAATAAGCCAAGAAGGGGCATCATGTCCCGGGGAAACAAGGCCTGCCCGGGTTAACAAAACGCTTACCAAAAACAGCATCGTTTTAGGGGAAAGGTAGCACATTCATAACTGGCGAGTCAAGAAAAGACCTTGGTCAAAAGATGACATGAGCTGAGCCCTGGAAGTTAAGGGACGGGAGCCCTCCCCCTGTTAAATAAGCCCAGGCAGGGAGCCAGAACTTCGTAGTCGAATTAAGCGCCAAGCGAAGATGTAAATCGGGTAAGAAATTTTCATTAATTGGGGAGAAGTGGAAGACTTTGATCATCGGGAGAAAGCAGATGTCGTCTATCAGAATGGATTGGACTTGGCTGGAAGCATTAGCCAGGTTGGTGGAGCATCCAGTTCCCGGTGGGAGACTTCCAACAACAGCGCGTTAAATGAACAGTCCTCCACAACCTGGAAGGAGAGAGTAGAGCATGGAGTCTCTTTCCCCCCTTGCACCAGGAGGATGACCCTGTGACTTCCAAAGGTAAGAAGATGAGAGTTGGGAGGAGTACCAAGGTCAGCTAGACATAGAGGGGAGAAGGAGCCTCGGGACTCCCTCGGGAGCCCAGGAGAGAGCTGGGAAACGTCACCTGGACCGCACCGAGACAGCAAGGCACTGCCGACGATTCAGAGCGGTGAGTTTCGGCTTTGGCCACGCGAGTTTGAGCCCATTCTCTCCAGAACGGTGCAAAGGGAAGAGCGAGCCGATGGTTCGGGGAGGTTTTCTTCCATAACCCTACTTGCTGTGCTTACACTGCAGGTGGCTGATTTATAATCATGGGGGAAGCACACAAGACAAGGAGTCTCAGAGGAGTAATAAAAGGTACAGTCCCTTAGGGTTAGAAGCACGAGGGGAGGAGGAGGAGTCAGCCGCACTGTGTGGGGACCCAGGCTTTCTGTTTGAATGGGAGTCGGAAGAGGAAGCCCAGAACAGAGGCTTGGGATTGCAGGAGATGAGTATTCCAGTCATGGAGGATTGCCTTTTCAAAGACAGACACTGGAGATGGAACTTCATGCGCAAGGAATAGGAAATAAAGCAGTTTGTCAGGAAGTTGGGAGGGGGGAAGGGGGTTGATGGGATGCATTGCCCATCATGCCTCAGAGTCTTCCTGATTCCAGGACTGGTTCTCCATCCATGGCACCAGATAGCTGCCCCCTCCCTGAAAGTTCTTGATTCAGCCTTCAGTTTCCACCTGAAGCCCCCCGGTGACTGGCAGCTCTTTACCTCTCAAGGCAGTTCCTTCCATTGTAGACAGCTCTAGTCAGAATGTTTGTTGACTTCTATTGACCTAAAATTTTTCTCTGTACCTCCCATGCATCCCCCCATCTTGACCCCTCTGCCACATGACGGGCTTTCAGATATTTGAAGGCAGCTGTCCCAAGACACCGCTCCCTTCATCTGTCTCTGCTGCTGGTGTCTGTCTCCGTCTATGTCTCAGTCATCCTATCTCTCTATCTCTGCTTCTGTTTCTGTCTCTGTCTAATACAAAAGAGAATATATGTCTTAGGAATAAAACCTGAACAACACCTTTCTCGTTTTCTTCCCTCTGTGCAGAGCCTGACATCTAGGAGGTGGTCTTGCTGACCGCCTGTGCTCTTCTGGCCGTGTTGGCTTTTCAGCTCTTTGATTGGCCATTTGGGGGCACTTTTGTGCGTCACAGGTTCGGATTCCTCTGGGTAACATATGTTTTATTTTCTTCTTGCTGCCACGGCCAATGCCAGACAGCAAATTCTAGCTCTTGAGCTCCTTGTCACTTTCCTTGTCACTGGTTTCCCCCAGTTATATTTGATCTCAACATAGAGGTCTGACTGATTGACTAATATGGAAGCAAAAATAACGATACAAGTTGGAGGGGATGTGGGAAAAGTGGGACTTGTGAACTGATTCAGTCATTCTGGAGAGCAATTTGGAACTCTGCCCAAACTGTCCCTGCCCTTTGATCCAACTTCTCTACTGGGGCTGCATCACAAAGAGATCACAACAAAGGGAAAAGGACCCAAGTGTGCGATGTCTGTAGTGGCCCTTTTTGTAGTGACAAGGAACTGGAAAGTGAGTGGCTGCCCATAAATTATGGAATATTATGGTTCTATAAGAAACGCTCAGCAGGCTGATTTCAAAGAGGCCTGGAGAGATTTACATGAACTGATGCTGAGTGAGGTGAGAGAACCAGGAGATCAGTGTGCGTGGCAACAAGGTTATATAATGATCAACTCTGATGGATGAGGCTCTTTCAGCAATGAGATGCTTCAGGCCAGCTCCAATAGACTTGTGATGGAGAGAGCCATCTGCACCCGGAGAAAGGATTGTGAGGACAGAGGATGGACAACAACATAGCATGTTCACTTTTTGTTGTTGTTTGCTTGCTTTTTGTTTTCTTTCTCATTTTTTCCCTTCTTGACCTGATTTTTCTTGTGCAGAATAATAAATGTGGAAATAAGCATAGAAGAATTGCACATATTTAACATAAAAAGAACATAGGGGTCTGACTGGTGTTGGATGAACTTAAAGCTCCTTTCTTAATGCTTCTAGGCTTCTGAGGAGTCTGGAGGTGGGCATGTAGCCAGTAAAGATGTAGCTACTTTCGGGGCCAGCATGAAGGAAAAGAGAGGAGGAGAAGTCTCATTTTCAGGTTAGATCTTCTTGTCCCTTTCAGATGATCCTCTTCTGTCATAGCACTGAATCCTCTCCTGCCCATGACCATCTCATCACCTCCCTTTGAGCATGCTCCAACTTGTCAGTGTTATTTCTAAAAGGTGATGCCCCAAATGCTTCTGACATGGTCTGAACAGCAACAATGGGGTTGCAGAGTTATACTTTAGAGGGTAGAGTGAGAATCCTCCCTTAGGTCCGGGCTCCAGGCCTCTCTTCAGGAAGCCCACGGTTTCGTGCAGTTTTGTGGCTGTCACGCCATATTGTTGATGCTGTTGAGTATATAGTCCTCTAAGGTCTTTTCATGCTGACATATTGTCTTCTAACAACTGTCGGCGCTTAGCCCGGGAAAGCAATACAGCTAGCAGGAGCCGAACCCGATCAGCACCATGGCTAGGGACCATGGCTGGGGACTACGGCTGAGAGTCCTCTGGCTGCATCACTTTTGTTCCCGGAGCTGGTGAGAAAGCAAGGGACTGCCGAGCAATTTAAGGAGTGGATTTTAGAGCAGTAACTACTGATAGATATTAGTAGACTGGCTATAAGCTAGGGAGTTTTTAGCCTGATTTGTTTGTGGAGTGAATAGAGCCCGGAGCTTTGGGCCTTGGGAATGTTGTGGCTGTATTTTCTGGGGTCCCCAAGAGCCTTCCCCTAGAGGGACCTTCCTCTGGAGGTCTCTGCTGGCATTGTAACCAGAGAGAAGGCAGCTAGCAGAGCAGGGTATTGTTGAATGTGCGCTTTCCCTCTCCTTCCTCTCCCCTCTTCCCCTCCATTCTGGCTCTTCCCTGGAGGTTGGGATATTGCTCACACTGTTGTTTTAACATCTGATGAAGATATTCCCAAGGAGAAGATGGGGAGATGTAGACTAAAAGGCAGTGCAGGTAGATGGATCTGGAGCTGGTTGAATGGCTGAACTAGGAAATCATTATTCAGTGTTATTATGTGAGGTATCCAGCGGAGTGCCCAGGGTTCTGTGCTTGCTCTGTGTTGTTTAGCGTTTTTAGCAGTGCCTCGGATGAGACAGAGAGCAGGCTTATCGTATTTGCAGAAGACTTGCAGATGAGAAAGGTTGAGGCAGAATCCAAATCTTCCTGACAATCTAACAAGATGAGGTTCAAAAGGAGAACTATAAGGTCTTGCACACGGGTACAAAAATCACATATGTTTGGGCAGCAATTGCTGGGAGTTTGGGTGAACCACAAACTCAAGATGAGTCAGCCGTGCTCTATAGTGGCCAAAAAGGAATGGGGATCCTAAATGGCCAAGCCGGGACACGGCTTCCTGGCCTCTGGCTCTCCGCTGGAGATCTCTCTGCTGTCCTCATCTTCTGGAGTCACTTGGGACAAGCCTTTTCCATATGAAAGCTGTTTCCAGCTGTTCATAGATGGTAGTTTGATCCATTGCCTTCTTCCCCCACCCTCATCACCAAGTCTTCTCTTCCTCAGCCCCATCCATGTTCTGCGGGCTGGGAGGTTGGCCTGGATGCTGGGGAAGATTTCTTCCAACGATGAAATGCTTTAATTTGGTGACGTCATCCTCTCCAGACTGGGCAGCTTCCCTTCCCCCCCTTTCCCAAATATGGCAGGATGTGAGAAAATGACAGGCAGCCTGGGAGCTGAACAGCCTAATTTCTACATGTAGAATTCAGGGACATGTAAATAAAGGTGGAAAAAACCAAACAGGAGAAACAAAACCTCTTCTCTAAAGGCCCTTGAGGAATCCCACATCATGCCAGCTGTTCTCCATTCTTAGCGCCTCCCTACCTCTAATTAGACTGTCAGGCTTCGAAGCTTTGCCAAACCTCCCTCCTCCCTCCGGAGACACTTGGCAGGTGGGGAGCATCAGCTTTTCCTGAGAATGAGGCGCAGTGTTAATTTCGCCACAGGGACGACCTCCCCAGAGCTAGGTACAGACCCCAGGCTTGCGGGGGTCACAGGACCCGGGAGGGTGTGGGGGGAGGAGTGGGGGTCTTTGAGAAGGACTAGGCAGCCCTAATTCTTTATTTTAGAATTGAAGGAATGGAGAATGGGTTTTCTTTTGGTGAGAAAGATGAATGGATTGATTACTTTTTTTTGAGAACTTCTTTAAGCTCCAGGAATACAATAACAAGAAGCAAGCAGTCTCTGCCCTCAAAGAGCTTCCTTTGGTTGGATGAGACATGCACACACAGAAGTAAGCGAGAGATCCCGGAGCTCTGATGCCCCTCCCCTTCCTATCACTTCCCTTCCCTCCCTCAGGGTTTCTGGCCGTGGACCCACTCCTACTGGGAGAAACACTCCCTTTCATTCCCCAGGGATCTTACAATCATAGATCCAGAGCTAGTCCAACCATCCTCTCTTTACAGGGGAGGAAACTAAAATTCTGGGAAGTAACATCACTTGCCCAAAGTTACTCAAGTAATAAGTTAAGGCCCGGTTTTGAACCCATCTTTTTGACACTTTATCCATCTTTCCTTCCCTTGGGAGTCACCTGAAAGCCCGTCCTGGGCTCTATCTGCTCAATTATTCTGAGATCAAGAAAGAATCAAAGCCCTTTTCATTAAAAGGAAATGGGAGGGAGAGTTTTGAGTCAAGGAATCTTCAGTTCTCCAGCATGTACATCCTATTCTCCAGTGTGGGGTCTTGCTTCCCAAACTGCCTCTCCTGCCCTGCCTCTGACCGCTTCCCTCTGGATTTATTTCACTGACCACTCTTGTTTCTGAAAGACAGAGTAAGTGATGACCATAACAACCAATGATGTCTCAGGTTGTTGGGCATTTTGCATGTGTAAGGGCATTGTTGAATTAAATGTGAGGGGTGTGTGTGTGTGTGTGTGTGTGTGTGTGTCTACTATTAAATTTTCAGGGAGCATTTATACCTTGGTGATCTAAATATAAGAAGCTAAAAATCAAGCCTTGATTTATTGTTTTGTTGACTCCCTAGTCTTAAGAAATCGATGATTAAATTTAAAAGTGTGCTACGTGTACATTTCTTTTTGGAGAGTTGGTTGTCAAACAGTTACTAGCACATACTTGAGTCCACACCACGTAAAAAGTAATTCCCTTAGTTAGGTCAGAACACTTTCTGATTGAAACATTCAGTCAGAACCAAGTACGGACAGGGCCTGTCCATCCCTCTGAAGCAATCAAAGATGTCAGAAATTGTGTTAAAAGAAGAGATGATGTCAGCACCAGAGAGAGTAATTGAGGGGCTGTTGGTCTGGCACACCAAGGAGGAGCAGAAGGAGGACTGAACCGTGTCAGAGAAGGAGACATTGAGGATGCTCATTGTCTGTGGGGGTATCTTGAGCAGAACACCCAGGAAAAGTCCCAGGAGAAGGCCAGCTCCTTCCCCACTTCCTTTCCTAGTGCCGGTCCAGCTACAGGCGCTCTCATATAATCTGTTCTTTCATTTCCTAATCTTTCCAGTGGACTGAATTTTGCTTCAACCTCGGAGGCCAGGGCTAAACTAGAGGTGGATAACAATGCAAGTTGGGCAGAGAGCCCAAACTCTGACTAAATATTAGGAATTTTCCTAACTGGGGACTCAGAGCAATTATTACCGAACTCGACTTTAAAGCTAAAATAAACTCCCCGATGCTAAAGAGGAGGGAAGCCAGATGGACTCCAGGTGCCATGATATCAGCTCCGAACTTTAAAAAGGCTGAGTACTGAAACAGATTGGAGAGGAGAACTTCGGGTGGGGAGGAGATAACAGGTTATCATAACCAGCAGCTGAAGGGCTGCCGGGACACCCCCCAAAACATGGTGCTCCATCTGATCCAGAGGATCTTCCTGTGGGGGATTCTCTGGTGGAATTCTTTTCGTTAAACATCCTTGGTAGGAGCAGACTCTTAGCCTTCAGGGCCTATTTCACTCTTTTTATGCTCCAGTGACCAGCATGGTACTGGCCACATTGTCGGTGCTTAATAAATGCATATTGATTGATGGATCCCAGGAAACTCACCCAGGATCCCAGGTCTTTCTTACCCAAAGCAAGGAAGGCTGCTATAGCCAGAAACCGCTCACAACAGGCATCTCCAGCCTATGGCCACCCTCTGGAACCCGTCTGTGGCCCAACACTTGACCTCTGAACCTCAGTACAAACTCCCTTGGTGCCCCAGCCTTTCCCCAAAGCTGGTCCTAAGAGAGATAGGAGGAGAAGGCGATAGAGCCGGGCTGGGAAATCAGCTCCCAGGGAGGTGGGGTTAGGGTAGGGAATAGGGGCCAGTTCAGGACCGTTCTCCAGAAGCGAAAGCTCCCTAGGGCTTCAGGCTCCTTTCCCACCCCTAAATCTCCCCTCTGGCACTCTGTGGGCCTGAAGACAAAGCCTGAGTGTGTGGGGGGGAGACGGTGGGATTGTTCTTCCTCCAAGCCCAGCTTTCTGGGAAGCCTCTCCTGGTTCCCTCAGGGTTCAGCAAATGAATGGCTGGACTGGGCTGGTGGGGCCCACCCAGGTCTGCTTTTGTCCTCCCGAGGCGGGCAGCTTTAGAAACGCATGAATAGAGGAAGGGCTTTTGTCCAGCTGCTCGGAGCACCTCTGCAGATGGTCATTGTGTTTCTTCAAAGGGCTCCAGGCTGGGGTCAGCTCCACTCCCTTTTGAGAAATCTGTGGGGATGCCAGAGTCCAAACCGCTTTGCCAGAGGCCTCTGAGCTCACTCTGGACCTGGACAAGGGGGACAAAGCTGCCTCTCTACCTGTCTCGCTTTGACAGGAGGTAATGTGAGGAGGAAGGCAGAGCCCCCCACAAGGAGTCAGAAGCCCTGGGTTCTAGATCCAATCCCGGCAGCCCTTCCATGGGCTACCTGGATAAATCATTTGTCTGAGCCAGAGCTCTTCACGCTCCTCTGATTTCAGAGATATGTTGGGAGCGTGGGACAGACAATTGCCCTGTGTGCCCAGTCCTGTGCCAGGAGAAGGTGGCATATAGAAAGAGAAGGAGCAGGAGCAAGCGCGATTCTTGTCCTGATAGAATTCACCCGAGGAGGGGAAACCCAGAGGACCCAGAAATGTGTGGGCAAGTGATTGGTCAGGTGGAACCCCAGCACCCAGGACATCAGAGTTCCCTCCCCGGTAACCCAGAGTTCCTTCAGCCTCTGCTCCAAGGAGAGAACCCAGCAGCAGCTCCCCAGGCAGCCCCTTCCCCTCTGGGATTGGGAGAGTTCTGACATCCAGCCTGAATCTGCCTTCCTTTCACAAGTCCTCGTTTTGCCTGTTCCTAGTCTTCGCTCATTTATGTACTGGGCTGTGTCCCCCATTCTTATCAAGCTTATGTAAGTGTTAGCTCTTATATTTAAAAACAATCCCCTCGGGACCTTGGCTATGAGGACTTTATCAGAGAAATTTGTTTAAACAATTTCCTCCCAGCTTATGATTTCTCTCCCGACTCTGACTGCGTGGCTTTTATTTACCCAGAAATTTTGTGTGTTAAAATTGTTTATTTATCCCTTGTCCGGTAATCTGTAAACATTTATTAGGCACCTACTATGTGGCGGGCCCTGTGCCAAGCACTGAGGATGCAAATACAAAAATATAGACAGTTCCTGCTCTCCTCAGGGAGCTCACAATTTAATAGGGGAAGTTGAAAGGGAAGGGAAAGCTAGAGGATGGGACGGAGGTGGGAAGTGAAAGGTGGTGGATTTGGGCATTCATTCTCCTTAAGTGGATGTTGGAGAGCTCTCCTTCACTCTACCCTCGGGTCAGAGGGAGGGGTCCTAGGGCAGAGGGTACTGATGACATGGTCTGTAGGATGATGAGGTTCCCGGGGTGTGATAGAAAAACTCAAAGGACGGCAGCTGAACATTCAGAATTCTCTGTAGTTGTGATTTAGCTGATCCCCTTCTGCTCTCACTAGTTTGTGGAATGGTCTTCACCATCTAGGTCATGCATCCATTCGGTGCTTATTTGATGTTTTATGTCGTGAAAGATGAGGATCTCAACCCAATTTCTTCCAAACTTTTTCCAATTTCCCCAGTAATTTTTCTCAGATAGTGAATCCTTCTACCAATAATTTATGTCCTTGGCTTTATCAAACCCTATACTATTTGGTTCAATTTCTTCTTGGTCCCAGATCTGCTAGATCTTTTCTACTTTTAAATAGTACTGAATTATTTTGTCACATACTGCTTTGTATTATGGTTTGAAACCTGTTATTAGGGCATCCATTTCCCCCTCTTTTCATTATTTTCCTTGAGATTATTGGCCATTTTCTCCTCCAGATGAATTTTGTTGCATTTTTTCCCCTAGCTCAATGAAGTAATCCTTTGAGAGAGTCCATTACAAACAACTGAATCTATAAATTCACTTAGGTGGTATCCTCATTTTTATGATATTAGCATGACCTAGCAATGAACAACTCATTCTTCCCTAATTATGAGTTTTTATTTTTGTCAAGAGTGGTTAATAGTTGTATTGGTAGTATTCCCACGTGCCTTGGCAAGTAGACTCCAGAAATATCACATATTCTATTGTAAAATTGAACGAAATTTCTTTTTCTACCTTTCCCTCCTTGATTTTGTTGGCAAAATGCAGAAAAGTTGATGATGTTTGTGAATTTATTTTTTATGCTGATACCTTATCAAAGTTATTGTTTGTACGACTTTTTTTTTAAGTTTTGGTTTCTCTAGGGAAACCATCTTGCCACCTGCAAAAACCCATTGATTTTGCTGCTTCTTTGCCTGAGTTTATATCGCTGTGGACAGGCTTTAAGCTTCTTTCCCCAACTTTTACTCACGATGGCAGGAAAGATCTCCGAGATTCTTGTTAGACAGGGAGTCCGTGTGGGTCTTACTGTGAGCAGAGGCAGGTGGAGACTCAGCCTTCTCTGAGGGGGGAAGCCTGGACCTGCCTGTGCACTTAGGAGAGGGATCAGAACTCCCAGGGAGTTCTTGGTAACTGGCATCCTTTGACTGGCCGCGGTGCGCTGGCTCCAGGACCCCACAAAGCAGGACATCCCTGTTTGTCCCTGAGGCCGGTGGGCAGAAAGGGTCAAACCCTTCCTAGCTGATTTTTTCTCTCTCGGCCCACAGATGGTGAGGGGGTCCTGGTCAGGAGATGGCTGAGGTCCCTTTGCTGGCACTGAGGCAGGACTCTGTTACGTTGCCCATATTTCAGTCTGGATCACAGTCCTGGGGGAGCAGCCCCAGGGCCAGGAGGAGCACTCGTAGCTTCAGCAGGTCCCTCCTCCCAGAACCAGGTCAGAAAAAGTGCTTGTGGTCACTCAGAGATCCAAGTACAGGCCAGGAAAACAGCAAATGCCTCCCCTTAGGTCCTACCACCTTGGGAGAACTGAAAACTTCCAGCTCCTGGAAGAATCTCTTAAAACCCCTGAGGCTTTTGGGGACCTGTATTCTCCACCTTGGAATCCAACCCTACTTTAAACAAAGAATTAAAAGTCAAGCTTAAGAGGCTGGGAAAGTGAACAACAGACAACAAAAAAAGATTCTGACCATAGGAAGTTCCTTTGGTGACAAGAAAGATCAAAACACACACTCAGAAGAAGGCAACGAGGTCAAAGCGCTTACATCTGAAGCTTCAAAAAGTATGAATTGGTCTGAAGCCGTGGAAGTGCTCAAAAGGGACTCTGAAAACCAAGTGAGAGAGACAGAGGGAAAATCGGGAAGAGAAATGAGAGGGAGGCAAGAAACTCAAGAAAAACAAGTCAACAGCTTGGTAACGGAGACACAGAAAAGGCTGAAAAAATAATACCTCGTTTGACTTTCAAAAACATGACTCAAGAGAAGCATAAGTAGGTAAACAGGAAAGGGAAATCATAAGGGATGCAATAAAGTTAAACTGTTTACATTCCTACACGGGAAGATGTTCCTGGTAACTCCGAAGCACTTTCTGAGTTTTAGGGCCGTGAGAAGGAGTGCACGGAGACAGAAGGCACAGGTGGGAGCTGAATGTGAATATGGCTGAGGGTATCATTAAGGGGTGAGAGAGGAGCATGCTAGGAGCAAGGGAAGGGAGAGAGAAGGAGAGAAATCATCTCACATGAAAGAGGCAAGAAAAAGGTTTTACAGTGGAAGGAAGGGGGGGGGGGGAGAAGTGAGTGAACCATTGGCTCAAAGAGGGAATAACATGTGCGCTTAATTGGGTAGAGGAATCTATGTTACCCTGCGGGAAAGAAGGAGGGGAAGGGGATCAGAGAAGGGGATGGTGATAGAAAAGAAGGCAGCTTGGGGGAGGGGGAGTCAGAAGTGAAACACTTTTGAGGAGGGACAGGATGAAAGGAAAGACTAAATGGGGAGGGAGAGGGGTCGGATGGAGGGACATGCAGTCAGCATTGGAAACTAAGCTTGAAGCAAAGAAAAGGTGAGGGGGCACTGGACAGCACAGCCCCTCCTTTGAGCTTTGGGTCATGGTGCAGAACAGCAGGGGCTGCTGGTGGGCATGGGCACGAGCACCCTCCCAGCCCCCGGCCCTGCCCTTGCTGAGTGACCAGGGACAAGGACCCCCCTTTCCCAAACTCTTCCTCTGTAAATGAGGGCCCGGCCCGAGGGAGCATCCGAGGCCCCTCCCGCTCTCGGCTCGGCTTTGTACCATTCCTTCCCCAAAGCAGCCTTTGCCCTGGTCCCTGCTCCGGGCCGGCTTTGTGGACAGAGGAGGCCATCTTGAGCTCCAGGGGCATCCCCTGGCCAGCCCCCTCCCACCCCCACTGACTCCAGTCCCTATTCAGGGGCTCGGGCTGCCAAGGGAAGGGTGCCAAGCCCACAGTGGGCACAGTCCGCATAAGGCAGGCCTGGCAGGGTGGGGGCTGCTCTGGCAGGGGGGCCTTTGCAGCCTGCACTGTGGTCCCACAGGGAGGGAGGGAGCAGCCTTCAGGGCAGCCCAGGGAGGGGGAACTGCTGGGCCACAACTGGGCCCATCTGTGCCCTCTGGGGAGGGAGAGGAGAAGGAAAGAGTCACAGGCAGAGCCGGGGAAAGACTGGCTTGTCAGCCCTTAAGGGCACAGCTGGGTCCTCTGCTCTGTGTCCCTCCGCCCCAGCCCTTCTCTCTGTCCTGAGCGGCAGGAGGCTGCTCCTGGCTCCCCAAACCCTTGCCGGCATAACCCCCCCACTCCCCCCGCTGCCCATGCAGGACTTGAGGGGGCAGGGAGAGAAGAGGAGGGGGCTGGCCCCTTACTCCACCTATGCTGTCTATTCCTCACCACCTGTAGGAGCCTGAGGGGGGGAGGAGCAGGGAGAGAAGAGGGGGCTGACCCTTTAATCTACCTGTGCTATCCATTCCTCACCACCTGTAGGAGCCTGAGGAGGGGGGTGGCAGGAAGGAAGAGGAAACTCATGTCCCACAAGCCTGCTGAGCTGGGCTGCCTCTCTCGGGCTGGTGTCCAAAGTGGGGCCATCGGCCCCTCCTCCCAGAATGGACAGGGCCACGCTGAGGCCTTCCTCAGGCCCTGAGGACCCCCACCCCTCCCGGGAACCCCTTGGGATGTGCCCCCTCTGCCACCCCTCCCGGGAACCCCTTGGGATGTGCCCCCTCTGCCCAGCTCCAGCCCTGACTCCTCCGAGGCTGGGGATCTGTCCCGGAGCCAGCTTGGGCTGCATTCCCAGGGGAGTCCGGGAGTTGTCCAGGAGACCAGCGAGGGGGTGGCTATTGAGGCTGAAGCTGGGATCTGGGCCTGGGCTCCGAGCAGCTGCTGCCAACCAGATGGCAAGGCTGGGCACCCTGGGACCCCTGCCCCATCCTGTCTGTCCCAACAATAGCCTCGGGAAGGCGGGGAAAGGCCGCCTCATTCACAGGGTGGGAGATGCCTTGAAGGAGGGGATTCGGGCTCGGAGCTCCCCTCAGTCCTCAGGCAGACCACTCCATGGAAGCCTCAGCTTCCCCTTCTGTGCGAGGGAGGGGGGGTCAGACTGGGGACGAGTAGCAGCTTACTGAGCACCAGGAAATTAAGGACAGTCACTGGGCTGGGTCTTAGCCTCCCTCAGGAGCTTACAGCCTGCAAGGGGAGACACCGCTGGCGTATTTATAAATGCAAGGCCGTTTCTTGGGTAAGGAGGACCTCTAGAGGAAGGGGGGAATCAGGAGGGAGGCAGAGAGAGGAGAAAAGGTGCGCCAGGCAAAGGGCACAGCCAAAGCAAAGGCACGGAGGCAGGAGATGCTCTATCCTGCATAGGGTTGTCACCTTGGATAAATGAAGCCTTCATTTAGTCTCAGGGCCACAGCTTGTTTAACTCCATCACTTTACAAATGAGGAAACTATGACCCAAAGGGCAGAAATTGGCCCTTGGTCATAGAGCAGGAAATATAGGAGGTGGGATTTGAACTCAAGTCTTTTGCTTCCAAAGCCTGTGCTTCTTGCTATGTAGGAACAGATTTTTTTCCTGAGGGAAAGCTTGGAGAGGTTGGTGCAAAGAAGAAATCTAGAGCTGTGGTTCCCATTTACTGGTTTGTGAACTGTCCAAGGTGTTCAAGTTAAAAATTCTTTAATTGCACCTTAAGCAATAAATAATTATCCAATTATAATTGTTAAATATTTACCCAAGAAGTAACTGGACAATCATATTGCCAATCTATTTGTTTCCTCCGGGACAACAAGCACGTGCATCTTGGGAGAATTTGAGGTTTTTTTCTGCTGTGGTTATTGCATAATTTTGATGTTTGTGCAGCGATCTTGTTTTTTCTCAACCTGTTAACAAACAGTTTCCAAACCACCGTGAGAGTCTGCGATTCCCAAGGGAAGGCCAGATGCACGTGTGAGCTCCCATTTGTGGTCGGCAGTCTGCACCAGAACACCCCCTTGTTCTTCCAGCACCAAAGTCGGGCTGTCTGAAAGCCATAATTACTGGACATACCCATTACAAGCCCTCAAAACCATCCTAGACCATCACATTAAAGCTTTTTATTTTTCAAAATATGCATAGATGATTCTGCAACATTAGCCCTTGAAAAACCTTGTGTTCCAGTTCCCCCCTCCCACCCCCTCCCTTAGATGGCAAGTAGTCAAATAGCTGTGAAACATGGTAGAAATAGGTGTTAAATCCAGAATATGCACACAGATTTATACAGTTATCTGGCTGTACAAGAAAAATCAAATCAAACCCGAAAAGAAAATGATGAAGAAAATAAAATGCAAGCAAACATCAACAAAAAGAGTGAAAAGCTGTGATCCCCACTCAGTTCCCACAGTCTCTCTCTGGGTGTAGATGACTCTCTCCATCACAAGACCATTGGAACTGGTCTGAATCATCTCATTGCTGAAGAGAGGACCACGACCATCAGAACTGAGCATCGTATAGTCTTGTTGTTGCCATGTATAATGATCTCTTTCTGCTCATTTCCCTCAGCAGCAGTTCCTGTTAATTTCTCCAGGCCTCCCTGTATTCATCCTGCTGATCATTTCTGACAGAACAATAATATTCCATAACATTCATATACCACAGCTTATTCATTCTCCCACTGATCGGCATCCACTCAGTTTCCAGTTTCTGGCCACTACAAACAGGGCTGCCCAAACATTCTTGCACATGTGGCTCCCTTTCCTTCCTCTAGGATCTCTTTGGGATATGAGGCCAGTAGAAACATGACCATCACAAACCTTTAGAAAAATAAACTTTATATGACTTCTCATCGCAGTAATAAGGTTGCTTTCTAATTTAAAGTTTTCTCTGCTTATTCTTCTCTCTCCTGGATTTTCAAGTGAACTAAGTGGCAACACTTGTCTATCACTGAGGAGAGTTTGGGTGAGAATTTGGCTTGTGGGCCATTGGAAGAAGAGCAGAAAGTTATATATGAAGAGATCATTTTTTAAAAATAAATGTTAGTTTACATATAAACATTATCAAAAAACGAAGCAACATATGCAAAAGAAATTTAAATATAAATTAATGTAATACAATATTTGTCAAGAATCCATGGAAAAATAAATACTTTATATGAAAACTCTGTTTATTTTTGTCAGTCGCTTTGGTGGCTAAAAATTTAGGAAAATGATTTTTTCTCAAAGAATTCATAAAATTCTCCTGCCATTTTCTACTGCATATTTTTTTTTGAATAAACATTGTCAGTTTATTCTTGTTTTAAATCAAAATACAGAGATGAACTCAATGAAAGATTAGATTGAAGACTGTCTTGGGTGGAGCTAAATCTTACAAAGCTTTGTTTATATAAGAAAGTCTAACATCAGAGTTAAGTTCAAACATGATTATCACATTACATCAAACCTCTCCAAGATGGTAACTCATTTCACCAAAATGTTATTTAAATTATAAAAATTTTAAAATAAAAAAATTAATGTGAAATCTTGCAGAAAATAATAAGTACACAAGGTCTTGCTGGAGTGATTCTTTCAACTCTTAAGGAATGTTCCACGCAAAACATTTCTAATTATTCCATAATAGTATTTGGCATCTACATAAGTATCAGAAGAATGAAATTTAATATCTTGTGATTATAATCATATAATGTACATTTTAATTTGGAGTTTATCGGGGCAAAAGTTATTGTAGTTATTGTAAGCACTTAATGAGCAAATCTACAATAATATTCTGATCGTATATTAAATTACCCTGGGAGTCCACAATGCATTTTCTGGGTTGCTGTTATTGAAAGAGATTCACGAATAAAAGTCATTAGGTTGGACTACCCGGCCCTGGAGGGTTTTTCTGTTTGTGAGAAGCCTCAGGAGGGATAAGTCAGGATAACTTAGCACCTTTGTTCAAAAGCAAATTAAGAATGGGAAGGCACTTGGCAGGATCACAGTGTGGGTATCACTTAGTTAAATGGTTTCTCAACAGCTTGTCAGTGACTCTCTGGGGGGAATCAAGTCCCCACCTCTTTAGCGTTGGCAAAATAAGGCTAAGGAAGGAAGCTCAATGCGTGGGGGAGCACTCATTCCCTGGGAACTCCCTGAGCATCCCCCCCCCCCATCCAACTGGGTCTCTTCTTGGAGAAAGGAAACAAGAGATGAAAGGGGTAATTACTATGCGCTGCGGAAAACAAAACCTGCCAACAGAAGCATCTGACTTAGAATTAGTCCAAGGACCCTTCTGGGATGGGGGTGAAATGTCTGAAATGGAGAGGAACAGAAAGAATCGTTTCCGCTTCCACCGGACTGTTTCAGGGACCTCCGAATGTCCCTCCAGGACCAGCCAAGTGGGAGCTCTGTTGGGGTGACCCCTGCTCCGGCTACTGTCTGGTCCATGGATCCACATTGGTCTCCAGCCCCCTAGGCCCGGGAGGCTGCTTATCCATCTCTCAAGGGCCCAAGAGACTTCTCTGCCTTGGTCACTGGCTCTGTCCCGGACACTGGTCGCTCCTCCCATCAGGTGGCCGTGGGAACGTCAGCTGCTGCCAGGGAGCGATCTCAGCTCAGGCACAGCCAGGTGATTTCCAGCCCACTGAGACGGCTGGCTCGCGTTCCCATCCTACGCTTGGGTCCCTGGCAAGTGGCCACTGACTCCTTTCCTTAGAGTAGTAATATTCCTGGGGCCTGTGAGCCCCAATCTGTGATTTCCCCAAAATCATTTAATTAATTGGTATTTCCCGGGTAGTAATCAAGCCATTGTGGCAATAGTGGGACTTCTCTCACCTGAAAGGGGGGGGGCGGGGAGAGAGACAGAGACAGAGAGAGAGAAAGACAGAGAGAGACAGAGAAAGAGAGACAGAGAAAGAGAGACAGAGAAAGAGAGACAGAGAGAGAGAGAGAGAGAGAGAGAGAGAGAGAGAGAGAGAGAGAGAGAGAGAGAGAGAGAGAATGTTTGTTAACTGAAGAGCCTTACACTCTGAGTTGGTTGCTCCCTTGGCCCATCCGCCCCTTCAGAAGTTGCCCTTCTTCTTTTCATTGGCGGTTTCCCTTTGAGTCTTCAGGGCTCCCCCCTCTGCTGGGCTGGAGCCTCCTTAGGGAGCAGCCGGGACCCTCCCTCCTCCTCTCCCTTCTTAGAGACTCACGCTGCCGTCCTTCCCCAGGCCTGCGGTGCCTCAGCCTCCTGGGAGGTCCCAGAGACAGAAGAAGGGGATGGTCCATGGCCCAGGCCAGGCTTCGGGGTCTCTCCTCAGCAGTTCTGGAGGCTGTGGGAGGGCTCCCCGCTGGGCTTGTGGCTGGGGTGGGGACACCCTTCTCCTTCTCCAAGAAGATCCTCCCCAGCCTGATCCAGTTTCAGGGAGGCCTCGGTGACTGCCCGGGCTCTTTGAGTGCTCTAGAATTCAGGGAGTCCCGGACAGATGGGGGCAGAGCAATTGCAGCCCTCGGTTCTGGTACCGCCTCCTACAGGAAGCCCTCCTCCACCCCTATTGTAGGGAATACCCCCCATCAAGTTTACTTTGGAGAAATACACGTATATGTTAGTATATAGTGTGTAGTGTATATTTATGCAACACAAATCTATATGTGAAGTACACACGCCCGCCAGCCCAAGAAACAGAGGCAAGTTTACACACACGCATGTGAGGTGAGCTTGGGGAGGGGACCCGAAGGCCCCTGGAGAAGGGGGCCGTGGGACAAAATCCGGGACTAATTGGATGTGGGGGGAGGGAGGGGAGTGACCACCCTGCCCACTGACCATCCCGACCCACTGAGCAGCCCAGCCCTGCCCCCCGGCCCAGGCCCTTCTTCCTCGGAGAGAAAGGCCCAGGGCCAAGCAGACATCCGCCACCCCCGCTCCCCGGGAGGGGCCGCGCTCATGTCTGGCTCTCCACAGTCGGAGTCGCTGGAAAAACCTCTTAAGCCCAATTTTCTCCTCAAATAGCAGCGAGATTGCGGCGCTCGGCCGGTACCCGCTGTTCAGGAGCAGAGCCAGCGGCGGCCACGTAATGGCCCCAATTAAGGCTGGGGGGGAGCCGGCGCTTGGCAGGGCCGCAGGGTGGGGTGGGTTGCATTTCCCTGCTCCCACAGTCTCAGGCCCCAGACGCCCCCGGAGCCGCCTCGCTGTGGCAGCTTCCCCGGCCTCTCCCCTCCCGCTGTCCCCCCCCCCCCGTGTCTCTCTAAGGCAGTGCTCCACGCAGATGAGGGGCGGGGAGGGGCACGTGGGGCCCCCAGAGCTCAGATTTCGCCACATCCCGACTCAGAGGGTTGGATGAGAGACGGTCCAGCCCAGTGGGCGCCTGAGGGGCCCAGAGCAGTCCCGACCTCCTTGTCAGCAGGAGGGGTCGCGTCCCCTCCCCGCTGGCAGAGCCCACTTCTGGGTCATCCTGGCTGACCAACTCCCCGGAGTGAGGGGACAAGGGGGGGGCTCCCGAGCCCCGGGGAGGACGGGGTGCTCCGAGGTGGGGGCGTGTTTGCTGCCTGACTTACCTCTGGGCCTGTTAAAGTAGAGGCCCTGGGCTTTACTGCTGTGCTGGGGGGGAGAGACGGGAAAATTCAAGGGAGGGGGTGGGTGGGAGCCGTGAGCTGGGGAACCAGGACCCAGGACGTTGCATGTTCAGCTTCCAGCAGCGAGTCCCACCTAAGAGGCCCCATCCATGGGGAAGCCTCAGGGATCCGAGGCCCGTTGGCCAACATCTGGGCTGGGGCATCTCTCCCGGCCTCCAGGTGGGCCGGGCTCCTCGCTGTGTCTCCAGGCCGGGCGTAGTGTCCCCGAGAGAAAGGCGGTGGTGAGCCCCCCACCCTCCAGGAGAAGGCCTAGCAGCCACTTTGTGAGAGAAAAACCTCCCAGATGCTTGACCACGACCATCTCATCCTCCCTGACTCGTCTCCTCGGTCCCGGCCCTCAGGAGAGATCTCCTCTCATCCGGGCCTTCCCGAGGCCCCCGAGTTCCCCCCTGACCGTTTGGGGGAGAGATGGCCACGGAAAGAAAATGGGTCAGGACTGATGAATTTGGTTTTGCTTCTAGGATTAAGCCCCTTTCTGTAGGAAAAGCTGGCCCTGCTGAGCCAAGGCAGCCCCACAGAGGGCTCCGGGCTCCCCAGAGCTGGAGGGAACATCTAGATAAGACGTTCTCATTTAGTAGAAGATAATTTAGGGGAATAAAGTCATAGAGAGTCATAAGGTGGTCTTTAAAGCAGCTGGAGAAAGGTTAGCCAGAGGCTGAGGTTTCTTCCCAGTCTTCTTGGATTAGCGCCTTCCCCCTGGACCTGAGGCTGGTAGGTTGACAGCTGGGAGGGAAGTGGTGACTGGGGCCTGCCCACCACAAGTTCCTCTTTCCCATCCACAAAAGGTACCCCCGGCACAGAAAGTACCAACAGCGCAGGGGAGTGAGGAAGCCCGGGAGAAGCCACTGCTCCGGGACCCGCCTTGTCCAAGTGAGTTGGGTTAAAAGCATTTCTGTGTTTTTTTCCTCTTAGGAAAAGTAAGCTCTGTAAGTCACTCAGAAAGGGGCCTTGAGGGGTCGGGTGGCCTGATTTCACAGACAAATGCTCGTTGTGCAAATTAAACCAGTAACTATCCTCTGTTTCCCGGGATTTCAGATAACTCATTTTAAAATTTATTTTAATTAAAGCTTTTTATTTACAAACTATACACACGGGTAATTGTTCCAATTTTTTGTCCCAACTTTTCCCCTCTTTCCCTCCATGCCCTCCCCTGGCTGGCAGGAAGTCCCACACGTGCTAAATATGTTAGAATACGTCTTAAACCCAATATCTTTATACATATTTATACAGTTGTCTTGTTGCACAAGAAGATCCAGATCGAGAAGGAAGAAAAAACTGCGACAGAAAACAAAATGCCAGCGAACAACAACAGAGGGAGTGAGGATGCTGTGTTGCGGTCCACACTCAGCTCCCAGGGTCCTCTCTGGGTGTAGACAGCCCTTTTCATCCCTGAACAAGTGGAACTGGTTTGAAGCCCGATAACGAACTTTCGCAGTGCAGAGACCTCCTCAACGTCAGCAAGAGCCGGCGTCCCGTTCGATGTAGCCTGACTATGTGACCGGGGGATGTCTGGGGCGATTCTCCCAGAGTATGGGCGGCAGCAAAGTGCCCACCCTGGGCTGAGGAGCTGTGAGCTGGGGGCAAGTGGTTATGGGGCAGTTTGCATGCTCTGAGAGGAAGGCACAATCAGGAAGGCAGCCAGCCGGGGGGCGGGGGGGGGTTCCAGTGCCAGCAGAGTTTATATTCGGTCCTAAAAGCCGCGGGGAGAGCAGACTGCCCCTCTCAGTTTGGCTGCTGCTGGAGCATGTGTTGGAGGGCACTGTGGGAACAGGCTGGAGGCAGCCAGGCTCACAACAAGGAGTCCGGACACGAGCGGTGAGGGGCTGAATTGGGGCAGCAGCCGTGGGAGAGAGAGGGGCCCGTGGGAAATGTCGTCGAGGGGAAACGACGATTGACTTGGGAAGGGGAGTGACTGAGGGAGACAGAAGACCCAAGCCTGAGTCCAAGGTTGGTTGACAGGAAGACTGACCATGTTCTGGCCAGACACCGGGAAGGTGGGAAAGGCTGGGGGTCTTGGTCCTGGGTTGTGTCTGCCCTTGGAGAGGGGATGGTTCAAAGACGGCTTCCTTTGCTACTTTCTATGATGCAATCTGAGCTGGGAAGGGTGGGGGACAGGCAGACAATGGGGGAGGCATCAAGGGTGGGGGGAGCATAAGGAGTGATGTCCCTCAGGTGCAGCTGCAGCTCAGGCCCTGCCCCCCCTCCAACTCTTGCCCTCTTTGTACTCTGCAGACAGACAGATTTTCCCCTCCCCCTCTTCCCAGGAGCCAGACCTAGACATGGCGGAGGCTTTCTACTGCAGGTAGATCCGGTCTGCTCCCCCCGCAGCTCCCTGCCTGCTGGGATGCGATCACCATGGCAACAGAACTTGAGCCACATGCCAAGATGATGTGGCAACCACAAAATGCCATCCTCCATCTGGATGACTGGGCGACAGAATGTGCAGGGAAGGAGGGTCCTCCCCGATCTTCCCCCTCCTCCCTGCCAAAGCATTGTGAGAGACCCTGGCCTCTGCTCGGGGTGGAAGGCAGAGGGGGAGGGCAGGGGACAGTTGGGCGGGGACCTTCTGGTCCTTTCAGTAACAGCCTGGTGCTCAGCACCTGTTGTTCTTAAACCTCCTCTGGCCCGCCTCACTGCCCCAAAGAGGGCATCTGGCTGAGATCCCTCACTGTGGTCCTCCTCAGCACTCAGAGGAGGGCATCTGTCCAGGGTCCTCCTCACTGCCCCAAGGAGGGCATCTGTCTGTGATCCCTCACTGTGGTCCTCCTCAGCACCCAGAGGAAGGCATCTCACCATGGTCCTCCTCACTGCTCCGAGGAGAGCATCTGTCCATGGTCTTCACCACCCCAAGGAGGGCATCTGTCCATGGTCCTCCTCACTGCCCCGAGGAGGGCATCTTGCTGGAGAAGCCGGCACCCAGGTCCCTTCACTCCTGGTCTGGGGGACTTGGGCCACTAACCTACTGGGTGAGATCTTGGGAAAACCGCTTCCTCTCCCCTTCACTTTCCCCATCCATCCAATGGAGCAGCTGGATGAGAGACCCTTCTGAGGTTTTCCCAGCTGGCCCATCCCGAGACCTTGGAATCTCACCTCTCCACGTTTCGGTTCCTGCTCTTGCCCCCCTCCCCAGCAGCTGCCCACTGCTCCCTTTCCATCCCCTGCCCAGCCTTATCTTTCTGTGGCTGCTCCAGACCCTTCATCTTTCCTCCCTCAATGCCCACCACCCTGCCAGGACCCCTCCCCGGCTCCCTCATGCTTTGGGAGGCCAGTGCCAATGAGTGACTGTTCCTGTTCCCAGTTTTAAGGGCTGAGCTTCTTTATTGATAGGGAAGGAGGAGGGCACTTGGTAATGATGGCTTTCCCCAAAGGAGTAAGACTGAGACATTAGAACGGCCGGACGGGCGGGGCCCTCGGAGGCATCCAGGTCAGCCACAGGGGCTTCCCAGCCCTGGAAGTGACCCCCAGTGCTCAGGCGAGCTCTCCCCCCCGAGCGGTCTGCTTCTTTCTGCCTCATTCGGTGGTTTAGAAGTTTTAACTCACGGCACGATGTCTCCGATCTCTGGAAGTTACACAGACAGACTGAAATCTTTGGGCGTCTCCCAAAATCCCAATTCTTCTGCTTGCTGTGTCCGCACCAGAGACCCCTCTAGGACACTCGGAGGAGCTTCACGGAGCTCATTTTTGGGTCTGGATGAATGTGAAGAAAAGGGTTCCCAGGCCCTGTGCAAGCACCCAAGGTCCCAGTGCACATGTTAGGGCCAGGGCAGCCTTTCACTCTCCAGAAAATGAAGACTCTACAGTCACTTTCAATCAAGAAGTACAACACTACCTTTCCCATTGGTTCTAGCCCCCCCCCCCGATTCCTCACTACCTTGCTTTGGACCTCCTTGGAAAGGGAAATGAATTTGGAGAGGGTTGGGCCCACTGGCCAGCCCATGGGTCTGACTTTCCCACCAGAGATCCGGCCCTGGAAGCCTGGTGACTCGGGATCTACTAGAGACGACCTGCTCTAGAGCCACCAGGTAACTCGCAGGTTTTCCGATGTCCCATTCTTGGGATTCTCCCGCTTTGGGGGCCATGTTCAGAATCCTTTCTGCCCAGGAGGCTCGTGCTGCCGTCCTTCCTCTAGAAGGTTATATTCCAAACTTTCGAGGGCAAACGGCTGGAGCTCCGCTTCTCTTTCTGGAAAATGGGGTTCCCGGTCTCTCCAGCAATTAGAACTTTCCCAGGAATCTCAATTCTACCCAGGAGTCTAGGTTTTGAGGACTCCCTTCCCGAGCCTTGTGGGAAGCACACTTTCATCCCATCTGGGTCTCAGCCTCAGGGCGGCTGTTAGCCAGGATAAAGTCAGGGGCTTTGGGGTTCCTAGGCCCAGGGGATACTCTCCGTTCAGCTGAACTTGGATCTCAAGACCCGGGCCGAGGGGTCTGCAGCCGATTCCTCCTGCCCCCCCCCCCTTTATAGGACAAGTTCCTTGGAGCTCCAAGGAATGACTCCAACCTATCCTGGCCCAAACCAAATCAATTCCTCCTCAGTCAGACACCTAAAAGAGAGGAGGGGATTTCCAGGGCCAAGGGCCACTTTCCCACTCCCTTGAAAAGTCCCTCCAAAAGGCTGGCCTGGGTGAAGCTCATTCCATTCACCACTGACCCCTACACCCCCCCCCTTCCCACCCCCACCCCCAGCCACGCCCTGAACCAAGCTTCTTTTCCAGATTAAACGTCCCCACCTTCTCTCCAGCCTCTGATCTCTCCCCACGTCCCCGAGGCTTTCCCAAACATGGCGCCCAGAGTTGTTCATGGCCCTCCAGGTGGCCGCGCTGAGGGCAGAGAGCAGGACTGCTGGTGCCTCATCCCCAGGAGCTTGAGTCTGGCCCAAGCCCCTCTTACTCCCTCGGGGGCTTGAGGGCCCGTTGTCTGAGGCCGGGCTCATTTCCAGCCTATACCACGCTCCGGCAGTCCGGCTCTGCCCCGTGCTGGGATTTCCTGAAGGCCCAGAAGCCGCCTTGTCCCTCTTCTTCAGCTGACCCCAAGCGGGGGGGGGGGGGGGCTCTGTTGCTATCTGCCTCAGCTTCCTCATCTGTAAAATGGGGGGGGCTTATGACCTCCAGGCCTATTCCAGCTCTGAGTCTTGTGACTACTGGTCTTGCTAAGCTCTGATTACTCTTACTTTCACCTTCCTCTGTTTCAGCTTCCAAAATGCTGCTACCAATCGCCATCCTTCTTCTGAGTTCTCAAGTGAGCTCATGCCTCTGCCAGTCATCTCTCTCTCTTCTTCTCTCTCCCTTCTTCCTTCTCTCTCTCTCTCTCTGTCTCTGTCTCTCTCTGTCTCTGTCTCTCTCTGTCTCTCTGTCTTTGTCTCTGTCTCTGTCTCTCTCTCTCTCTCTTTCTCTTTCCCCCTCCCTCCCTCTCTCCTTTTCTCTGTCTGCTTTTCTATTTTCCCCTCTCACTTCCATTCCCACCTTTTGTTCCCTTTTATCTCCCCCTTCTCCTTTCTGGCAGCAAAGTCAGATATTTGCTGACGAAGCAGATTTTGGGGGCCTTTCTGGCTTTTCTCCTTGGGACCCTCATTTCCCTCGGTCGGCCTTCGGCCGTCATCGGCGCGGTGAGCTTCAGTCAGGCTGATGTCCGTTTCTCCCTTTTGATCAGCAATTACTGGTTCGGTGGTTTGCGGCTGTTTTGGTTTTTTCTTCATTATTATTTTCTTCCTGGTAGTTTTTTAAACTAATTTTGGTCTTGGCTTGGAAGTGGGGGGATAACTCACACGTCAGTAACAAGTCTTCCACGACTGTTGAGACATAACATATTTCCTCCTTTCTGGTGTTGTGCTCGCCACATCCAGCAACTGTCAGTTATTTTTTCATAGAGAGTATTCATGATGTGAAACCTCCCGAAGCAGGACTTATTTGTCATTATCAAGTGTGATCTCGTTGGCACTGACCCGACGGACTGGCCTTTGGGGAGCTCTGGGACCTTCCTGCCCCAGCTCTCCCAGCTCAGGGTCGTCTGCGAATATGAAGAATAGCTGGTTGGTGCCTCATGTGGCTCAGCACAGGGCCGAGCACAGGCCCCTGGGGCCCTCCTTAAAAGAGCCCTTTCCAAGGTGACTGTTAATGAGCCAGTTCTGAGTCCATCTGGTTCTACTCTTGTCCAGACTACGTCTCTTGATCTGTTTTGGCTGCGTGGGCACTGCCAGGGGCCCGCCTGCTGACACTCTTCCAGGGCCGGGGCAGAGACAGGATTAGGCTGGGCTTGTCAAAAGCAAGGCAGGCAGGCAGACAGATTTGACCCACGGTCATGTTGTGTTAGTGGCTCAGCCTCAGTCGTCCCAGGAACTGTGGCAGGGGCTTGGAGACGGTGGCCTCTCTGAGCTGACAGAGTCCCACATCCCTCCCACCCAAGATCTGGGGAGGGAGGGAGCTATGCAAACCCCCTGAGGGGAACCTTGGCCCCCATCTCCATTGCAGGGGATTTTGGGTGTGGCTCAGAACAAGAAATTAGGAAAGATCCAAAATGTTTGGCTCAAATCTAGGTAGCCTGTATCTGTAAAATCTCCTTGGCAAGAAGGCTTTCCCACTAGAGCATCTTGTAGCATTGGGCAGCTAACTGCCAAGGTGGATAGAAAGAACATCAGGTCTAGAGTTAGGAACACAAGTTCAGATTCAGCCTCAGATACTTACTGGATGTGTGACCCTGAGCAAGTAACCCTGTTGTTTACTTCAGTTTCCTTATCTGCAAAATGAGCTGGAGAAGGAAACATCAAATTACTCCAGTATCTCTGCCAAGAAAAACCCCAAATGGGATCACTAAGTGTCTGACATGATTGAAAAATAGCGAGAAGTCACAGCTGTGCTCCAAGTTTAACAAGTGCATTTCCATCCCATCCATTCACCCATCCATCCATCCATCCATTCATCCCATCCATCCCATCCATCCCATCCATCCCATCCATCCCATCCATCCCATCCATCCATCCATCCATCCATTCACCCATCCACCCATCCATCCATCCCATCCACCCATCCATCCATCCCATCCATCCATCCATTCATTCATCCCATCCATCCCGCCCATCCACTCATGCCATCCTATCCACCCACCCACCCATCCATCCATCCATCCATCTATCCATCCATCCCACCCATCCATCCATCCATCCATCCCATTCATCCATCCCATCCATCCATCCATCCATCCTATCCATCCATCCCACCCATCCATCCATCCATCCATCCCATCCATCCATCCCACCCATCCATCCATCCATCCCATCCATCCATCCCATCCATCCATCCCACCCATCCATCCATCCATCCCATCCATCTATGCCATCCATCCATCCATCCATCCCATCCATCCCATCAATCCATCCATCCCATCCTATCCATCCATCAGTCCATCCATCCTATCCATCCCATTCATCCATCCCACCCACTCATCCATCCATCCATCCCATCCATCCCATCCATCCCATCCATCCCATCCTATCCATCCATCCATCCATCCATTCATCCCATCCATCCCATCCATCCCATCCATCCATCCATCCATCCTATCCACCCATCCATCCATCCATTCACCCATCCACCCCATCCATCCATCCATTCACCCATCCACCCATCCATCCATCCCATCCACCCATCCATCCATCCCATCCATCCATCCATCCATTCATCCCATCCATCCCGCCCATCCACCCATGCCATCCTATCCACCCACCCACCCATCCATCCATCCATCCATCTATCCATCCATCCCATCCATCCATCCATCCATCCATCCCATCCATCCTATCCATCCATCCCACCCACCCACCCATCCATCCATCCATCCATTCACCCATCCACCCATCCATCCATCCCATCCACCCATCCATCCATCCCATCCATCCATCCATTCATTCATCCCATCCATCCCGCCCATCCACTCATGCCATCCTATCCACCCACCCACCCATCCATCCATCCATCCATCTATCCATCCATCCCACCCATCCATCCATCCATCCATCCCATTCATCCATCCCATCCATCCATCCATCCATCCTATCCATCCATCCCACCCATCCATCCATCCATCCATCCCATCCATCCATCCCACCCATCCATCCATCCATCCCATCCATCCATCCCATCCATCCATCCCACCCATCCATCCATCCATCCATCCCATCCATCTATGCCATCCATCCATCCATCCATCCATCCCATCCATCCCATCAATCCATCCATCCCATCCTATCCATCCATCCGTCCATCCATCCTATCCATCCCATTCATCCATCCCACCCACTCATCCATCCATCCATCCCATCCATCCCATCCATCCCATCCATCCCATCCTATCCATCCATCCATCCATCCATTCATCCCATCCATCCCATCCATCCCATCCATCCATCCATCCATCCTATCCACCCATCCATCCATCCATTCACCCATCCACCCCATCCATCCATCCATTCACCCATCCACCCATCCATCCATCCCATCCACCCATCCATCCATCCCATCCATTCATCCATCCATTCATCCCATCCAGCCCGCCCATCCACCCATGCCATCCTATCCACCCACCCACCCATCCATCCATCCATCCATCTATCCATCCATCCCATCCATCCATCCATCCATCCATCCCATCCATCCTATCCATCCATCCCACCCACCCACCCATCCATCCATCCATCCATCCCATCCATCCATCCACCCACCCATCCATTCATCAGCAGACTGGACATCCTTCAGTGCTAACTGAAATCCAACAACCAGTCAGGCTGAGTCCAACCACTCCACAGGAAGAAGAGAAGAAGGCTGACTGCCTTCAGGAAATTGCTAATCTCCTTGAACAACTCCCACATCTGTTAGAAACAAAGGCCCATTTTTTAATATCCACATTCAACTGGTGTTATCTGACTATGAGTCATGGAAAAATACACATGGTCTCTGAAGAAACCTTAAAAGTGAGCCTTGTGAGGAGGGCCACAGCAAGGCGAGTCATAGGTGGGAGGAGGCTATAAAGTGAGCAGCTTTGCTGATCAAGAGCCAGAATTGAGGACATCACAGGGGGCTTGTGGGAGGACCTGAATGAGAGCCACACAGAATGGGCAGGGAGGGAAGGGTTGAGATCTGCACCTTTGGAGGGAATGTCCACACTGGCAAACTACGGTTCCATTGTTTTGCCCACATTATGCTAAAGATTTGCCCTGACCTGCTCATGCTTGTGGACCTCTGGGAATGGCAGGTCTCCAGCAGCCCAATTAGGCGCTTGGGTTCTGGGACCCAGTGGAAAGGGAGAGCTGCAAAGGCCGTCCTTGGTGGAAGGGCTTCCCTTTCTCAGAGTCCTTTCCCCCAGTCCTTCCTACTCTGTTCAAGGCTTTCTCTTCCCATCCTTTTACTCTTTACACATTTACCTTTAAGGACATACTTTTGAATCTGGAGCACCGGGAGCAATGGCGGGTGCAGCGTTTGGACGAGAGTTGGGTTTGAGGAGCAGAAAGGGATTGGATGATTGGGAGCCTGTCCAACCCAAGTGTGAGTATGACTGTCAAAGTTCCCGTGATCCAGGGGAAATGGTCACAGTGACTAGAGACGTGTGGCCCAGAGAAGAGAAGACAGAAAGAGAATCCTGTTGACTGAGTCAATAAGTTCTCATTAAGTATCTATTCAGTGCAATGCAGGGGCTGGCCGCATAAGGAGGCCATCTTGGCCTTCAAGAGGCAATTCTTTTTCAAGGGGTCAACATGCACAAGTAAATAAATACAAAGGCTGTGTGAAAACCAAAGTGATTTCTAGATGGAGAGAAGAGCAGGCTGGGTCCCCTATAGGACGTGGCCCCTGAGCTGTGCTTTCCAGAAAACTGGATCTTCTGTGAGGGGGAAAGGCCGAGGGATGCTCCCTGCCCCGGTCAAGAGACCGCGTGTGGACGAAGTCATGGAGGTGGAAAGTGGAACAGCAGGTACCGGGCCTGGTTGGGAGCCAGCTGAGCTGGAGCAGAAAGTGCACAAAGGCACATGTAAGGGACGTGGGAGCCAGTGGTGGAGGGACGAGAATGCCCGGGAGAAGTTGCTATTTATCCTGGGTCCTTTAGAGAGCCCCTGAATATTCCCAAGTAAGGGAGGGCTTGGGCAGGTCTATGTCTTGGGCAGGTCAATGATGACAACTTGGAAGGGAAGGACCGGAAGAGGCCAGAGGGCGGTAGCAGGCAGAGGGAGGTCAGGGTCTGAACTAGAGCAATGGATGGGCCGGGGGCAGAGGGAACAGGATGGATGGCAGGGGAGGCACTGGCGGCCGACTGGTTCCTGGGGGTTAGAGAGAAGTCCAAACGGCTCCGAGGGGCTGGTTCTGGGGCTCCCGGGAAGCTGGTGCCCTCAGCAGAAGCAGGGAACCGGCTACTCTGGGGGGGGGGGCTCCCTGCTGCCTTCTGGACCTCATGGGTGGGATACGTTTATGGGACACCCAGGTCTTCCATCAAACTGCTGGCCATCTGGGGGCGAGTTGGGGCCTGCTGCAGCGCCTCTACCTGAGAGAAAGCAAAGGGCTCCATCAGCACAGCCTTCCTGGCAGAGAGAGCAGGCAGCCAGGTGCTTTCCTTAGCTTTTCTCCGGGGCCGAATAATCATTATACTAACAGCTAGTGAGAGGCAGCTAGGGGGCCCAGCGGTCATTTAACTTCACTTAGCTTGTTTCCTCATTTGTAAAGTGGGGATGATAATGGCCCTTATTCCATAGAACTATTAACAGGATAAAATGAGAGAACATTGGGAAGCCCGAGAGCATTGTCTAAGTGCTACTTCTGTTTACTCCTTCTCCGTGCTGGCTCTTTTGTGCCGTTGGGAGACCCCCAAACGGCCCCCATTTTAGGGGTGGGCTTAGGCCAGTCAGGCTTTGCTCCCGTTCCAGCTCTGTTCCTTATTAATATCCTTATGTATCCTTAGAATTCACCACCATGGCCCCGTGTGTCTATTTCCACCCCCACCCCCACTCCAAAACATCCACTTCCCCCTCCCCAGTTCTTCTGTATTAAAAAAGGAATATTTTGGTGTATGTGGGACCTGCCTTCCCATCTTTCTCCTCCTTGGGGAATCTGCTTAGCAGTAGGATCTCCAGGTTAAAAAGACTTAGGAGATTTTGGTCACTCTCTTTGCAGAATTCCCGATGGCCTTCCAGAAGGGTTGGACCACTTCCCAGTTCCCCCAAGAGTGCATTAAGGTGCCTTTCTTTCCACAGTCCCTTCAACATCATCCCCTGTCTCCAGCTTTTCCATCTCTGTCCATCTGCTAAGTGCAGTGACATCTCAAAATTGTTTTGTTTTGTGTCTCTCTTATCAGTAACTGAAAGAACTTTTCCACATCACGGTCATATGCGCAATTGTTCTTTTAATGACTGTTCCGTCTTCTCACCATTTCTGTGAGGCAGATTTCAGCTTCATTATAAATAACTTCCTGACAATTAGGGCCATGCAGCAAAGGAACAGGCAGGCAGCCTCTCTTGGTAGCCAGTTTCCTGTTACTGTTCAAACAAAGACTGGATGAATAACCAGAGACAGAATTGCAGAATCTCTGCATTATGCATTTGTCTCTCCGTTGGAATATAATTTCCTTGAAGGCAAAACTGGTTTGCTTTTCTTTTTTGAAATTTAAATTTAATTTAATTATATTTGATATTTAACAATAGCTTTTTATTTTCAAAATACATGTAAAGATAGCTTCCAACACTCACCCCCACAAAAGCTTGTGTTCCAAATTTTTCTCCTTCCTTTCCCCCCACCCCCTCTCTCCCAGACAGCAAGTAATCCAATATAGGTTAAACCTCTGCAATTCTTCCAGACACATTTCCACATTTATCATGCTTTTGTTTTTCTTTTTATTTCCAGCACTTAACAAATAAAAATGTTTAATAAAAATGCCTATTGATTGAATTCCTGCCACATCTTCCATTCCCTCTCTTCTCCCATTCCCACAGTATCTTTGACAGGTGAAGGAGGCACAATAGGGCAGGAGAAGAGACGATGGCTAACAAAGCCACAGCTGTAAGTGTTGTACGTAAAGATGGTGGATAGAGCTGGCCACAGGCAAATGAGGAGACTGGGGGAGGCTAGATTAGGAGGCATTTTTTTATTTAATAGAGATGTTTTATTCTCTTATCTTTTTATGTTAAATCCAATATATGCATACATATTTATACAATTATTTTGCTGCACAAGAAAAAGATCAAAAAGAAAAAAAATGAGAAAGAAAACAAAATGCAAGCGAACAAAAAGAGTGAAAAGTGCTCTGTTGTGATGTCCACTCAGTCCCCACAGCCTCTCTCTGGGAGCAATGGCTCTCTCCATCACAAGGTCATTGGGACTGGCCCCAATCATCTCATTGTTGGTAAAAGCTGATCATTGTATAACTTTGTTATTGCTGTGTAACAATGATCACCTAGTTCTGCTCCTTCACTCATCATTAGTTCACATAAGTCTCTCCAGGCCTCTCTGAAATCCTCCTGCTGATCATTTCTTATAGAA
Organism: Dasyurus viverrinus; assembly: GCA_020854095.1. NCBI lineage: Eukaryota > Metazoa > Chordata > Mammalia > Dasyuromorphia > Dasyuridae > Dasyurus > Dasyurus viverrinus. The sequence goes on from CM036997.1 coordinate 2,851,284, forward strand.
CAATAGTGTTCCGTAACATTCATATCTCATAACTTATTCAGCCATTCCCCAGCTGATGGTTAGAATTTTTAATAGTATCTTATTATTTCCTCCCATTACATTACAAGCATTTTCCCCTGAGGCAACTGGGGTTCAGTGACTTGCCCAGGATCACACAGCTAGAAGTGTTAAGTGTCTGAGGTCAGATTTGAACTCAGCTTCTCCTGACGTCAGGGCTGGTGCTCAGTCCCCTGTGCCACCTGGCTGCTCCCTTTAGCATTTATTTTTGCAAAATGTTGAGTTGCAAATTTTTCTTCTTCCCTTCCTCCCCTCCTTCTGAAGATGGTAGGCAGTTTGACATAATAGAGAGACAGATAGAGAGATGCTATCATGTAAAATATATTTTCATATTAGTCACAATTATGAAAGAAGAAGCAGAGCAAAAGAGGAAAAAAGCATGAGAAAGAATAAATTATGTGGAAAAGTATGTTTTGCTCCACATTTAGAGTCCATCAGTTCTTCACCTGGATGCAGATAACTCTTTTTTTCTGAGTCCTTTGTACTTGTCTTGGATCATTATATTCCCGAGAAGAGCCAAGTCAGTCATAGTTGATCATCACACTGTGTTGCTGCTGCTGTGTACAATGTTCTCCTGCTCTGCTCACGTCATTCAGCATCAGTTCATGGAAGTATTTCCAGGTTTTCCTGACATCTGCCCACTCATCACTTTTTACAGCACAATAATATTCCATCACATTCACGTGCCACAGATTGCTCAGCCATCCCCCAATTGCTGGGCATCCCCTCAATTTCCAGTCCTTTGTCTCACAAACACAACTTCCATAAACACTTTTTTGACCATGTGGATCTTTACCCCTTTTTATGATCTCTTTGGGATACAGACCTAGAAGTGACACTGCTGGATCAAAGGGCGTGCACCATTTTCTATCCTTTTGGGCAGAGTTCCAAATTGCTTTTCAGAATGATTGGATCAGTTCACAATTCCACCAACAATGCATTAGTGTCCCAGTTTTCCCACATCTTCTTCAATATTTATTACTTTCATTTTTATTTCTGGTCCTCCTGTGGTACTCCTGCCCTAAGGCTCCTGCCCTGGGCAATACCTCTACCCTGGACAGCTTACACAACCTGCCCAGTTGTTTGTCTCTCATTCTGCAGACATCTGAGTCCATCCTAATATTCTTGGGTTCTATGGCAGTCTAGAACCACTGTCACACCCTGCAGATTGGTTGCCTAGAAAGGGCTCCAGAGACCTGAGCTTAGGTTTACCAGGACAACCTTGGGGAAACCCAAAATGGGGCAGTTTGACTGAGTGGTGTCCAGGGTCTCCATCTAGCACTAAGATGCCATATCTTGGCTTCTCTGAGGGAGGCCATGGCAGAATGGGGAGGTGGGCTGAGGGGGAGACTTGGGAACATCAGACAGGGACCCTGAAGTGGAAGGGGGCAGAGCTGGAGTCATGAGAGGAACCAAGAAGGAAGCCTATCCAGTGTGTAGGCTTTAAATAAGGCCCTAAAGCAGCTTGGATTCTGGGTAATCATGGCTGCCAACTGGCAGATTTTATCATTAACTGCTCATTCAAGGCATGGCCCCTCCCTCCTCATACCATACTCATCCTCTGACACAGGGAAATGGGGCTGTGGCAAGACTGCTGGGTTAGTCATCTCAAGACCTGATTCAAATCCTGCCTTTGCCTCAGAAGCTTGATCTCTTAGTGTTTTTATTTTTACAGGAAAGAAGGAAGGAAGGAAGGAAGGAAGGAAGGAAGGAAGGAAGGAAGGAAGGAAGGAAGGAAGGAAGGAAGGAAGGAAGGAAGGAAGGAAGGAAGGAAGGAAGGAAGGAAGGAAGGAAGGAAGGAAAGAAGGAAGGAAGGAAGGAAGGAAGGAGGGAGGGAGGGAGGGAGGGAGGGAGGGAGGGAGGGAGGGAAGGAAGGAAGGAAGGAAGGAAGGAAGGAAAGAAGGAAGGAAGGAAGGAAGGAGGGAGGGAGGGAGGGAGGGAGGGAGGGAGGGAAGGAAGGAAGGAAGGAAGGAAGGAAGGAAGGAAGGAAGGAAGGAAGGAAGGAAGGAAGGAAGGAAGGAAGGAAGGAAGGAAGGAAGGAAGGAGGGAGGGAGGGAGGGAGAGAAGGAGGGAGAGAGGGAGAGATAGAGGGAGGAGGAAAGAAAGAGCTATGTTGCTCATTTGGAGTTGGCCAGTTGGGTCCACAGTGGGGCAGCTGCTGCTACTCCCAGTTTGTCGATTGTTGTTTGTCCTTCGTTCTCAAAGAGGACCGTAGCTTTGGGAGGGCAGGTTATGACTTGCAAGGGATTGGATGGAAGTGAGTGAGGGCAGAGAAAAGCCACCAGCCTCGCCTTCTCCTCTGGGACCATGTGGGTCCAGGGCCAGGTAGAGATCAGGACCACCGGAGATGGCCTGGAGACAGTGGAGACCTCGGCCCTTTCACACTCAGGGCCTCGGAGACACACGGTGGCTACAGCATGTCAACAATGATGAGCTACTGGTAAGAAGCGCCCTGAAACTGGCTGCTGTTGCAATGCATGAGCAGAAGAGCCGGGGAGGGGGGGCATTGGGGCGTTGGGGAGGAGGGTAGCGGGTGGGCTGCTCTGAGGGCTGCCCGGCACCTACAGAATGGGACGAGAGTTAGAGAAGGGCCTCTGGCAGGTGCCCCCCATGAGGACTGGCGCGACGGCGGTGGGCAGGACAGTGGGACAGAGGCGAGAAGCGCCATTCATTTGTGCGCTCCCGGGAGCTACCCCAGAGTCCCCTGGGCGTGATTTGTCTTGCCTCTTTGTGGGCCGGGACTTCCTCATTTTTGCCCCTGGGTCTCTGCCTAGCTTGGTGCCCAGCGTGCAGAGAGCGGCATCTGAGGGTACGAGCCCGGGGAAGTCGCCCCGCTTTTTCCTGCCTCAGTTTCCTTATCTATAAAGTGGGGACGATGGTAGCACCGCATAGAAAGCTATACCGAATGCCTGTGATCGGCTGAGATGACGGACTTCTAGAGCGCGAGGGAAGGAGCAGGATGCTGCTGGGGAAGACGAGGGCGCTTTCCAGAACCGCGCCTCCCCCAGCCCTCTCCGGACTCGGAGCTCGCTTCCCTCCTCTCTGTGGAAGGCAGAGCTGTCGCACACAGAGCCTCGGCCCCCAACCGCCCACCCCCAGTCGCTTCCAGGCCGCAGGGATGAGGACAAGCGACAGCCGAGGGCGGGCAGGGGATGCACCGGGGCAGGGAGGAGTGGCTGCTGGGGAGGGAAATCTGAATGCGCGAGCAGGAAACGAGTGCGGGGCTCCTTCGCCGGCGCTGGGGATACTTGGCCGGAAGCTTCCTCTTCTCCCCAAAGCATTTCTTTTTAAGATAGGAGCTCACTGGTGGATGGCGGGTCCTTTTGTCAAGAGCGGTGCTGATTCCGCTTTCGCAGGCATCTCCACCACCCTTTTCTTCCCCTCCCCTCCTCCCTTCCTTCCTCCCTCCTGTCTACTCCTCCTCCCTCCTGTCTACTCCTCCTCCCCCCTCTCCCACTCTCCCCTCCCTTCACCATTTCTCTTCTTAGGAAGCTCTCCTCCCATCTTAACATCTGTAGGCACACAGACTCCAAGAGAATAATTCAGGGCTTCTCCCGAGAGAAGAGTTCGGGTCTGGGCTCTGAGCGCTGAGCCTGGAGAGACTCAGACATTCTGCTGGCTCACTTGGGATACTGAGTCACAGAAAACTCCTCGTCCTGGCATCCGAGACTCCTCCATTACCTGCCCTTCAAGCCTGGGCTCTCCCCTCACTTTACTTTTCAAACTAGCCAGGATTTATTCTATCCCCGGCTCAGCACGCTGGTTATTCAACCCCCAGGATGAATTATGCAAACATCCAAAGATTGTTAATTCTCCTACCTCCTGACTATTGCAACCTCTCCCAAGTGTCAGTCTCTTCATCTATAAAATGGGAGTCATTAGAGCCTCTGGCTCGCAGTGGAAAGGTCTCTTAATTATTTTCATTTTTATTTATTATTTAATTTCCCCCCAGTTACATGTAAAGACAATTTTAACATTTGTTTTAAAAACTTTGTTGCCCCATTGAGAAAGCAAACAATGAGATATACATTGTATATCTGGTTATATACAATGGTTATATATTAGGTTATATATGTGTAGGCATAGGTTATATATGTGTAGGCATGCAAAACATTTCCACAGTAGTCATTTTGTGAAAGAAAGTACAGACCCAAAACCAAACATACAAATAAAAAACCTCAAGGAAAATGCATCAGCTCATGGGTGCCACAGCCACGTATCAGCCATTCTTCAACTGATGAGAATCCCCTGAATTTTCAATTCTTTGACCCCCCCAAAAGAGCTAGTATAAATATTTTTGTTCAAAAAAGTCCTTTCCCCCCCCCTTTTTTTATTTCTTTCAGACTCAGACCTAATAGTGGTATTGCTAGATGGAAAGGTATGCATGGTTTGGGCGTAGTTCTATTGAATGATTGAATCAATTCACAACTCCACCAACAATGCATAAATGTCTCATCTTTCCAACATCCACTTAAACACTGGTCATTTTTCTTTTCTTCCCTATTAGCCAATTTAACAGGTGTGAGGTAGTACCTCAAAATTGTTTTAATTTGCATTTCCCCAATCAATAATGAGTTGGAGCATTTTTTCATATGGTTATAGATAGTTTTGATTACTTCATCTGAAAATTGTTCATAGCTTTTGACCATTTATAAATTGGGGAATGATTCTTATTTTTATAAATTTGACTCAAATCGTATGTTTGAGAAATGAGGCTTTTATCAGAAACTTGCTTCATTTTTTCCCACAATTACTATTGCTAACTGTATTTCCCCCTTTCTTTCTATTCTTTCTCTCTTCTATTCTTCTATCACCTCCCCCAATCTGCCCTCCTTTCATCACCACCATTTTCTATTATCTCCTTTCCATCTTACTTTCCCATAAAGATAACTTTCTATTCCCAAATGAGTGTGTATGTTATTCCTTCTTTGAGCCAGTTCTGATGAGAATAAGGTTCACTTACTCCACCTCGTCTAGCCCTTCTTCGTCTCCTCTGTAAAAGTTTTTTCTTGTCTCTTTTATTTGAGATAATCCTTCCCTTTCTACCTCTCCCTTTCCCTTTTTCCCAGTATATTCCTCTCTCATCCCTTATTTAAAAGTATTATTTTAATTTTAACTGCCATCATTATCCCTTCACATTCAACTCATACCTGTGCTCTCTGTCTATATATGCTCTTTCTAATTGTTCTAAAAAGGAGAAAGCTCTTATGAGTTACAAATATCATCTTTCCATATAGAAATATAAGTGAGTTAACCTTGTTAAGTTAAGGAAGATCCCTTTCCTGTTTACCTTTTTATGCTTCCCCTGTCTTGTATTTTAAAGTCAAATTTTCTATTCAGCTCTAATCTTTTCATCAAGAATAAATGAAAATCTTCTGTTTCACTGATTATCCATTTTCCCTTGAAGGATTATGCTCAGTTTTGTTGTGTAGGTGATTCTTGCTTGTGATCCTAGCTCCTTTGTCTTCTAGAATATCATATTCCACATCCTCCAATTCTTTAATATAGAAGCTGCTAAACATTGTGTTATTCTGTCTGTGGCTCCACCATACTTGAATTGTTTCTTTTTGGCTGCTTGCAATATTTTCTCCTTGACCTGGGAGTTCTGGAATTTGGATATGATATTCCTGGGAGTTTTCATTTGAGGTTCTCTTTCAGGAAGTGATTGGTGGATTCTTTCCATTTTTATTTTACCCTCTGATTTCAGAATATCAAGGCAGTTTTCATGGATAATTTCTTGAAAAATGATGTCTAAACTCTTTTTTTTTAAATCACAGGTTTCAAGTAGTCTAATAATTTTAAAATTATATCTCCTGGATCTATTTTCCAGGCCAGTTGTTTTTCCAAGGAGATATTCATATTTCACATTCTTTTAATTTTGTTTGATTGTTTCTTGGTTTCTTATAAAGTCATTAGCTTCCATTTGTTCAATCCTAATTTTTTAAGAAATTATTTTCATCAGTGAGCTTTTATAACTCCTTTTCCATTGAACCAAATATACTTGGTTTTTTTTTTCTCCATTGAATTTTTGTGCCTTTCTTTACATTTGGCCAATATTGCTTTTTAAGTTATTCTTTTTTTCATTGGCTTTTTTAACTTCCTTCACCATTTGACCTAGTCTGTTTTTTTAAGGTGTTATTTTTAAAATACATGTAAAGAGAGTTTTCAACATACATTTTTGTAAAACTTTGTGTTCTAAAATTTTCTTCTTCTATTCTTTACCCTCCCCCTTCCAAAGACAGCAAGCAATCTGATAAAGGTTAAACATGTGTGATCCTTTTAAACATATTCTTATATTTGTCATGTTGTATAAGAAAAATCAGTTCAAAAGGAAAAAAAAACATGAAAAAGAAAAAACAAAGTGTTGAGTCTCCACAGTTTTTTCTCTTGATGTGATGATTGTCTTTTTCCATCCCAAATTTATTTGGAATTGCCTGGAATCAATGCAATGTTGAGAAAAGCCAAGTCCATTACCATTGATCATCACATGATCTTCTTGTTACTGTATACAATATTTTCCTGGTTCTGCTCACTTCACTCAGCATCAGTTCATGTAAGTCTTTCCAGGACTTTCTGAAACCAGCCTGCTCATCATTTCTTATAGAACAATAATATCCCATTACAGTCATATGCTATTATTTATTCGGCCATTCCCCAACTGGGGAGCATCCCCTCAATTTCCATTTCCTTGCCACTACAAAAAGGGCTGCTACAAACTTTTTCCAAAGCAGTATGACCTAAAGGCAGGCGTTTACTACTTTCCTGACCTGCACTCTGGTCTGTGAGTGACATAAGCACTTTTGCTTTCCCTGGAACCATGAGGAGAGATCCTGCTCCACCGTGTGCTAGTATTTCTCTTCCCCTTGGGACTGCCAGCCAGAACCATGCCCTAGCTTTGAATATGGGCACAGCAACAGAGTCCTGCCTTAGTGCTAGCAAAAAGAAACTCATCATCTCCTTCTGCCCTTCCTGTCTTCGGGGTGGAGAGCTCCCAGCCTTTGAATCCCACTGCTGATTCAATGGCTTCCAAGGTTTTCGAGGGCCACCTGGACTGTGCAGGTTCAGTCTGTGCCAGACTCTGCTCCGCTCTCATTCAGGTGGGATTGGCTTTTCTAAATTATCTTAGGCTAGAAAATTATTTCACTCCATCTTTTTGTGGGTTCTGCCATTCTAGAATTTCTTGGGAGGGATTATTTAAATTATTTGGAGAGGTTTGGGGGAGACTCAGGTGAGTCACCCCCATCTTGACTCCTCTTCCCTCTGTTGTTTGGATCAACTGAGACAATGCAGGTAAAGGGCTTTGCCCAGTCTAAGCACAACAGAAATGTATGCCCAGGCATCTCGGAAGCACTCTCCCCACAAACGTGTGGCAAGCTCTGGTTTGCAGTTAGGATTCACCAGCAGTGTCTTTCCATGTCGTGTGACCAGCTCTGAGCCTGTGAGATGGACCTTAGACCCCATCCCAGTGGAGACTATTCTAATGGAGATGCCTTTAATGAACCACAAAAGCAGCTACAGTGGGGCAGGCATCGAGAGGGAGTCAGGAGAGCCCTAAGGAGGCTGGGTCCTGGGAAAGAGCCTGGGTGGGCTGTTTGTGCCTGCCTGGGCTTTGTAGGACAGTTATGGGATAAACCCCCCACGGCAGCGGGTTGGAGACGGTGGTATAGCTACGTCACCTCCTCCCCACTGGGTCTGAGTCTTTGCCCCAGAGCTCGCTCATTGTCATTTTGCAGCAATCATGGGGCTTCCCTTGAGCATTATTGGCCATGTTTGCCATCAGATACGTGCCCCAGTGGCAGCGTCATGAAGCGTCCTTGACAGTAGGAGCCAGTGTCCAGTTCAGATATTTGGAAATGAGGAAGCAGGCAGTGGAGTATAGAGAATAGGGTTGGATAATGGGAGCCAGGGCTTCGGGAGCCATGGGATGGGGAGGGTTTGTCAAGGGCAGAGTACAATAAGCAATAAACAATGAGTTCAGGTGTCCTTGCCCCTGCAATTATCCCCTGGCACAGACAGCTCTGGGTAGCTAGAAATGGGAGCGGGTGGGAATAGAGCAAGGCAAAACCAACACAACTGTAGCAGCTAGAAAGGAAGCTTGAGTGGGATGCGGTGGTTGCCCATGAAGGCCAGAAAACGCCCCTTCTTCCTGGGCAGTTGTAGGAAGGCTAGCCAAGAAAAGCTGGGCAAGGCTAAAAAAAGACCGGGAGCAGGATTCCCAGAATCCCAACACTATAGGAGACCTTGTTAGCCTCAGACCAGTCTGTCTCCCTGCTGGGAGTGCCGGGTCTTTTCTGGGTGGAGTTCAGCTCCCATCTCTGCGGGGCAGACTGGTCTCCCCTCCAGTGGTCCTCCTTATTAGGGAGCTGTCCCTCCCAGGGAGCCTCAATCAGCCTCTCTTCAGCCTCTAACCATTACTCCCAGAAGGCTTTCTGGGGACAGGCAGAAAACAACTCTGGCTCTTTTTCATTCCATCTCTTTCGATGCTTCTACACATAACTCTCTTTGCCCTTACACACACACACTTTAAGGTGTCTCATTTCTCAATTAAGTAGCCCTCTTATTTTTTCTGATTCATATTCTATGATCCCCTCACAATAATGCTAGTACTTGGTCAGCTTTCTCCCCAAAACACAAATATGATATGATAACCAAATATAATATTCCAGAGCATCTGGCCAGAACAGACAGCAGAACTATCTCCTGAGAGGAAGCTAGGTGGTGCTGACCTCAAGCAAGGAAGACCTGAGTTCAAATCTAGTCTTAAACATTTACTGGCTCAGTGATTCTGGGTAAGTCCTTCTACCTCTCCTTGCCTCAGTTTCCTTATATGTAGCATGAGGAGTTTAGATTAGATGACCTCTAGACCTTTCTTTCTTGCTATTTACAATATTTTCTCCTTGATCTAGGAGCTCTAGAATTTGGCTATAATATTTCTGGGAGTTTTTATTTTGGGGTGTTTTTCAGAATGTGACAAGTGGATTCTTTCGGTTCCTACTTTGCCCTCTTACTGCTAAGGCAGTTTCCCTTTATAATTCCTTGGAATATTATATCTAGGCTATTTTTTAATCATAGCTTTCAGGAAGCCCATTTATTTTAAAGTTCTCTCTCCTCAATCTGTTTTCCAGGTCATTTGTTTTTCCTATGATATATGTCATATTTTCTTCTTTTTTCAGTCTTTTGACTCTGTTTTATTATTTTTTGATGTCTTGTGGAGCTCTTAGTTTCTATTTGACTGATTCTAATTTTTAGGGAGTTATTTTCATCCGTAATGTTCTGTATCTCTTTTTATAAAATTATTTCTCTTTTCATACCTTTTTGCATAGCTCTCATTTCTTTCTTATGTTTTCCTCTATAGTTTTTCTTTGGTTTTTAAAATCTCTTTTTTCTTTAATTCTTCTAAAAATTCTTATTGCTCTTGTGTGTGTGGTTAAAGTTGTGAACTGATCCAGACATTCTGAAGAGTCCAAAGGACTAACAACTGTGCATCCTTTTAATAACAGCAGTGTCACTACTGGGTCTGTATTTTTAAAATATCATAAAAAAGGGGAAAAGATCCATGTGTTCAAAAATGTTTGAAGCAGCTCTTTTTGTGGTGTCATGGAATTGGAAAATAAGTGGATGTTTTTGTTCTATATTATTATTGTTGTTGGGACATTATTGTTCTATAAGAAATGATGCTCTGGCTGATTTCCAAAAATACTGAAAAGATTTATATGAACTGATGCTGAGCAAAGTGAGCAGAGCCAGGAGAATATTGTTCACAATATAGCAAAATTATGTGATGATCTTTTTTTTTTTCATCCTGGACCCCTTGGTCAGTCTGGTGAAACCTATGGACTCTTTCTCAGAATCATATTTTCACATTGTTAAAATACACAGGATTACAAAGAAAACCAATTACACAGAAATTCAGCCATTATAATATTTAAAAAACTTTGTTGCCCCCAGACTAAGAACTGATCCAGTCTATTGCTGAACTGGAACGATCTCTATTCGAGATCTGACAAATGGCCAGCTAGCCTTTGCCTGCACACCTTTAATGAGAGAAAATTCCTTCTTTATGAGTCAGTCCTTCTGGTTTTGGATAGAACTAATTGAAAATTTGATCCTAAATCTGCCTTTCTCTAATTGCCCACAATTGCCCAATACTGTCCTCAGAGACAAAATAGGAATCCTTCTTCCCCATGGTGCCCCTTCCAACACTTTAAGGCAAGGCAGCTCTGTCATCCCACCCACAGCTTCTCTTCTTCCTGTTGTCATTCCCATCATCCTTCAACTTATCCTGTATGACATGAACTCTGGATCTTTCATCATCTCAGTCATTCTCTCAAAATAGTCCTCAATTTTTCAATTTTCCCCCTGAAATGTTGTTTGCCACAATGCAGCCTGACCGGGGCATAATACTGGAAGACTAGCACTTCTGCCCTTCTGGTTATCCTCATTTTTTTTCAAAATGATGACAAGGACCTGGGGAGGAGAAATGCTGCAGTTGGCTGATATTGAACTTGAAGTTTACCCAAACTCAGAGCCTTGTCAGATTTCAGATGCGCTGTGTGATCCAGCTGTGACTGTCCCATCTTTATCATGTGACCAAGCTGAATTCTGAACCCAACTCTAGGACTTGACATTTCTCTTTATTAAGTCTCTTCAGATTTGATCTGGCCTCACATTCTGGCCCGAGGACCCTTTTTCTGGTCCTGATCCTATAATCCAAGCTCACATTTTTTCTCTCTCAGCTTTGTGTCATCTGGAAATTCGATAACCCTGATATTGATGCTTCATCCACCTCGTGGATGTGCAGGACGGAGTATGAACCCCAGGTGCAAAGGTCTGTAAGTCTGAATCGACACTAAGCCAAAAGTAACCACTAATGAGAGGAAAAATGAAATGACAGGGAAGCAGGGGGGAAATCTGGAGGATGACCTTCGTGAAGGTCCCCCACATTCCACCCTCTAGGTAGTCATCTCTTCAGTCTAAGGCAGAGCATCAGCCCTGCCTAGGACTGCTTCAGACCGGTCATTAAAGAAAATGATGGCCACAAGATGGGCTGAGCATCCTACTGCAACATTTATGACACATAGCTCATCATTCATAGGGATCTAAAAATATGCACCATAGTTTTATAGTATTACAATGTGACTCAGCGGTGTGAGTGTCTCTTGCCTGACTCACTCTTCCCATTGCCCTAGCCTGGAGCTCATTATTTGGAGATGTAAATGAACATGAATTTTCCACTGACTGGTTGCATTCAGCAGCTCCCATTGTGAGCTAAGCATCCCAAGGAGACTTTTTAAACGAGCTTCAATGCAAAGAGACCTATTAAAGAAATTACATAGCTCCACAAAGGAATTGATTCCCTTCCTCACGATTCTTGCCTCTCACCTCCCAATCATGGAGAGTTTGAAATGAATTGAGTTTATCCAATTATTCAAGGAAGGGAGGTGAAAATATATCGATATTAGAATTATCTTTCCTACCATGGTGATTTCATAAGTCTTTATAGTATGGTAGTTGAGATTTGCCTCCGGGAGGAGAATCCACGTATGAGCTTGACCCAGCATCCCGAGATAGAGAAGTGAGAAGAGCTAATGACTAACGACGTGGGAAAATGTCTAGTATTCATTCTTTAAGATATGTCTATTCAATTCTGCTGAGCGAAAAGCTAAGGTGCTTGTCCAACAGGGACAAGCAAAGAGAGAGGATGAGCTTGGGATGGGAGTTCCTATTTAGAGAACCATGAGGGTCAAGACCATGATAACTCCCATGAAGAATCACTGATGTGTGGAGCTGGAAGGGACCCCAGGCGGCATCTATTTCAACTCATATTGATGAGGACAAAACCGACAGCCTGGCCCAGAACAACTTAAGTGAATTTACATTCTCTGGAAGAAACTCTGGAACAATGACATAATGCAGAGACCTAGGTGGGGAGAGCCTCATAGATGGAGGTTACTGAGATTCTAATGACATTAAGGGATGTCTATAACACCTTTATCTCAACCATTTAGAGGGGACGGTCATAACCTTAAGGCAGAATACGAAATAGGACAAATGGAGGAACTGGTCACCCCATTAAAAATGACCTTTGTCATTACAAACCCATTCATTTTTGGATACTTCCCATTGTTGGGAAGTTTCCTGGTTAGGAGGGAAGAAAGGAAGGACAAGCTTTTATTAAGCACCAAGTAAAATGCTAGGAACTTACAATCATTAGATCATGAGGTCCTCACAACAACTCTGTGAGAGCAGGTCTATCGTTACCTGCATTTTATGCTGAGGAACCTGAAGCAGAGTAAATAATTTGCTCAGGGTCACACAGCTAATAAGCATCTGTGGACAGATTTGAACTCGGGTTTTCTGGCTCCAGGCCCAGGGTACCGTCACTGCACTGCCCCGCTATCTCCAGCTGCCCCTCACTTTTGAGAGTTTTCCCTCTTAACTCTGTGAAGTAGGAAGTGCAAGGATCCATGTTTCACAGGTCAAAATACCCATTTCAGGACCAAGGACAGGACAATGAGCACTTATATGGGATAGAATTGCAGGAATAAAGAGTGAGATTCAATCGGAAGTCAAGGGGAAGTAATTTGGTGAGGATATTCCAACCTTGGGATTTGGAGGGGAAAGGAAGGGAAAAGGTTTTCTCCAGAGCTTGGCCAGCCCGCCACAGAACTTCAGAGTTGGGACCCGGACCTCTGCCCAGTCCAACCCATAACTGAACAATGTTACCTCTACAAAACATCCAACAAGAGGCCCTCTAGCCTTTGCCTGAAGACCTTCAGTGATGAAACCCATCCCCTCCTGGGTCACCATTGCATTCTGGGGAAATTTTCTTTAATCTGGCTTCAATTTGTTGCTTTGGAACTTCTACCTCTGGCTGCTTAGTCTATCCAGACAGAACAAATCTAAACTCTTCCTCATGACAGCCTTCCTTCAAATACCTGAAGACGACCACCATGCTCCCTGCCTCTCCCCAGGCTTTTCCAAGTCGAACATCGCCAATTCTTTCAGGGGACCTCATTTGGTGTGAGCTCAAGAACCTTCCCTGTCCAGGTTTCCCTCTTCTCAAGACCCCCGACCTGCGTCTCCCAAGTTCTTTTTTAAACTGTGGTACCCAGAACTGAATACACTTGTCTTAGTTGTGGGCTGCCTGCAGCAGACTACATCAGAGCTCTCACCTTCCTAGAGCTGGATCCTATATCCCTCTAAATGCCTCTGAAGATGGCATTGCCTTCCCCGCTAGCCAAATCACACTAATATCTCCGAGCGAGGCCCACAGAATTCTTTGACAACAACTGGTTTCTAGGCACACTTGGTCCATTTTTAACCCAATTGTAAGCCTATTTGTCCCTATTAAATTTCATCTTGGAGGCAATAGCCCAACAGTGCGACCTTACAAGGTTATTCCGCAGCAGGGCACCATCAGCCATCATGTCAGCTCTTCCTGCTTCTTTTGTGTCCCTGGAAAATTGGATGAGCTCACAATCTGTTGCTGTTGTCAGTTACTTCAGTCAGGTCCTACCCTTCGTGGCCCCATTTGGGATTTTCTTGGCAGAGACACTGGAGGAGTTTGTCGTTTCCTTCTTCAGCTCATTTTACTGATGAGGAAACTGAGGCAAACAGGATTAAGTGGCTTGCCTGGGATAATGCAGCCAGTAATTGATTTGAACTCAGGACGATGTTTTCCTGGCTCTGGGCCCAGCCAGGGCTCTGTGCATCAGCCCCCCTCGTATCCAAGTCACTGATAGTAACAGACCCAACACAGATCCCTGGGGCAGCCCCCTGGTGACAACTGATGGGTTAGTCTACAACCGTTAATGATCCCTCCTTGGGACCGGCCATTCTGCTGGCTGGGAATGGACCCGATGACATGGCACAAGAAACGCCAAATGCTTTAGTGAAACCAAAACAAACCGGAGTGTTTCCCTCTCTCCTAACCTGGTGAGAGAGCCAGTTTCCCAGCAGGGGGATTCAAGTGCCATCTCTGACCCCCACTGGCTGTGTGACCCTGGCGAAGTCACTCACCCTCTCAGTGCCCAGGCGGAGTTGCAGAGAAGGGTCTGTGACATCACAGGGCTGGCCCCTGTCCTCCAGATTGTGCTTGGAAACGTGGTGTTTCACATTGAACGAAGCCAGGGCACTTGGGTACGGTCACACTTCCTCCCCTAAGTCTTCCCAGGTCATCCCTTCAATAATACATTCTGGGACTTGGCCAGAGCCCAAGCTCAGGCCCCCTACGGACATGAAGGAGGAAGGCAGTGGCCAGCCCTGCCGTGTGCCTCCCTCCTCCACAGCCTTTAAAAGACCATTGAGGGGGCTGAGCCATGATGCTTGTTTGTTTCTGGACCCAAGCATTGCAGGATTAGAGCCCCAGGGTTGGCAGGGACCTGGGGACCATGTGCCCCTCTCACACACACAACCATCCTCCCTGGCGTCTGTGTCGGCGCCTCCTTTTGGATACTGCAATCAGCCCATCCCCACGGATGCAGGAGCCAGATGCGGTGCTCGGCACTGGAGGTGCGAACCCAAGGCAGGAAGCAGCTTATCACCTCGCTGCCCCCCACCTTCATCCCATGGACGTCTCTTCCTTCCCCTCCCAGCTTGCTCCTCCCAACAGCCAGTGTCCTGCCTCCCACACTGCCTTATCCTGGGCTATGGGGCATCAGTTCTGCCTTCATTCCATATGTTCACATAGCCAGGAACTATCTCCTCGGAGATCACGGAAGCTCTCAGAGTGGGGATCGTTCCAGTTTTTGTTTCCACATCTCTGGCGTTTAGCGTAGTGTCCAGTGCCTGGTGGGGGCTTAATGGGAGGTGTGCTCTTAGGTCTTCTTTATTCCAGGACTGGTTCTCTCCCCATTAGGCTCCGTCCCTTTGCAGTATCCCCAAAGCTAGCATGGCTTCCAAGGCAAAGGCAAATTGAAGTCAGGAGGCTCCTTGTATGTGAGGAGCCAATGGCAAAGAGGAGATGAGTCACGTGGCAGCTCTTGAGGGTGGGCGCGCAGCCCTGCCTCCGAGGTTCTGGGGGTGCTCCGAGAGGGCTGTTTGGGGACCAGCTGTTGCCTTGAGACTTTCTCCTGCATAATGAAACCATGGCACTTCCGCTTCCAGGAAAGGGGACCAGGCTGGAAGGAAATAGAGGACCGGGAAGAGCTCGGGATAATTTCCAGAGGATGGATTCCTAACTCATGAAACAGCCCCAAAGATGGGGAGTAGGTCCTTCAAAGGAGTTTAAATGGAGCCTGGCCTGGTCTTTCACTTGGGAATGGTCAGAACTGAACAGAATAAGCCAGAAGTGAGTGGGTCAGGAGTCAAGTAGCAGGTTCATTAATTTTAGGAGGAGGAAACCGCTTCCAAGCAAAGCTCCCCTTCCCGAGAAGGACTTCATGTGATCATTCAGTGGGGCACAGAGCCAGAGCCAGCTGGGCGGGAGCAGGAGAGCAGCACTCGGTTCGGTTTGCTCGGCAGTTGCGTAAGCAGAGGTATCAGCAGGTGACTGGTGGATTTCCGTTGTAGCTCATCAGCTTTCAGGGCCCCGAGAAATGGGGGAAACTCCAATAAATCCAAATAGTGAGTGATTAACATGAAAACCACAAATTCCTCAGGAACCCCTGGGCCTGATCAAAGCAACACATCTTGTGGGAGAGCGAGACCATCCGGAGCACAAAGGATTGTTGTTACGCCCGCTCAGGGATAGCCTGCTTGCTGGGCCTTAGCTCTGGGAAAGAGAGTGTCTCCAAATAGCTTAATCTGAATCCCTCCAAAATGGCCCCTGAGATCACAGCAGAATCAATATCCATGAAGGGTCCATGACACTAATTGCTGGGGTACAACCTCAGAGGCTTTCTGGCCCTTTGTTTCACTGTGGCCTTGTTGACTGCAAACAATCTCTAAATGAGATCCCTCGGACCTGGGACCTGTAAGAGCATCTTACCTAGAGTGAGAGAGGGGGAGCTGATTTACATAGAACTAACAATTGTAGGTCTTTGGCAGCGTGTAGGTGCCTTCTTCCAGGCCTAAGTCCAGTGATTTACTTCTTGCTTTGTTTAATCCATTTGAATGCTCCCAGAAGCCATGAATGGTCACCCATGCATCCCTTCTAACCATGTAACCATGTCTGTGCCCCGGGCCAATCCTCCACAGACCTCCCCCCCCATGCCGCAGATCTTTGCTTGACCTCTGGACGTTAGATGGCCATCGCCTGGTATTGCCTGACAACACGGGCACGGGGGAGCTTGTGTGGGTTGGTTTTTTTAATTGATTGAGCTCCCTTTTCAGTCCTAGGTTTAGTCTCCAGATTTTGTTTGTTTTCCTTTGGTCTGTCCCCATGATTTCATTGAGGAAAGGGAAGCTTCTTCCTCCAACGCGAACCAGCAACACTGTAATTAGTTTAGAACATTTCCTGAGGGCATCGAGCCCCAGCTTAAGAGACTAGTCACACAATCTACATGCATCAGAGGAAGCCTTGAAGGCAGATCTTCCCAAGTGCCAAGTTGGTTCTCCTCCCCACTGCCAAGGAGACTAGCCATTCCATTCAATCCTGATCGTCCCAGAAAGTCCTTTGCACCTTCATTAACCAGGCGCTCCCCACGCTTATCTCCGCACACTGCAGCAAATGTCAGCTTTCCACACGGACTCATTCCCACGTGCTGCGTAATGCTACCTGGTGCTACCCAGTGTTTCAGGTTTTACCAATAGTGTCTTCTCCTGTCAGAACAACCCTGAGAGGCAAAGTGACTGTGATCATTACTATGAGGTAATTAGTTATTGTCCCTTTGGAGTAGCACCCAAAGCTAGCGTGACTTCGAAGGCAAAGGAGAGCGCTGTGGTGGGTTGAGGAGGCTGTGTGACTTTTTTTTCAAAAGAAGAGAGAAAAATCTTTTCACAAAACCACTTCTGTTGTCTGTTCTTTTGTTTTTCACTTGTTTGTGACTGCTTATATCCCCATTTGAGGTTTTCTTGGCAAAGGTACAGGAGCAGTTTGTCATTTCCTTCTCCAGGTTGCTTTACAGATGAGAAAACTGAGGCAAGCAGGGTGAAGTGAATTGATTAGAAAAATGCAAATTAAAACAATTCATAGGCACCACCTCACACCTCTCAGATTGGCTGGGATGACAGGAAAAGATAAAGACAAATGTTAGAGGCGATGCAGGAAAACTGGGACACTGGTACATTGTTGGTGGATTGTGAACGGATCCAACCCTTCTGGAGAGCAGTTTGGAACTATGCCCAAAGAGCTGTCAAACTGTGCTACCCTTTGACCCAGCAATGTCTCTACTGGGCCTGTATCCCAAAGAGATCATAAAAAAGCAAAGGGGACAAACAAAATAGTCCTTTTTGTGGTGGCAAGAAAATGGAAACTGAGCAGAGGCCCCTCAGTGGGGGAACGGCTAAAGAAGTTGTGGTACATGAAGGTGATGAAATGTTGTTCTGTAAGAAATGAACAGGCTGATTTAAGAAAGGCCTCGAAAGATTTGCACAAACTGATACCGAGTGAAACAAGCAGAACAGGCGACACACCCTTCACAGGAAAAGCGAGATTGTGCCTTGCTCAACTACAACAGACGTGGTTCTTCTCCGTGGTCCAAGTTCATCCCAATGATCTTTGGATGGAAAAAGGCCTTTGGTATCCAGAGAACTATGGAGACTGAAAGTAAATCAACACATGCTACGTTCACTTTTTTCCTTCAGTTTTTTTCTCTTGTGGTTTTCCTTTTTATTCTGACTTTTCTCTGCCGATATGATTCGTGAATATGTATTAAAAATTAATGTGCATGTATAATCAGAAAAAAAATAAAACAATAAAAAACAGGAAGTGACTGGCCCAGGATCACCCAGCCAGTGTGCCTCTGAGGTCAGATGAGTCTTCCTGGCCAATCAACACATCAAAAGGAAATTCTGACATTATCTACAAAGTCTGGCATCTGTGAGGGCCCACAAGGAGCAGTGAGAGGAAGCGTCTTCTTCTCTTCTTTGAGGTCAGCGGTCAGCACCCTGGCCAGCAGCTTGCTGGGATTTGCTCCATCCCTTTCTGTAGTATTTGTGTCTGCTGCTTTTGTGTTCTGTTTCCTTCCCTTGGTCTCGGCTCCCAGAGCTCTGTCCAGGCTTCTCAGGAGCCTTTGCCCATGTTCAACATTGTTCTAGCACAGAAACCTTCCTTTGCATCATGAGCCCCGAGGAGCAGCTTTTTCTATTTCTCTGCTACCACAAAGGGGCTGCTATGAGTATTTTGAAGTTCCTGTTTTTCAATGGGAGAAACATGGTCTTCATGGCCATCTTCTCACCACCCACAAGTAGCACATCGCTCCCCGGCGAGAGCTTTCCGATGCAGCTCCAAAGGAGCAAGACCTTGGGCTCGGGAAAGGGAAATTTGTCAAGAGAAAAAGGAGGTGTCGAAGTAAATGGCCAGAGTGTTCGGCCCCTTGACCCAGAACTCACCATGATCAAGGAGGTCAGAGGGAGACAAGGGTCTGTGGGTGACCCAGCCATTCAGAGCGGTGCTTTTTGTCGGTTTTTGTATTACCAAAGCAAGCAGGAGGGCGCCCATCCCCTGGGGCCTGGCTGCCTGCGGTGTACGATGCACCGAGGACATTCGGGTGGGATGAGAGAACTCAGAGAAATAAGGTGAGATTTTGCCCGAATGGAGAAAGAAGGAAATAGGAGGAGCAGGAGAGAGAACCCACAATGGTGCCCGCTGTGCCAAGGAGAAGGAGCCCCAAAGGAAAATGAACTTGGGTGATCTGGCGAGCCAAGAGTGGCCCGAGGTTAAGGAATAGAACTCTGCCCCGGCAGAGTCGGTGACCCCGGGGCAGCAGCCTGCCCCCCACCCCCAGAAGGGAAGTCCCTGGATTAGCTCCCTTTGGTTGTGATGAGGGAGGGCGCCACTCCCAGGGTCAGGGTGGGAGAGGAGGGGCTCCTTCCAGAGGCAGCTTAAGGACAGAAGATCCACAAAACCTTCCAGAAAGAAGAGGCTTTGGCTCCCTTTATTGTCCAGTCTCACTAAGAGATCTGACTCATCCCGATCCTCAAAAGTCAGCCAAATTAGCTTTAATTACGCACTTAATTGGATCGGCTTTGAGCCATGTTCGTGATGCTCTGGGCCTTGGGGCCCGTGGGCCCCTGGGGCACCGATCCACTTCAGTAACTCTGTCTGTGTGGTTTGGGCGCCGGGCACCGTCTCTGCCAATTCAGGCCTTTCCTCTCCAGGATTCGAGAGTCGCCTCTCAGAGCTGCTGTGGCCCCAAAGGGCACCTCTCGGAGGTCAGCCTGGTCCCTGTGCCCGGGGTGTCCCTGCTGCACTGGCACTGAGCACCAAGTGTGCGAAGGCTGTACCAGGCCCGGGGGCTGACACAGAGGAGAACACCTGGGCCCCTCCTCTAGGGGGCTGAGCTGAAGGGGAAGGTTGCAGGCAAATAACATACAAGATGGAAGGGCCCACAATCAGTGACTGCAGGGCCGGGAAGCCGCCCACTCTGTCTGGAATACGTGGAGGGTAAGAGAGGGGCAAGAAGGAGCCACGGATGTTTTCTGAGCAGAGGAGACACGTGGCCGCGTCTGAATTTGAGGAGAAATCCTTTGGGCAGCTGTGCAGCAGAGGGAAGGGGAGGGCAGCTGTGCAGCACAGGGAAGGGGAGGGCAGCTGTGCAGCAGAGGGAAGGGGAGGGCAGCTGTGCAGCAGAGGGAAGGGGAGGGCAGCTGTGCAGCAGAGGGAAGGGGAGGGCAGCTGTGCAGCAGAGGGAGGGGAGGGCAGCTGTGTAGCACAGGGAAGGGCAGGGCAGCTGTGCAGCACAGGGAAGGGGAGGGCAGCTGTGCAGCAGAGGGAAGGGGAGGGCAGCTGTGCAGCAGAGGGAGGGGAGGGCAGCTGTGTAGCACAGGGAAGGGCAGGGCAGCTGTGCAGCACAGGGAAGGGGAGGGCAGCTGTGCAGCAGAGGGAAGGGGAGGGCAGCTGTGCAGCACAGGGAGGGGAGGGCAGCTGTGTAGCACAGGGAAGGGGAGGGCAGCTGTGCAGTCTAAAGAAGCAGCCTCAGAGACATTTTGTGCCAGCAGCATCCAACCACATACCTTGGCAGGCAGCAGGTGTGTGTGTGTGTGTGTGTGTGTGTGTGTGTGTGTGTGTGTGTGTGTGTGTGTGTGTGATGGGACACATTGGGACATCCCCTTTCCGGCTCTGGCCTGTGGCCTCCCTCTCTCCCTTGCCTCACTGTGGGAGCTGTGAGGCTCCCCTGGGGCTGGCCCAGCTGGAGTGAGCCCGAGAGGCTCCTGGTCCGTGTGTCTGGGGGACGTTGGCTGTCCCTGGGGAAGGGACCTGCTTGTGTCTGCCTGGGTATAGACCAACTGGAAGCCCAGCGTCGTGCGGGAAGGAGGCAGTAACTGCTGCCGGGAGCCAGTGCTGCACTGGGACCCCCTTCTCCCTTACACCCAATGTCTGGTAAAAGGAGGCCCTTCTGGAGGCTCATCCCTAGGAGCAGAGGAGGTCGTGAGGGGGAGAAGAGGGATTGAGAGGCAGGAGAGCTCAGGACCCTCGACATCAAGCTGCCGGAAGGAAGCGAGACCCTGCAGGCCACACCCTGGCGAGGGAGGTCAGGCTGGGCTCGGTGGCTGGCTGGGCCTCCGGCCCCAAGGAGCCTCCTGAGCCAGATCAGCTCCAGCCCGAGGCTGCTCTCTGTCCTTGGGACACTTCCCAGGATAAAGTCAGTGGTGCCAAAGTCTCCCCCTCCGGGAAGGAAAGGAGCAAATCTGGCCAAGGAGAGAAACCCGGGATCTGAGCCCTGAGCTGGGAGCACAGGGAGGGGGCGTGAGGAGGAGGGCCTGACACGTGATTCTCTGATGATGGGCTCTAGAACCTGAGCCAGACACAGCCCCAGAACGGAGAGACCGAGGGAGGCGAGGGAGGGGGCTCTGGGGGCCCACGAGGCCTGAGACTTGCCATTGTCTTTGGCGTGTGGAAGACCCCCCCTCCCTCAGCTACTTTTTCCTCTGCTATGAGAGAAGGGTCTGGGCCCGCCCAGTCCCGAGGCCCTGCCAGCTCTGGCATTCTGGGATTGGAAACATCTGGGCTTGTCTTCCCAAAAGTCACATGAAGCGGCTGCAGACTCGAGAGCCAGTGGGAGAGGGGGTCAGGCGGGGAGGGGCGGAGGAGGGAACAGAGCAGGGGAGAGGAGCGTGCCCTGAGTCAGAGGGAGGAAGGATCAGAGCGGATCCGAGCCCCTCTGGCCAGCTGTCCCTCTCAGCTGTCTCCTTGGGGAGCGGGGGTTATGCTTCTGTCCTCCCCATGGGCTGGATCTAACTCAGAGCATGGGAGGGGGAGGTCAGAAGCCGGAGGTAAGAGGTGGTCTCGGGTCCCAGACCCTGCAGAAAGGGGGACCACAGAGCCAAGCTGGGCTCCCATGCAAAGGGGGAAACAAAGGAAGAAGAAAAGCAAAGGAGGAGGGGTGGGGATGGACGCAGAAGATGGGGGTCAGCCGCCCTGAGGTCCTGGGGAGCCCCCACATCCTGTTAAAGATGCCTACTAACCCTAACCCTGGGAGGGGCAGGATTATCAGAGGTCAGCTCCGGTGGGGGTCACACAGCAGGAGGCGGCAGGCAGAAGGGGAGGAAGCTGGGAAGAAGGGGACCCTTCCTTCACCAGTGTCTGCAGTGGGTGGGGAGGGACTCCTCCTCCAGGGCCGAGCCCCACAGAAGGGGACGGGCCTGAGGGAAGGGACTAGGCCACTGCCCTCAGCCCCCAGGAGGGAAGGGGGCTCAGTGGGCCCTGGGCTGTGGCTGCTTGTTTAGGGGCTGAGAGGTGGGCCCGGTGGGGAGCTCTGGCTGCTTTCTGTGGGACTCCAGCTGCCCCCAACTCACCCGCTTCTTATTTGTTCACGGGCCGGAGGGGCTGGGCCATCTGTCCTCCCCCAGTGACCTCCAGAACCTCACTCTCTCCTCGGGCTCTTTCTCAGGGCCGAGTGCATCTGGTGCAGCCCAGGGCCGCGAGGCCGTCCATGACTGGGCCCTTGGACAGTCCCCTCCCGCCCCGCCCCTCTCTGTGCAAGGTGGGCACTGCAGGGTCTGCCTTTCCGCCGCCGAGACACAAAAGTGCCCACTGAGGGGCCAGATGTGGCCCTTGTAAGCCACCGGGGGCGTCCCCGTCTCGTGGGAGTTTGCGAGTCACAAAGGGGGCGTCCCCCAGGGACGAGGGAAGTAGAGCCCGATCTCTGGGAAAGGTCTCCGGGGATTCTATCCCTGCAACAGTGCAGGACAACGGCCGTCTCCCTGGGGGAGGTGGCGGATCCTGGTGGCCAGAGCCCAAGCTGGGGTGAGAGGGAGCTTCACGAGCAGTGGTCTCTCCCCCCCCCAAGCCCGGCAGGCTCAGTCCTTGCCCCCTGGAGCTCCCCGTGGAGCCCAAGCCCTCCGGGATGAGGACTTCCCTGTGCTGGTTCCCTCGGGGATCTGAGGCACCTTCTCTCTCCTTTGCAGGGCTTCTGCTTGTCGCAGGCTTGGGAACTATGGGTGTCCTTCAAGGCTCCTTCTGCACTGTCACCTGGTGGGCCCCCACGGTCCCATTGCCCCTCCCAGCTCTGAGCACCCGCTGTCCGGCCACCCCCTCTCCCGCTGCCGCCTCTCGCTTCCTCTCAGACATTTCGCTGTGGGAGACCTGCAGGCATTTAGGCTCGGTGGGCCCAGAGCTCAGTGGCTTTCCCCTCCGGCCTCTCCCTCCTCTGCTGTGATTGCTCCGGGGCCGCCACCCTCTGGGGCTTGGGCTCTCGGCCTCCTTCTCAGCCTCACCCTTAGACCAGATGATCCCTCAGATCCGGGAGTGGAGAGAGCTTGCCCCCCACCCCCCCACCCCCCGGGGCTTTATCTTGCCTGGGCCTTTATCCGGGACAGGTGTAACCCCACCTCCCATCAGTCTCCTCTCCCCCCCCCCCCTTCCCTTTAAGCCTCAGCTCCTCTTCCTCCATCCCCAGCCCAGCCACCGCCCGCCCGCGTTAAGTGACTTGTCATCAACTAGAACGTTAGGTCCCTTCAGGGAAGTGCCTTCTGCTCTGTGCCCCCCCCGCCCCGCCCCCACCCGCCAGGACAGGACGGGGGATGCTCAGGAACCTGCCGAGTTACACTGGGTGGTGGTGAAGGACGAGGGGCTGCTCCTGCCTGGCCGGGTCTCTCTCCGGCGCTGAGCGGGCTCTGAGACCAGGAGGCCCTCGAGGCCCGGCTGCCCCCCCGAGCCACCCTCAGCCTGGGGGGGGGAGATTCCGCAGCAGGGAAGGGGTGAGGCCGGGGTTTGGGGGAGACTTAGGGAATTCGAGGAGCATCCGGAGAAGCGGGAAAGGCAGCCCCAGGCTGGAGATGGGGGGGGGCGCTGGTCTCCCTGGCAAAACCAAGAAGATGCTGAGTTTTCCAACCCTCAGGCTCCGAGTCTGACAATTCCTGGGAAATCCCAATGTAGATTGTGAGGGAGACAATCCCCCCGTCCATCAGCGAGGCTCGCGGGGAACTCGCTGTGTCCCGGGGGTTCACAAAGTGAGACGTCCCTGAGGTGACATCCCAGCGGCTCGAGCGGCCCTGCCAGGGATCCCCGCTCCCGGACGCGTCTCTTCTCCCTTTGGACAAAGGCTCTGGAGGGACCGGGGACGCTTTGAACCCCCCCCCCCACTGCAGGGAGGCCCTGGGCAGCTCCTGGTGGGTCCCTGTGGGTGGGTGACTGGAGGCTGTGGAGCCGACTGCTGGGGGGGGCAGGGGGCCGTCAGGATTAAACGGATGCTGACCCGGAGGGGGCCACATGGCAGGGCCGGCCGGGGCTCGGGGCAGCTGGGATCCCGTCCTGGTGGTAAGTAGGATCCAGAAAAGGAGGAGGGACAGCAAAGCGATTGTGGAGCATCGGGGGAAACCTGCGTGTTCTGCTTGAGTCCGAGAGCACCCACTTCCTCATCGATGCTGCCCAGAAAGTCATGCTCCAGTTCAAGAAAATTCACCTACAAATGTGAGAACTTAAGACAGCCCGTCGCAGAGGGGACCAATGAGCCTCCAGCTAGTGGCCAGGTCCGGGACAGCAACGCCCTTCCTCATCTCTGTACCCGAAGCTGCTGCACGAGCTCATGGGCAGAGAGGCTCGGGACGGACGCTTCAAATCATAGTAAGTGACCAAAGCTTCAAGGGCCCCGGATGTAAGGGCAGCGTCACAACTCTGGACAAGAAGTAAGTGCCCTCGGGAAGAGTGGGATCCGCCTCCAAGTCTTTGGGACCTGGGTGGGGAGGGGCGGCCACACTGAGCATTTTCTATTACCTCTCTTGGATGGACCTTGGGGCCCCTCTTGGGCTCCCAATAAACACACACACAGACACACACTCACACTCACATACACACACATTCACAATCACACACACATCACAATCCCATACTCTCACACTCACACACACTCACACACTCCTGGTGTTCTGTAATCCCATGGTAACATCCTGAAGGGAACAACAAACCGACACTGGCAGGATTCTGCCCTCGACACTTTCTGATCACTTATTCCCGTTCAGACACTCTCCCCGGCTCTCTTTGTTTCTCTCCCTCCTTCCCTCCCTCCCTCCCTCCCCCTTCCCCAATTTTGTTCTTCTCATCCTAGTTCTCTAAAGAGCTTCTGGGTCCCAGTTGTTCCACACGGTGGGAGATCTGCCAGGAAAGAAATTAGAACCACACATCAGCTATTCTCTATTTACGACCTGACCGCCGACGAGAATCTATCTTGTCCACAATTAAATGAATAGAGTTTTAATATCAGCAGCAGGCAAAGGACTCTAGCAACAATGTGGAATTAGGTTAGAGGCGGCCAATTGGATTAACTCCGAGCTCCCCAGTGAGCCGAGGACATGGACAAGGGCAGCCAATTTTTCTCTCTGGAAGGATCTTGGTGGAAGAAGGGGACACAGCTGGGCGAGGCAGGGCAGACAGGGGAACATCTGGCAGGGGATGAGCCGAGGAGACGTTTCCCGGCCGCCCGGGCCCCTCCGGGCCCCCCAGCTCCTTTGCAGCTGAGAGGAGGGAGGCCTCAGCTGGACGCTGCCCGTTACCCAGGCCAGCACCCGGGAGCTGTCCGGGCCTGGGGCCTCTAGATGGCAGGGACAGAGAACCAGAACCAGCTCACAGACTCCACTCTGGGCATCTTGCTCAGAAAGGCCTGGCTCCTTCACACTGGGAAGGCTGCTGTCAGCCTCCCTCTCCTGACGCAGCAGGGCCCTGGTTATTATCTTCTGTGCGTCAGCCTTCCCGGCCTGAAGACGCAGCTCCTGGGGAGAGAAGGCGGACGCAGCGCCCCGCAGAGCAATCCAGCTCCCTCTCTGGCAGCCGATCTTCTCTTCCCTCTGCCGACTCTCCCACTCCATCTGATTTCCAAGGCCATGAAGGAGCCTGACGTTACCTCCAGTGGCTGTGACCGGCCTCCACTCCCCCAGACTCCAGCCTCCCTAAAATGCTGCTCAAAGCCAGGCTCTATAGAGATGGGTGGGAGGAAGGGCCTGGAGGGAGAGCTCCCCCATCATCTGCCAGGGTCCAGATCCAGGAACTGACTGAGAGGTCAGGGTGAAGGAATAAAAAGATGAAATCTCACAGAGAACGTGCCGTTGGTTCAGAGGCATCTAGGCCGTTCCCTCCCTTCCAGGCAGGAGTGAAGCAGCAGAAGCCAGATTCAGGGAATGGCAAGTGGGCCACTTTAGCTGGATTGTGGAAAGCGAGAAGGGGAACAATGTACAACAGGCTCAGACGGGCAGACCGAGGCCACGTGCTCAGGGTCTCAGCTGCCAGGCTGAAGAATTTGTGCCTTACCCTGGGGCTAGAAGCCAGTGAAGCTTCTTGAGCTGGGCAGGGACTTTGGGGAAATCTCTGGCAGCTTTGAGGAAGATGAGTCCAGAAATGGACTGCATCCTCACCGCAGGGTCTCTCCCGGTCTTCTCGATGTTCTTGTCAGGGCTTCTCTCCTGCCTCTCCTCCTCCCTGCCAGGCCACTCTTCCATTGACACCTTTGCTTAATCCTTGTCCAGATCTTAGGCGTCTCAGGGGGTTCTGTCCTGGGCTGTTCTCCTCTCCCTCCTCCTCGGAAGCAACCTTGGATAGAATTGTTATCTCTATGGGAAGGATCTCGGATCGAACTTTTCTGCCCCCATCTCTCAGTTAACTTTCAGTCTCATTTTCAACTGGTTTTCAGACATCTGGAAGTTCTAGTAGACATCTTTTTTTTTTTAGATTGAAAAAATGAATTAAATTTATTTTTATGAGATTAAACTATTTAAATTATCCATTATTTTCCAGTATGTGAATTTTCTCTCTTTTTTTTTATTTAATAGCCTTTTATTTACAGGTTATATGCATGGATAACTTTACATCACTAACAATTGCCAAATCTCTTGTTCCAATTTTTCACCTCCCGCCCCCCACCCCTTCCCCTAGATGGCAGGATGACCAGTAGATGTTAAATACATTAAAATATAAATTAGATACACAATAAGTATTCATGACCAAAACATTATTTTGCTGTATAAAAAGAATCAGACTCTGAAATACTGTGCAATTAGCTTGTGGAGGAAATCAAATATGTTGGTGGGCATAAATATAGGGATTGGGAATTTAATGTCATGGTTTTTCGTCATCTCCCAAAGTTCTTTCTCTGGGCGTAGCTGGTTCAGTTCATTCCTGCTCCATTGGAAATGAATTGGTTGATCTCGTTGCTGAGGATGGCCAGGTCCATCAGAACTGGTCATCATATAGTATTGTTGTTGAAGTATATAATGTTCTCCTGGTCCTGCTCATTTCACTCAGCATCAGTTTGTGTAAGTCTCTCCAGGCCTTTCTGAAATCCTCCTGTTGGTCATTTCTTACAGAACAGTAATATTCCATAGTATTCATATACCACAATTTATTCAGCCATTCTCCAACTGATGTCCATCAGTTTCCATTCAATTTCCAGTTTCTAGCCACTACAAAAAGGGCTGCCACAAACATTCGTGCTCTAGTAGACATCTTAATCTCGCCATGTCCCAAACAGACCTCCTTCCTAGTAAACCTTCCTTTCCCCACTTAGGCTTTTCCTGATATGTAGAAGACAACATTCTCCTCTTAGTCCCTCAGGCTCATAACCTAGGAGTCATCCTGGACTCCTCACTATGTATAACACTTCCCCTCAAATCCAAGAAGAAGCAAAATCAATGGGAGACTGCCATTTTCCAGGCAAGTGGTGATGGGAGCTTGAATAGGGGGGGTTATAGCAGAGAGAAGGGGGCAGATGTGAGAAATGTGGAGGATGAATCACCATTCAGTATCTTAGCTTCCCTTTAATTTACGGGTAATCATAACTTCTCTCATCGTCTGCTTGGGACATTGATTTTTTGTACCACAATGTAAGACTTTACATTGATCTCTGTTGTCAGTTCTAAGCATCACATCTCCTCCAGCAGCAAAGATCCCTTCTATGGTCCCTCTCTTCTCCCCAATACACAGAAGCTAGTGAACCCTTGGTGAAGCTAAGCTTTCCTTGCCAGCCTCAGGGCAACCTGAGCCCAAGATGATACCTTATAACACCTCTCCCTATTAGTTTTCATCTTCTACTATGTGCCCTGACTTCCATTTTTTGCAGTTTTAAAATTCAAAATTCATTGGTGAATTCCCTCTGTATCTCTTCAGATGGATCCTCTCTTCCTTCCTCTTTGCAATCATTTAATTTTGTCTCTTCAAAATGTATCGATTGTTCCCCAGCCACACTGGCCTGAATCCCCCCACGGAAATGATGGGTTTTTTCTGAACATTCTGAAATTTGTTCTTTCTAAGGGTTCTTATCAGACTGTATCTGGCTTTCTCCTCTTACAAAATGTAAAATGGAATAATTAGCCACTTTCCCCATGAGCTTCCCATCATTCCCTGTCAAGCCATTAGGTACTCCCTGCTGGTGAAAAGCAGCTTCAGACCAGAATTTCCCCTTCTTGGGTCTTTTACCTTTTGAAGGATGAAATTTTCATCCAAATGACTCAAGAAGCTGTTCAGGCTCTGCTTTTGGCAGAGAACGTATCTCAGGGGATATGCAGATAACTGAACGCTGCTGTCCATCCCCACCCAGACCAAGTGTCTCCCTCCGCTATGTCGGGTTGCGTGTGCTTGGGGGGCTGGGGGAGAAGGTGGGACATGCATGAACAGCAGCTGGGGCCGGCTCCGCTCTTTTCCCAGAGGCCCAGAAAACCACGAGCCAGAGGATTGGATCCAGGCAGACAGAGGTGCAGGCAGAAGTGGGCACCCTGTTCCAGTGGGAGGGACAAGGACCAATGCCCACAGCCTAGGGGTTGTGACAGTCAGAGGGAAGGCACCGAGCCCACAGCATCCTGCCAGCCAGTTCTGCTTCTGGCCTGGCTTTCAGCTCTGGAGTCTGGCTCGAGGGAGACCGAAGGGCAAACTCCCACTCTGTCATTGCCTTAAAAGTGGCGTTGGGGGGCCAGGCAGCGAGGTCCTTCCTCTGCAGCTCTCCAGGGGAGGTTCTGCTCAGGATCCAGCAGAAGCTCCAAGCCCAGTTCTCAAGGTTCCCACTAATTCAGTTCACCAGATGTTTGCTATGAAGAGATGCTGCTCTCAGGGCTGGCAATAAAACACTTTCAGGCGTGTGTGTGTGTGTGTGTGTGTGTGTGTGTGTGAGAGAGAGAGAGAGAGAGAGAGAGAGAGAGAGAGAGAGACAGAGACAGAGAGACAGAGAGAGACAGAGACACAAACAGAGACAGACAGAGACAAAGATAGAGAGACAGAAAGAGACAGAGATTGAGACAGAGAGAAAGACAGAGAGACAGAAAGAGAGAGAGAGAGGCCATGGACATGAATAATTCAGAGAGAAAACGAAGTGCAAGGGGCAAGGGAGAAGCTCAGGCCCAGGGTTGGGATGCTTTGCAGCAGGGGAGCGAGGCTTCTGGCAGCTGTGGGTAAAAGGGAAGTAAAAGGGATTCTTCTCTCAGCTTTGACAAGCACTGATTAAGTGCCTACTGTGTTCCAGGCTCCATGGGAGCAGCTGAGGAGTCCGACATAAAAGAAATAACGGAAACTTCGGAAAGTGACAGATTTCATGAGAACGAGGAGGGAGGAGGGGCCATTTTAGGTGTAGGCTCCCAAAGTTGTCCAGTTTTCCACAGCGGACAGTGCGTCAAGGCAAGCCAGAGCAGATGCAGCTCGCCTGGAGCCAGCTGGTGGAAGGCTGTCAGGGAAAGCATCCAGAGCCTCTCTCTAGCCATCAACGGCGAGGGACTTGGAGGTTTAGTCAGCACAGGAGTGAGAGAACCAGAGCAGGGCACTGGAGAGTCCGTGGGCACCTGTGTGAGAGGAGAGAGCTGGAGTTAGAGGAAGAACGAGGCTGGATCCGTGATTTGGACAAGATGGATGAAAATCGGACTTGGCCACGGGGATAGTGATGGAAAGGAAGAGACAGAAAGGACATAATGAGAGGCAAAATCTCCCAGAGCTGCCTGGAGGAGGGATGAGGGAGGGGAAAGAATTGAAGAGACTCAGACACAGAAAGAAAGAGAAAAAGTAAAGAGAATTGCTGAGTTTCTTTGGGGGGCGGTGGAAGGCCCCATCTCAGGTCTTTGAGGCCACGAGTGTCGTTTCTCCCCCATTTACATCGTGGGTAGGTGGTTGTTGTAGTTGTGGTTACTTCACATCGCATCCATTATAGAATCTCTGGGCAGTCTTTTCTATGGGGAGCTCATCCAAATCCATTCAGTCTTGCTCCACATATGACCTCATTAGAATGCAAGGTCCTTGAGAGCAGGGGCTGTTTTTGCCCTTCTCCAGACCCGCAGCCTGTACATAGTGGGCTCTTAATAAGGCTTTGACTTGGCTTGACTTGGCTAGGTCCCTGCAACAATACAGGGCGTCCTTTTTATGTTTTACTGGGTTCCCTGAAGCAAACAGAGAATCCAATTGGCCACCTGGATGTCCCTTCCTCCACAGGATGTACTAAAACCCTCTGGGTCCTCGAGTTAAACGGGGAGCCCAAATTTCCTGGCACTTTCAGGACATTCCTCTAAAACCGGAAATCCCATCATTTGGAGAATGGTTTGGTAAATTGTGGTACATGAATGTTATGGGATATTATTGTTCAGTAAGAAATGACCAGCAGGAGGTTTTCAGAGAGGCCTGGAGAGACTGACACGAACTGATGCTGAGTGAAATGAGCAGGGCCAGGAGATCATTCTATACGTCAACAATGATACTGTATGATGATCAATTCTGACAGACGTGGCTCTTCAGCAATGAGATGAACCAAATCAGTCCCATTTGTTCAATAATGAACCACCTACACCCAGTGGAAGAACTCTGGGAAATGAGTGTGAACCACTACACAGCATTTCCACTCTGTTTTTGTCTGCTTGCATTTTGGATTTCCTTCACAGGCTAATTGTACACTGTTTCAAAGTCCGATTCTTCTTATGCAGCAAAATAACTCTATGGACATGTATACATATATTGTATTTAACTTATACTTTAGCATATTTAACCCGTACTGATCAACCTGCCATCTGGGGGAGGGGGTGGGGGGAAGGAGGGGAAAACTTGGAACAAAAGGTTTTGTAATTGTCAATGCTGAAAAAGTAGCCATTCATATATCTTGTAAATAAAAAGCTTTAATAAAAAAAAGGATAAATCACTTCAAAAAATAAAATCTCGGTGATTTGACTCAAAAAAAAATAAATAAAACTGGAAATCCAAACTATTTTCTCTAGGACAAGTAGGTTTCTCAGCAAAACCCCCAAGGCTATTGAGCAAACTTGTTTTATGGACCTTCAGTCCTTAAGGATCTCATAAAGCAAACTGTCTAAGAGTGTTTAAAAGCAAGAGCAGAAGAAGAACATTGATCATCTGGGGACCAGCATTTGATGAATGCAAAATCCCCACTCTTCTATTAGATTCAGATTCATGCTGGATACAGACATGCAAGAATTGTCAGTCCACAAGCGTTCAAACGAGCTAAGCTTATCTCAGAAGAACTGATCTGACTTTTTAAAAAACTCACTAGAAAAACTGTGCAATTACGTCTAGAAGAGAGGGAGGTAAAGTGCAGTTGTTCTGCAGATCTTAACACCGGGGGATCCAGTAAACAAAGTCTTGGCTGAGGAATCTACCACAACTGTGAAAGCCCCGGTATTTGTTCCAGACGAGGTCCCACATGGAGCTCTGGAGCCGCTGTCCCATCTCCACTTCCATGGGGCCATTGTCCCCAGGTATGGCTGTGCCACCTCCCCCCCCAGGGCTCTAAAGATAGGGGTTGGGGCTCTTTTTCATGCTATTTGGCTCATAAATCTCCCATCCTTTCCCCTTTTATTAGGTGATTATCAAACTAATTAGATTATAATATCGAATATAAATTTGATATTTAATTTGCTTTTAGAAAGAGCTGTTTACTAAAATGACATCATGGGTACAATAGTCCCCTCAGAAACCCTCCATGACAGTTCAGACAGAATCCAGCAGAAGCCCCAGTTTCTTTTATTTTTGCTCCAGACTTTCCCAGGCCTCCAAGTTCACTCGATTCCCTTCTGGCCGAGAGGCGAGAGCCGCCAGATTGAGAACGAGGTCGGGGCTCCGCTTCTACAGCCCTTGGTTCCTCCTCAGGGACCGAGCTGGAATTTGCTCTGATTCTGACCCGGTTCCCACCGACTCCCCAGATTCATCCGGATCCCCCCGAACGTCACCGAGCTCCCTGACTCCTTCTGCTGCATCGCTCCAGATAATTAAGAACTTTGGGGCCCCCGGTGTGAAGGCGACGGCTGCCTGAGGTGTGTTCTCACCTGGGTGAGCCGTTAGGAAGATCCATTCTACTACTAATTTTAAGGAATGGCTGAACTCTCCCTCCTCCTTGGCCCCTCAAAAAACCCTCACCCAAATACTGAGTTCCTCATCTTTGGAAATAGTCAAGTGGATGCAATGGAAGAGAACTTAAGAGTGGCTCCAGGCTGGCCCCTTGCCTCTGCTGTGGCCTTGATGGGTAGCCAGGCAGCCTGTGCTAGAGGACCTCCAGGGACGTGACCCGCCTGAGAGGGCCTCCCTTCCCATGGACTCCTCTCCTCCTCACTTATCGCCCCCCCCAGAGAGAAGCCAAACAAGCCCTCCACCTCAGGAGGGCCCTCAAGACCTAGGAGACGGCTCTTATACCCCCCCCCATCACTGAGGGTCTCTCCTCCAGCACAAGTCTCGCTTCCTCCGGCTGTCGCTGATGCTCCAGGTGGGGATTGCATCTGGGAGGTTGTGGGGAGGAGGAGGCGGCCTCCCGCATCCCCATTGGCTCTGGAACATTTGGCTCCAAGGCTCATCTGAGGGTCCCCTCCCCTTAACTCTGCTTTTCTGTCTCCTCCTGCCTATAGTCTACCCCTTCCTCCCTCCCCTTGCAGCCCCTGGTGTCTGAATCCCGACTCTGTCCAGATGACTCTGAGGGTTTATTGGCGGGAAATGTCACTTCCCCCTGACAGAAGGCAGAGGGTGTCGCATTGCTTTACAGTCCCCCCAAAGGGCTGAATCCAGGGTCCTGCAGGCAGCTGCACTCTGGGGGCGACTCTGAGCAAAGTTAAAAGCTGGTGGAATGGGTAACGTATACCCCACTGCTTTAGAGGGAGGGTCCCAGACAGCAGCAGAGAGACCTGAGTTATCAGGAGGACCTGAGTTCAAATCCACCTTCACAGGCTCATTAGCTGTGTGGTCCTCCACTTAACCCTGTTTGCCTCAGTTTCCTCACCTGTAAAATGGTATCTACCTTATAGAGATGTTGTGAAAATTAAATAAGATATAAAGTGCTGAGCACACTGCATAATGGTATAAGAGAAATGGTCGTTCCCTTCCCCTTCCCCTTCCCCTTGCTCTCCTCCTTCCTCCTTATTTAAAGGAACTTCTGGAAAGTGGTGGAACCTTCAGCAAAGCCCATGGCTTGTAAAGTCACTGTCCAGGTGCTGACTGGGTAATTCAGGGAATATCAGTGGTCAGGGGCCTTGCTGGGCCGTAGCCCTCGGCCAGTCCTCTAGGGACGTGACTTCCCTCACATAATTGGGGTGTTGGGGTCTGGAAGAGGGCCAGACTCCTCTATGGCTCAAGAATATGGAGGTTCACAAAAATCGCTCCCACGGTTTACAGATGATCCTGGGGACGCAGGAGAGGGAGGCTCAGGTCAAAATGAGGTGAGTCCTCCTCCTCAACTAGACTTTGTCTCCCCCTCTTCTTTGGATCAGCCAGGCTGGAGGAAAGGGGGCTGGAAGAGCTCCACCGGATGTCCTATGGGCTCCAAACTCTGAGGAAGGGTCAAGGTTGTCTGTTCTTGGCAGGAACCAAGCATTTCTAAAAACTACAAAGAGGCTCGTCTGTCCAAGCTCCCATCCCAGGACATCCGGGCCCCTGCCTCGGAGAGGACTGAGGCTGTGGGAAGCCCTGCCTCTGCTCTGGCCTCTCTGCCTCTGCCTGAGCTCTCTCCCACTCCACTTCCACGGCAGATGCTATCCTGGAACATACTATTATCTCTCTCCCATCTTGTCCTTCAGCTATAAATGCAACCACCTGCATTTATTAAATGCCTATTGTCTGCCACAGGCACTGAGGCAGCACAGTAGGCAGAATGCTGGGTTTGGAGTTAGGAGGACCCCACTCCAGTCTCAGACACTTCCTGACTGGGTCCCCCTTGGACATGACCCCTGCCCCTCCCAGTGACTTCCACACCCAACATGGCCACCTTTCCCTCCTCGAGCTCTTTTCACTGATGAGAACCTAAGACCTGGAAGGCGAGGACTTGCTTGATTTTGCATTTGGATCCAGAGTATTTCTGCCCGTCAGGAAGCCTCCAAAAATCCTCCTCCTGAGGTTGGGTCCCCAGAGCTGGGAAACTTCTCGCCCTCAGAGTTCCCAGGCTTGGGGTCATTCTCTCCAATGGCCATAGATTGAGCCCCCACCAGGGAGCTTTCCTCCGGATTCTCAGTTGAGAATAGTTTGGTAGCCAGTGGTAAGTAGCAAGTAAGAAGGTCTTTATAATAAGAATGAAATTTCCCCCCAAGTCTGTGACTCTCTCCCACTGGGAGAGCCAGGGCCCAGCACGAAGCCGTTAGAATACGCACTGTCAATCACAGCTCCTGGTGACCAGCAGCCCTTTTGTCCGTTCATGGGAGGAGCTTCCCTTAAAAAGTGTGGTGTCTATTGGCTAGTCTCCCTGTGGGAGCCAGTCTGTCCTTGACTCTCACCACCGGCCAATCTGAGAACGTCACCCCTGGGAAGATGGAAAGATCCAACCTCCTTCAGATGTTGGAAGCTGGAAAAGTTCTCCTCCAACCCAGGGGAAGGGGAGGGGACTGGCTGAGCCCTCAATGTCTCCTCTCTCACCCTCAGGAGCTTCTACCTCAGGGACCCACTGGAAAGCCATTCCCTGCAGCTCCAGGGAGACCCCTCCCATTTCTCAAATGGATTGAGATTTGATTGAATTAATTGTTGTCGTGTACCATGATCTTCTGGTTCTGCTCACTTCACTCAGCCTCAGTTCCTGTAAGTCTCTCCAGGCCTTTCTGAAATCCTCCTGCTGATCGTTTCTTACAGAACAATGATATCCCATAATATTCATATACCACAATTTATTCAGCCATTGCCCACTGATGGGCATCCACTCAATTTCCAGTTTCTGACCACTACAAAGATGGCTGTCACACATAGTTTTGCACAAATCTTTTAAAATCTCTTTGGGATATAACCCAGTAGAAACACTGGTGGGTCAAAGGGTATGTACAGTGTGATAACTTTTTGAGCATAGTTCCAAATCGCTGTCCAGAATGGTTGGATCCCTTCAGTTCCACCAACAATGTATCAGTGCCTGGAATGAGATCTTAATGTCTTCTGCCAGATCAGGCTTCATCCCTTGAGCTGAAGACAAAGGGACAGCCATAAATTCAAACAGATTCTTGCTACATTCTCTTTATGTGCCTTGGATGTCCCATGGATGTCCATGTCTTCTCCCTCACATCAAAGTGAGAGCTGCTCTAACCTGTTTCTGCATTTGTCCCCAGTTACCTGGCGTTTGTTGGTGAGAGGAAAGCCTTGGATTATACCTTTGGGACCCTTCTTCTCTGTTAAAGGATAGTGAGCAGAATGTCAGTTTCTGTCTAAAAATTATTTTTTTCTAAACTAAGAATATTTAGGGAAGTAGACAGTTATAATTGTAGCTAATACTCTTTTTTTCCTGAGGAAACCAGAGTGCTAGACTCTAGCCCTAAACTCCTTCACTCCTGGTAGGAATCTAGTCCCTTGGAAAAGGCTGGGACAGGGACACTGGATTGATTTTTTTCTTCCCTTTCTATGAATCACAACTGGACAGACCCATGTGGACCTACATAACCTGTATGCGCAACCTACCACGCTTACGTGCAAAATCATCAAGAGAAAGGGGTGTGAAAAATGGGGAATTTTGAAAGTTGAAAATAAATAACTGAAGCAATCAGAAGGCCCCCAAATATTCAGCCTGCTGTGGTGCTTCTGTTCACTCCTGTTCACTCACCAACTCTCCTTACCTCACCACCATGAGTACCCATCCAGCTGAGGGTCCCAATCTAGGCAATGGGTATCTTTTATATGCCTGGGTTTTTCTCTGTAGAGAACAGATTCTCCATAGCCATTAATCTCATTAAGAAGGTTCAAAAGGCTGCCAGGTCTTGATACAGTCGATGCAACATTATCCTCTGCAGGAGCATTCAGAGAACCTCAGCCATCATAAAGGATTCCATCCATTGGGAAGCTCTCCTCCACAACAATTGGGAGCTGCTCTGGGGTATCTGCTCCTCTTGGTTCTGATGCTTATTTAACCATGAGAGTGCCACTGCATAGCTACCTGCCTCTGCTGTATATGGGACCTGCATGGTCTTCACATGGGAATGGGAGACTCCTTGGAAAACGCTGGACAACTTTGTCCCAATGTGTCACGTGCTTCTTTTAGAATCAGCAAGAGTCCGCCACATGATTGGGGTGTAGCACAAGCTTGCTGAATGAATAGACCCGAGGTACGGCATATTCTCCGCACGTTTAGGCAATCCGGTGAAGAGATCATTCTTATTTAAGAGTCATCAGTAGAAGACTTCCCGTTCTTTGGCACTTCCACCAAGGAAACCCTCAATGCAGGTTTCTAACATTCTTGCCGGGATTCTAAAAAGACGAGAAATAGCTGTTGACATCTTGGGTTGACTTTTTAGTTCGAGCTCTGGGCTTCTTCTTCGTTCTTCTGAAATCTTTCCTTCTTCCAGACATCATGCTAAATTCCATCACCTGTAAGAGGATGTCGCCTGCAGCGTGGACTCCTTCTGTCCGCTTACTCTTCCTCGTGTGGCATTATTATTTCTTCCCATGGCATGTCATGAATGGGTTATCAATGCCAATAACAGCAGTCATCAGAGAAGCACTGGCAATCTGTCCCCTTCACATCTCTTTGGAGCCCTCCTCCTCCCAGTTTCAATGGCAAATGCTCTGGAGATGATGTGACAGCTGTTTTCTATGAAACTCTGCAGTTCCATTTTCCTCTCCCTAGCTTTCCATTGTCTTGTAGGGCATATTGCTTGCCATCTTCAATCTTTTCCCTCGGTTTTTCTGATTGGTTTCTATACTGGCTTTGATCTCATCTTTCTGTACTTCAGCAAAACATCAAATGTTCATTGACAGAGGAGGTTTCTGGGAGCTGGCAGCCTCCGTGGGATAAATATTTGCATAGACTAAACAACTCTAAGATTTATCAAAAGCCAGTCCCCGGCTTTACTCTGGGCCTTCTCCTCTTTCTCAGATGACAGCTTGATTAAGCGGCTTAGGTTTGAGCTGCTGTCAACACAGCCATTGTTTTTCTCTCCTTTTTATTTTTTTCTTCAAATTGAGACTATTTTTGGCCTTTGTTCTAACCAGGCTGCATCAAATCAATTAACTGATCCAAAAAATACCCCATTTCCATAATTGCCATTTGCCATGTGCAAAGATAAAGTCAATTTCTTCTGTGGAAATATTGTTCAATGCCCTCGTCCCGGGTCTCGGAATCATCCGTCTGCCAGCACTTGACCTTTTTTTCAATCCTAAATCATTTTTTCCCAACATCTTTTTGGATAGTCTCAGACCACCTCAGTACAGCCATAGCGTGTTAAGGTGTAATGGTGTCCACTCACGGACAAAAATCCTCAGCATACCTTCTGTTCTACCTTCTGGGCGTCCAACCTAGTCCTGGGCTGGGCCAAGGCCAGACGCTGGCTGACAAATTACCCTTCATGGGAGGGGAGAGAAAGGAAGGACCTGGAGAAAGGAAGAATAGAAGTCACAGGCTGACTTTGTGCCCAGGCCTGGGCCCCGGGAGCCAAGGAACATTGGGTCAGTAGTCAGCCGGGCTGCTGCTCTAGGGACCAAGAGGTGACCACAAGAGGAGCATCATGGGAAAAACTCCCTCTTCCCTCTCCCTGTCAAGCTGATGACTGACTAAATGAGCTAGATACCTTCTCATAGGTCTGGCCTTTGGCATGATGGAGACAAGAAGAGCAGGGAGGAGAAGGAAGAAGGAGGAGAAAGAGAAAAATAAGGAAGAGGAGAAGAAAGAGGGCTAAGAGAAGAAATATGAAAAGGAGGAAGAAGATACAAAAGAAGAAGAATGAGGAAGAACAGAAAGAGGGACAAAAGGAGGAGGAGGAGAAAGGAAGAGAAGCAAGAGAAGGAGAAGGAAGAGAGGGACAAAAAAGACAAGGAAGAGGAAAAGGAGGAGAGATGGAAGGAGGAGATAGAAGAGGAGGAGAGACAATTGGAACAGGAAGAAGTTCTCTAATATTCTAGGATGTTCCTCACCTCGTCCTCCTCCAGTCTGGGCCCTCTAAAGTTGCCTCCTTCTGCCTTCTCCACAAACACTTCGAGCTCTGCTCTTCAGCTCCCAGCTCCCCTTGAAGCTTCTTCTCTTCCCATGACCCCGAGGCTAAGGAGGCCCTCGGGGAGGGAGGGAGAAGGCTGGCCTCCAGCTGGGCCGGTTGAGCAATAATTAGACCTTTAAAAACGGCCTGCATTGGAAGGGTGTCCAAGCCCTTAACTTTCACGTTTAATCTGCCAGCTCCTAGGACGTGACTCCTGAGAATGGACAAGGATGAAGGAAGAAGGCCCCATCTGGTCCCAGCTGCTGCGGGAGCCTGAGCTCCGGGATGCTCGGGAGCCCCCCAGGGACACGTCAGACTGTGCTCCGCCTGTGCTGGCCGGCCAGCTCTCCTCAGGGCTTCCCGGGGACCTCCGCGAGACGTCCCCCAGCCTCACTTTTGTGTCGGCTTCAGATCAGTAAATGTTTGTTGACTGACTGCCGGCCGAGCTTGCTGCCCATGCCTTCGTCCCAGCCCCTAATAAAAGCGCTAAATGCCCTGAGCCCAGCAGAGGCCCCTGGGTCCTCCCCTGGAAGGAATTTTTGCTCTCCTGACAACAAGCCAAGACCTCTCTGAGTCAGGCAGGGGAGGCCCTAGGCCTCCTTGGGGGGGGGGGGGCACAGAATGGTTCTGTTCTGGGCCTGCTGGGCCCCTTTGTGGCCCGGTTCTGGTCGGGGCTAGAGTGAGACTGTGTCTGGCGAGGGGCCGTCCGTCCCTGGCTGGAGCCGATGCCCACCTGGGTCCGGGCTCTAAGACCTTAGCCCTCACCTGCAGCCAGTGTGTCAGAGGTCAGGGGTCAGGGGCTGGGCCTTGAGAAGTCCCCCGGCACCAGTGAGGATGGGGCCGATCTCCTCTCCGGCCCCAGCTCGCCCGGCTCTGCTCCCGAGCCCACGGCTGCCACTCAGCGGGGGAGTCTCCGAGCCTCCTTCCCTCCTGATGCCCTCCTGAGTGGGGAGCTCCTTCTCCGGCTCCCAGGGGCCCCGGCGATGCTATGGTGACGGCTGGTAACCATGGGGATGCCTTCCGCCCAGCTGCTGGGGAGGGCGGGGGGAGGGGGCTACACAGCGTCTCCAGGTGGCGGGCTGGCCCTCGGAGTCAGGCTGGGGGGGGGGCTCTAAGGGACTGGCTCCAGGGGACCAGCGTCCTCTCCCCCTGCCAAGCTGGAGGAGGAAGGGACTGAGCTCTCCCGGGCATGGGGGGGGGGGCAGGAGCCCTGGTGGGGGGGGCAGGAGCCCTGGTGGGGGGGGGCAGGAGCCCTGGGGGGGGGCAGGAGCCCTGGTGGGGGGGGGGCAGGAGCCCTGGTTGGGGGGGGGGGGGCAGGAGCCCTGGTGGGGGGGGGCAGGAGCCCTGGGGGGGGGGAGAGCATTTACAGGAGGGGAGGAAGGTGAGAGGAGGCGAGTGGAGGCTCAGGGAGCTCCAAGGCCGCCGAGGACAGATGAGGGGGACACAGCGGTCGTGCCCAGGCCTGGGCCCCGGAGCCCGAGGAACATCCGAGCGGAGCTTCTGCCCCCACCAGGCAGGTTCTGGATGCCGCCTCCCCCTGCCGGGCCCCCTCCCCCTCACTCCTGCCCCCCCCCCTTCTGCCTCACAGGGAGCCCCCCTCCCCCCCCCCCCCCCGCCGCTGCAGCCGGGCCTGGCTCCTTTGTCCCGAGAACACGCGCTGGCCCGACAGGGACAGAGGGACGGGCTGGGCGGGCCTCTCCTGCGGGCGGCTCCCTATGTCTGCGGGACACGGAGCGGGCTCAGCCGGGCTTGTGGCAGCGAGGCTCTTCCCCGGCCTTACTGCGCGGGGTTCTCCCCGGCACACTCACACACACACACTCACACATTCACACACTCACACCCACACTCACACTGACACATACACTCACACTCACTTCCGAGTCACAAACTAAGCCCCCGACGGGGCACCAGGGCGGGGCTTCTGGGCCTCTCAGAGCGAACCCGCCCCCTCCCCCCCCCCCCCCGCGCCCCTTCCAGGCCCAAGGCACGGACTCAGCGGGTCCCGCCCCGCGGCTGCAGGGAAGCGGCGAGATGAAGGACGGGCGGCGCCCTCGCCCTCTGGCGGCAGGACGGGGCGTCGCGCGGCTCCGCTGAGTTTGCTGCGCCCTCTGGCGGCAGGACGGGGCGTCACCAGTCCAATTTATAGATTAAGATGACAGAGAAGAGCCTTTTAAACCTGGAGGGGACCAAGAGTCGCGCGGCCCAGTGCCCCGCTTTGCAAATGAGGGACGTGAGGCTGGGAGAGACAAACCCCTTGTCCAAGGCCGCCGGGCAGCAAGAGGGAGAACACGTGCCCCCCCTTCCAATCCCTCAGGGGGAAGCCCCCTGCTCGAGGCCCCCCTCCCCCGCTCGGTGGCTCCCGGGCCCCCAGAGGCCCCTGCCGAGCTCTCCGTCCGTCCCGCTGCTGGTGATTGGGTGGCCCTCACCCGGCCAGGCTCCTAGAGCCTTTCAGGCCGTCCCTTCCGGGATCCCCTCCTTGCTCCCCCCTCCCAGCATCCCCAGCTCCTTCACCGTCCGGCCAAGCGCCGGCTCCCAACGAGGCCTGCCCTGCCCCCAAAACAGCGGCGTCCTTCCCTTCCTCGTCTGCCCTTCTCCCCCTCCTCCTGTCTCCCCCTCCCCCTCCCCGTCTCCCCCTCCCTGTCTCCCCCTCCCCCTGTCTCTCCCTCCCCTGTCTCTCCCTCCCCTTGTCTCCCCCTCTCCCTGTCTCCCCCTCCCCCTGTCTCCCCCTCCCCCTGTCTCCCCCTCCCCGTCTCCCCCTCCCCCTGTCTCTCCCTCCCCCTGTCTCCCCCTCCCCCTGTCTCCCCCTCCCCCTGTCTCCCCCTCCCCCTGTCTCCCCCTCCCCGTCTCCCCCTCCCCCTGTCTCCCCCTCCCCCTGTCTCCCCCTCCCCCTGTCTCCCCCTCCCCGTCTCCCCCTCCCCCTGTCTCTCCCTCCCCCTGTCTCCCCCTCCCCGTCTCTCCCTCCCCCCTTCCCTCCTGTGCATGAGCCTTTGGCTGAGGCTGCTTCTGCAGCGCTGCACCCGGCCCGTGGCTGTCCTTGATCCTCCCTCTCTGTCCTGCGTGACTTTGTCTTTCTGCTGTGCGTCCGTCCCCCGACGTAGCCTTTGTAACAGGGCAGTGACGCTCCCCTGCGGGACCTTCTTCAGCCGCCCCCTAAGCGCCGAGAACAGGAGCGCTTTCAGCTTGTCTGTCTCAGCGGGGCCTGTGCTTGTGGCGAGAGGGCTTTTCCCTTGGTAACTACGTCTTTGGGGGACGGATCGTCGTCCTGTTGGAGATCCCGAGTCACAGAAGATGCTCCAGGTTCATAGCTCTGCTTCCTTATTGCCAGACTAGGCCCCGAAGCCTCCACTTATAATTCCCCGAAAATAGAATTCTGCGCCTGCTCCCTGCAGCACAACAACGTTCAGTTCTGCACTTTGAGCAGTTGGGCCGAGTTGATACGAGGCTGTTTGTCTAGTTAACTCATCTATGGTTCCGTCAATAAGGGAGTTTTACATGGGGGGGCCACCATTAAGCTCTTACATTTACTAGCCTTTAGCTACCCTGAGCCCATTGTGAAACCTCCTTTCCTTTTCACTTATGGCGAACTCATCGTACCACAATATTGTCCTCCAGTGTCTTTGCTCCTAAAGTGAATTAACTACAACACAGAGTCACAAAATCCCAGGAATGGACAGAATCGCAGAGTCCATCAGTTCTGAACAGCCCGAGGCTTCCTTGGTCTTAACCCTCAGAGGAGAAACGAAACAAATCTCGTCCTTCTTCCACCAGTTCAGGCTCATCCTCTGGCTCTCCCGGAGCCTTTTCTTCTCCAGGTAAAACATCCCCAGGTACACTGTTTTTCGTATAACTTGACCTGAGCACCTTCGTGACCCTACTCAAATTTCCTCTGGAGGTTCGCCAGCTTGACACTGTCTCTCCTAAACTGAGGGGCCCCTGCATCAAACACAATATATTCCAAGTTCAAGTGCTGTGGGATGACCACTAATGGCGAACCCAGTCTCTCTCGATACAGACGAAAGAAAGCCTTAGCTTTTTGCTTTCCATGTTGCTCCACTGACTCACATGGAGCATAGAGTCCATCAGAACACGCAGGCACCTACAGAATCGATGGCTCGAAGGGGAGTCACAGTTATCCTTTATGATCAAGCAAAATAGGCACCAGGAGCAGTAAATAGAAATAGATTCAGGAGAGCAATAAAGTGAAGAAAAAATATCATGTGAAAGTATTAGAACAGAGATTCAGTTTGCAACCTGGAACAAGCACGACAAGACGTCCATCACAGATGACCAAGTTTTGCTAGTTGTTATGTGAATTAACAAGGGGAAAGATGAGTTCCCTAATGGAACTCACGCTTAACCCAAGAAGAGGCCATTGGAAGGAGAGGAGACTACTTCACGGTGGGCTTAGTCCTGGAAAGGATTCAGCAAGAAAAGGGATTTTCTTATTTATTTTCCGGAATAACTTCAGAGGATCAAGCAGTTCCGATGCAGAGG
The DNA here is from genome assembly GCA_020854095.1 of Dasyurus viverrinus. Lineage (NCBI taxonomy): Eukaryota > Metazoa > Chordata > Mammalia > Dasyuromorphia > Dasyuridae > Dasyurus > Dasyurus viverrinus. The sequence goes on from CM036997.1 coordinate 2,893,695, forward strand.
CATGAATGAATAAACAGTTTGTATTTCGGGGTGCAGAACTTGGAAAATCTCTTCTTAAGAAAGGGGAGGAACCAAGGAGGAATTTGATCGCTCAGAGGGAAGGATCCCAGACTGGTCTGAAGCTAGGCTAATCCAGGCAGTCTGGGCAGCCTGGGAAACTAAGTTCCCAGGTGAGCATTTTTAGCATTTCCCCACAAGAGGAGAGAATAAACTGGTTTTAGAACTCAGAACACTTCCACATCACAGCTGTGCCCATCATAGTTTCAGTACCTTGGGACTGCCTAAAAAATGAAATGGGAATTTGAGGGATTTTATTGACCAGGAAGGTAACATCGCCCAACATTATCTCCTTTCGGGGATAAAGTGCAGAGGTCAGCAGATGATACAGAAAGAGTTTAGAAACTCAACAATCTATAAAGTACTATATACTATATATGAACATATACTAGAATATCAACATATTTTAGCTTCTAACACTGTAAACAAAAAAAAGAAAAAAAATCAGAATAATTCTCTAGTAGGAAGGGAAGGCCAAAAAAGGATGGCCCAGATCCAGGGGCACTGAACTGCTACCTCCCATGATGTGGAAAGAATAACTGCACTTTAATCTAGGGTATCATTTTAAGATGAATTGTTATTTGCTTTCATCTCTCTTATCTTAGGCTTATGAAATTGATTTTTTGAACCCAAGTGTAAGCCTGCATTTATCCCTATTACATTTATTCACCAGATATTTGGCAAATGGCTTGTCATTTCTTATAGAACAACAGTATTCCATCACAATCATGCACCACAACTTCTTCAGATATCTGGACCAACGGTCTACACTGTGGATCGAAAGAAAATAATGTGACACTCGCTATCTTCAAAGGCTTATGCTCTATTAAGACAAAAAATTGTTGGTCTGGGTAAATGCAAAATAAATTAAAGGTGATTTGGGAGAGGGGATCAGGAAGGCCTTCTTATTAGAGTAAGTGGTCTTTGAGCTGAGCGTTACAGGAAGTGGGGTGAGATTCCCACTTGGAAGTGGGAAGGACTAAAATCAGTGAGAAGGGATTGTGAAAGTTGAATACCACAGTTTATCTGGACTGCACAGGGGGTAAAGCAGAGGAACAAGTATATGTTTGGCAAGTTAGACTGCAACCAGGTTGTGACAAATTTTAAAAGACAAAAATCAGTTATATTTTCTCTCGAGTCAGTAACATGGTCAGATCTGTCTTTAGGAAAACTACTCTGGCATCAGTGTGGAGCTTAGACTGGAGAACAGAGTTGCTTGAGGCAGGGAGACCAATTGATTTTTTTTCCCTTGCCCTCCATTCTACACATTAATCGGGCAATTAATTTGGTATAGATTATACATGTGCAATCATGCAAAAAATATATCCGTGTCATGTTATGAAGAAAAATAAAGACGCCGTAAGCTCTGACCCGCATTGGTGCTCCATCAGTTCTTTATCTGGAAATGGATAACATCTTTCATCGTAAATCCTTCGGAACTGTTCTGGATCATTGTATTGCTAAGTTATTCACAGTTATTGATTTCATGTGCAATGTTGCTGTTACTATGGACAATATTTTTCTGCTTCTGCTCATTTCATTTTGTATCAGTTCATGCGAGTCCTGTCATATTTTTTCTGAGGGCATCCTGCTTGTCATTTCTTATAGAACAATAGTATTCCATCACAGTCATATACACGACTTATTCGGATCCATTCCCTAATTGATGAGCATTCCCTCAATTTTCAATTCTTTGCCACCACAAAAAGAGCTGCCGTAAATATTTTTGGGACACATAGGGCTTTTTCCTTTCCCTTTTTGTTCTATGTCATTAGGATGCAGAACTGGCAGTGCTAGTGCTAGGTCAAAATGTATGCATGGCTTTATAGCTCTTTAAGCATGGTTCCAAATTACTCTACAGAATACTTGAATCAATGTACCATTTCACCTACACTCCTTTAGTGTGTCAGTTTTCCACATCCTCTTCAAGATTTTCTGTCATATTAGCCAATCCGATAGATGTGGGGTAGCAGCTCAGAGTTGTTTTGTGATGCCAAAAGAAACTGAGCAAGACAGAGATTAGAGACCAATTCAATAGTTTATTAAATGGAGAGAAATACTGGGACCAATGGATCCCAGGGCTAGACGAGACTATCATCTCAAAGAGTCTAGCTCTGAGTATCGGGACAGCGAGCCTTTTATGGAATAACAAGAACAATGACATAATGCAGAGACCTAGGTGGGGATAGCCTCATAGATGGAGGTTACTGATATTCTAATGACTTTAAGGAATGTCTATAACACCTTTATCTCCACCATTAAGAGGGGACAGTCATAACCTTAAGGCAAAATTACGAAATAGGACAAATGGAGGAACTGGTCACCCCATTAAAAGTGACCTTTGGCATTACAGTTTTAATTTGCATTTCTCTAATCAATAGTGACTTAGAACATTTTTAGATGATTATAGATTTGATTAGTTTGTTTGAAAACTGCCTGTTCACATTTCATCATTTATCAATTGAAGAATGGCATTTATTTTTATAAATTTGGCTCTTCTCTATATATTTGAGAAATGAGGTCTTTATCAGAGAAACTTGCTGTGAATTTTTTTCTTTTATGATTACTAACTATGCATTTCTTTCTATCCTCTTTTCTTCCTCTTTATCTTTCTGTCTGTCCATCTCTCTCTCCTTTCAATCTGTGCATTCTCAAAAATGCTTTGCTTTTGACTTTTTGCTACCCCAATTAGCCTTCTCTCCTATTAGCTCCTCCCTCCTTTTATCCCTTTTCCCTCCTACAACTCTGTAGGATAAGACAGATTTCTATATCCAACCAAGTATGGATGTTATTTCTCCTCTGAGCCAATTCCAATGAGAGTGAGATTCACTCATTGCCCCTCCATACGCTCCCATCTTTACCTCCACTAAAAAAACTCTTTTATATCTCTTTTACATCAGATAATTTATCCCATTCTAACTCTCTCTTTTCTATTCATACATTTTTTTTCACCCTTTAATTTTGAGTTTAGATAATCAACTCATTCCCACTTCCTCTGTCAAATGTGTACTCCTCTTAACTACCCTAATAATGAGAAAGAGTTTAGGAGTTACAATATTATTTTCCTTTGTCCAAATGTAAACAGTTTACTCTTATTGAATCTCTCATGTTTACTCTTTCCCGCTTGCTTTTTTATGCTTCTCTTGAGTTTTGTATTTGAAAGTCAAATTTTCTTTTCAACTCTGGTTTTTTTCATTAGGAATGCTGGAAAATCCTTCAGTTCTATGAATACCCATTTTGCCCCTTAATGGATTATATTCTGTTATGCTGAGTAGGGGATTCTTGGATGTCTTCCTGGTTCCTTTGCCTTTTGGAATATCACATTCCAAGTCCTCCAATCTTTTAATGTAGAAGCTGCTAAATTTTATGTTGTCCTGACCATGGCTCCACAATATTTGCATTGTTTCTTTCTAGCTGCTTGCAGTATTTTCTCCTTGCCGTAGAATCCTGGAATTTGGCTATAATATTCATGGGAGTTTTCATTTAGGGATCTCTTTGAGGAGTTGATCAGTAGGGCCTTTGCATTTCTATTGTTCCTTTTGGTTTGGGAATATTCGGGAAGTTTTCCTTAATTCCTTAAAAGATGATGTTAGACTCTTTATTGATCGTGTCTTTGATAGTTCAATAATTCTTAAATTACCTTTCTTGGATCTATTTTTCAGGTCAGTTGTTTTTCAAAAAAAATTTTCATTTTTTTCCTATTTCCTATTTCCTAACCAAAAATTCTTTTGATTTTATTCTTATTTCTTGATATCTCATGAAGTCATTAGGTTCTACTTGCCCAATTATAATTTTTTTTAGCATTTCTTTACTTCAGTGAATTTTTATTCCTCTTTTTCCATTTAGCCAATTCTCTGTCTCTTGTCTCTCTCTCTCTCTGTCTCTCTCTAGTCTCTGTCTCTCTGTTTCCCTCTCTCTCTTTCTGTGTGTGTGTGTCTGTCTGTCTCTGTCTCCCTCTCTGTCTCTTTCTCTCTTTTTCTAACAACTGGGGTGAAATGACTTGCCTAGAAAAGTTTCAAGTGGCTGAAGCTGCATTCAGGTTCTCCCAATTCCAAGACTGATGCTCTATTGTTATGTTACAGTCACCTTGAGGTTGCCCCAACTGGAGTTCGCTCCAACTGGGTCCCAGAACCCTAGGCTATAATCATTCCCTCTTAAGCATGTGAAGAGATGAGGGTCTTGTACCTTTACAAGACAAAGGTCCGTTATTAGAATATCAGCAACCTCTTGGGCATCTCCCTTCATGACGCTATTCTAGGCACCTCCCTAATTAGAGTATCCCCCCATCCAGGTACCTCCTCCCACTATGTGATGGCTATAAAAGATCTTCATGGAAGGACACTCCCGGGGAAGAATACTTAAGATGAGAATCCTACTTAATTGATTTACTCTCCAATAAATTAATAATTAAATTGTACTCTAATCCCTATTCGGTCTCACTTTCTTTTAACATTACACTATCTATTGCCCCATCTAGCTACCCCAAATTCTGCTTTTTAAAGAGTTCTTTTCTTTAGATTTTCATTGAGCCTCATTTTTAGGGTGTTGTCTTCTGCAGGATTTTTTGTGCCTCCTTCACCAAGCTATGGACTATTTTTTAAAAATTATTTATTTTCTTGCATTACTCTTGTTTCTCTTCCCAAGTTTTCCTCTACTTCTTCTAATTGATTTTTAAAATAATTTTTGAGCTCTTCCAGGAATTCTTTTTGAGTCTGAAACAAATTCACATTTTTCTTGGGGGAGGCACCTCAGGGGACAGCTATGGCTTTATTGTCTTCCGAGGTTGTATTTTGGTCTTTCTTGTCATCATAGTATCTTTCTATAGTTGGATTATATTTTGTCTGCTAGACTTTTAACTTCATATTAATATTGGACTCTACTCTTAGGCTAGAAAGGGCATTGCCCAAAGCTTTAGGATTTTTTGGTGGAACTTCAAGTTTCTAGAGACTTGTCGGTTTTTGACTCTTCCAGGGTAGTATGATCTAAGGAGAAGTGTGTTTACTACTCTTCTAGCCTATGAGCGATCACTCACTCACTTTCTGCCCTGGAATTGTAGCCAGGATTCCAGCTTCCCTGTAGCCCCAAGCTCAGATGTGCCAGTGCTCATCCTCACCTTAGAACTGCCACCCAGGACTGCAAACCAGAACCAAGTATGGACAAAGCAACAGAGTCCTGCTGTCAGTGCCAGCAAAGGGACCCCTATAATTTCCTTCTGACCAGTTGTCTAATCCCCTTATCTTCAGTGGGCTGAGAGGCCCAGAACCCCCATTGCTACTTTTGATTCAGTCTTTGTGCCCAAGGAGTTTACATTCTTATGGAGGCAAAATTTGGAGGACATCTGCTCAAATTTAGAGCTTCCACGTCTAATTATTCTTTGATTTCCTTGTAGGAAGTTTCACTTGTCCAACTTAATTTTCATAACTCTGTGGAAGCCAAGTAAATTCCCATCCATTTCTCACCCCAGAGTACCTGGAAGGATGATCTTGCCTCTATCAGAGCAGAGAGATTAAGAAGGGGAGTGGGATTGGGAGAAAAGACAGTGTCTGACATGTATTTGAACATGTCTGACAAATATTGGATTACTTGCCATCTAGGAGAGGGGCGGGGGGAAGAAGGAGAAAATCTGAAACACAAGGCTATGCAAGGGTCAATGTTGAAAAATTATCCATGCATATGTTTTGAAGAAAAGCTTTAAAAATTAATAAAAAAAGAAAAGAAAAAGAAAAAAGCTGAGAAGGAGCAAATAGCTATCAGAATAATCAAGAGAGAACAATTACTGGAAAACACAGAGCAGAGAGAGCATCTAGGACGAGGTGGGAGTCGGCGCATCAAACACTTGATAAAGAAGGATGAGCCTGAGAAGAACAGCCTATGGGACTGAGCAATTAAGAAATCATTAGTAACCTTGGAGACAGACTCAGTTGAATGTTGAGGTTAGAAACCAGACTGGGAAAGATTGAAAATGAATGTTGTTATTGTCATTTCAATTCTGTCTGGCCGTTAGCGATCCCATTTGGGGTTTTCTTGGCAGAGATACTGCAGTTTTTGCCATCTTCTTCTCCACCTCATCTTACAGATGAAGAAACTGAGATAAACAAGGTTACTTTCCCAGGCTCACACAGTAAGTGCCTAAGGCCAGATATAAACTCAGGAAGGTGAATTTTTCTGACTCCAATACTCTGCACTGTGGTGACACTTAGCTGGCAAAAATAAATGCCAGATGGAAAAGTGGAGGCTACAATTATGAACTGTTATTTTTTTTCAGAGAAAAGAGAGATGTAGCAGTGCAATTTGAAGGGATGGTAGGATCCCAAGAAGTGTTTTTGGTGACAAAGCACACTATATATCTGCATAAATTCCATATCAAAGTTCTCCTTAAATGAAAAAAAAAAAGCTTAACTAGCTATAGGAAGATTCAGTCCTCATGGTTAAGCCATGTAATGTAACAAAACAACAATGCTACCAATGTTAATTTGCAATTTTGATTCTATACCAATAACAAGTATCATCATTCTTCTGGAAAAATAAAAGATAAAGAGGTAGGACAGAAGGAAAATTGCTCTTTCAGACCTCAAACTACATTCTCAAGCAGCAGTCAGCAAAACCATCTGGTATTGGCTAAAAAATAGAAACCCGACAAAATGATAGAGAAACAGTGTGATTTAATAATGCCGAGTTCAATAAAGTGGAAAACATAAATTTGTTAGGAAAATAACACCTTCCTCAATAAACACTGCTTGGAAAAATTGGAAAGCAGTCTGGCAGAAATTAGATTGAGAGTAACACCTTATAGCTTATTCCACAATACATTTTAAATGAATATGGAGCCTTAATATTAAAGATCACATAAAAATTGAAAAGAAATAGATCCTATCCCTCTCACAGCTGGGGTAGGAGATATTTTTTTTAATTAAAGCTTTTTATTTTCACCCCTCCTTTATGATTTCTTTGGGAACAGACCCAGTAATGGCACAGCTGGGTCAAAGGGTAGGCATAGTTTGATAGCCCTTTGGGCAGAGTTCCAATTTGCTCTTCAGAATGGTTGGATCATTTCACAACTCCACCAACAATGCATTAGTGTCCAAGTTTTCCCACATTCTCTCCAACATTTATCATTATCTTTCCCTAACATCTTAGGCAATCTGAGAGGTGTCAGGTGGTACCTCAGAGTTGTTTTAATGAAAATTAAAATTTGCATTTCTCTAATCAATATTGATTTGGAGCATTTCTTTTCATATAACTATAAACGACTTTAATTTCATCATCTAAAAATTGTCTGTTCATATCTTTTGACCATTTATCAATTGGGGAATGATTTATATTCTTATAAATTTGACTCATATATATTTTATATATTTCATCTATATTTTATAAATAAGACCTTTATCAGAAACATTGGATGTAAAGATTTTTCCCCAGCTTTGCTTTTTCCTTTTAATCTTGTTTCTCTTGGTTTTGTTTGTGCAAAAACTTTTTAATTTAAGGTAATCAAAGTTGTCCATTTTGCCTTTCATCATGTTCTGTAGTTCTTCTTTGGTCACAAATTCCTCCCTTCTCCAAAGATCTGATAGGTAAATTATCCCTTGTTCTCCTAATGTGTTGATGATATCATCCTTTATGCCCAAATCGTGTACCCATTTTGACCTTATTTTGGTTTGGGGTGTCAGATGTAGTTCTATGCTGAGTTTCGGACATTATTTTCCAGTTTTCCCAGCAATTTTTGTCAGATAGTGAGTTCTTATCCCAGAAGCTGCAGTTTGGGGGTTTATCAAATAGTATATTGCTATAGGCTTTGCTTATTGTGTTGTGTGTATCTAATCTATTCCACTGATCCACCCCACCACTCTATTTCTTGGCCATTACCAAATGGTTTTGATGACTGTCACTTTATAATATAATTTTATGTTTGGTACATGATACCAAACTATTAACAACCATATGAAAAGTGCTCCAAATCACTCCAAATGAGAGAAATGAAAGTCACAACTTTTGGGTTTTATTGCAGAGCCGCAAATTGTCAAAGATGAAAAAAGATAGGAAGAGTCAATGTGCGAGGGGCTGTGGGAAGATAGATCCTAATGTATTAATGGTGGAGCTGGGAATCAATGCAACCATTCTGGAAGGCAACTTGAATTAGGCAAATAAAGTGACTAAAAGTTGATTCTCTTTGAACCAGAGATTACTTTGCTGGGCTTATATCCCAAAGAGGCCACTGAGAAGAAGCAAATCCCACATACAACAAACATTGACAACAACATTTTTTGTGCTAGCAAAAGAGTTGGAAACAAAGTAGAGACCCATCAATTGGGAAATGGCTAAACAAATTATGCCACATAGAGGTAATGGAAGATTTCTGTGTTGTAAGAAATGATGAATATGGTGAATAACAAGAAGAATAAAGATCTACATTAATTGGTGCAGAGAGAAGTGAGCAGAGTCAAGAAAACATTGTATACAGTGACCACAATGATGGAAATAGAAAAACTTTTCACAAAATAGTAATAAAAAATAAATGTTACAAAATGACAAAGGATGAGTAGAGCTCAAAAGAACTATGAGAAGATCCCCCCGGCACATATTTTTAGACTTTTCCAGTATATTGATCAGTTACCCTTATTCTCTATTTCATTTTCATCTTTTGTCTTTAAAATTGTATTTGTCATAGGGAACGGCTGAGGGGAAATGAGGATACTGGGGGAAATTATGGTGATGAGAAAAACAAATGACATCAATGAAAACTTATTAAAAATTTCAAAATGTTCTTTGCAGAAAGAGAAGTAGAGACGGACCTAAATAATTAAAGAGATATTCATTGTTCCTGATTGGAAAATGCCAATATAATAAAAAGAATAGTCTTTTAAAAAGAAAGATAACGAGTCGTATCAGGGAGATATCATCTGTCTATGAAACATGCACTGAGCTCAGGGGAAAGACAGGGGTAGCTTTATAAATATGTGAGTTGTCTCCATAGAGACCACAATTAAGTCCATAAAAGATGACATCACAAAGATAGAAAGATGCAGAGGAAGAAGGACAGAAACAGAGAGAGACAGAGGAAAGGAAGGAGAGGGGAAGAGAGGACAGGAAAAGAAACCCAGGGCAGAGCCTCATGTTACACCTGCATTTAAGTAGTAAAATATGTGTGATGGTTCAGTAAAGGAGACTCTCAGCTAGTGATCCTAGATCCGATGCTAGACTGGCATCGGGAAGGCCCGAGTTCAAATCTAGCCTCAGACACTAGCTATGGGACCCTGAACATGTCACCTCACCTTGTTTGCCTCAGTTCCCTCATCTCTAAAATAATCTGGAGAAGGGCGTGGCAAACCATGTCATCATTTTGCCAAGAAAATCCCAGATGGGCTCATGAAGCGGTGGACGTGGCTGAAAAAATGACTGAACAACAAAGGAGTCTTAGAAGTTGGGGTCAGATAATGTTCTTAAAATACACAATGTTTGAGGAAGAGACAGTCATCCAAAGGGTCAATTGCAGATGAAAAAGATGAAGACTGAGGCAAGCCCATCATGTTGGCATGTGGAAGGTCCTTATCCATCTCAGCCGAGGGATAAAGCTGATGAAGAACGGGAAAGCCGACGGCTTTTTCTAGGACTTCATTTGTGATGGGGAGAAGCAATATGTAGAGAACACCTCTCATATTGACCTTCTACTACTGAACCCCTCAGATCTTTTTCAGACAGACAGACAGGCAAGCAGACAGACACACACAGGAACAGGAACAGGTAGAAAGAGATAAACAGGCATAGATAAGCAGAAAGATAGGTTGGCAGACAGGTAACCAGGTTGGGGGGGGGAGAGAGAGAGAGAGAGAGACAGAGAGACAGAGAGACAGAGAGACAGAGAGACAGAGACAGAGACAGAGGGGGGGTAGAAGAAAGAAGAAAAAGGAAGAAGAGAAGAAGAAGAAGAAGAAGAAGAAGAAGAAGAAGAAGAAGAAGAAGAAGAAGAAGAAGAAGAAGAAGAAGAAGAAGAAGAAGAAAAGAAGAAGAAGAATTAGAAGAAAAGAAGAAGAAGAAGAAACAAAGATGAAGTTCATTGAGTTGTGACTAGATCTTGATGGGGAAAGCTGGCCCTTGGATCATCGCTTCCTTTGCTAGATGTTCCCCGGCCTTCTCTTTAATAATTGGTCCTACATATATACTTATATTCATTTAATTCATACTTTAACATATTTAACATGTATTGGTCTACCTGCCATCTGGGGGAGGGGTGGGGGGAAGGAGAGGAAAAGTGGGAACAAAAGGTTGTCAATTGTCAATGCTGAAAAATTACTCATGCATAGAACTTGTAAATAAAAAGCTATAATAAAAAAAAGAAAAAGAAAAAGAAAAGTTACTATGTCAATAATAATAATAATAATAATAATGGGTCCTAGAATGTCCCGCTCCCTGAGCACAGCTCCCAGGCGGGTTGGGCCCGTCTGGGGTTTCCTGGAGGTCCCTCGCAGCGGCCCCATTCCTTTCTGTTCCCTTCTGGGCTCAGGCAAGGCTGGATCACTGAATAATTGAGTGAAGGCAATAATGCTGGAGGCTTTATCTGACTCCTGAGTCTCTTTGATGAAGATTTCAAAGGGAGCAGCAGGTTGCTAAGGATTGATGCTCTCTCTGGTTCAGTCACCAGGGGGCTTCTGGGAGTACTCTAAGGTCTCCTTTCTCACCCCCCCACAATGCCCACAGCTTCAGGCAGTGTCCTGCACTCGGCCCCAGGGGCCCCAGACCTGGTCTTGCTGAGTTCCTGCCCCTCTCAAGCAGCTCTTCCCCTTCCTGGGGGGTGGGGGTGGAGCAGGGGGGCTGAATGTTCTGTTTGTGCCCCGAGTGAGGGGAACGTTCCATCTGCCTGCTGGGGCCTCTTGTGGAGAGTCAGGGAGTTTTTGAGTGGGGGGCCGGACTCCCCTCCTTGAGGGAGAATAAGAGTCAGGGCGATCAGACACTTGCTGCCTGTGGGCCCTTGGACAACCACTTGGAGCCTCGGTTTCTCCATCTGTTCTGTGTGTGCGCCGCATTACGAGGACTCTGGGACCGTCCTGCCCCTTCCTCACTGAGTCGTTTTCCCCACTTTGCTTTAGAATTAGGTCCATTTGCTGCATTTGTGCATCTGACTGCCCATCGTTTTCTCCGGGCTTTGCCCCATGGTCTTCTCGGAAAGGTCCCGGACGGGTCACTTCCCTCTAGCGGGGCTTGTGATTCGGGGCTGGTGGCTTGGGTGCTCTTGGGATGCCTGGTTGCCCTCAGGCTTACTCTGAGACTGTGTCCGTGTGGGTTCTCTCCCGTTCCCATCAGGCTGGGGCAGTGACTGTGGGCCTGCCTGCCCCTGCTGGCTCCCCCTCCCTGCCCTGCCCCCCACGAGAGGGTCCACTTGGCCTCTGGAGCCCGAGACCTCCCAGACCCGCTTCTTGGCCCAAGGGAGGTGATGACGGGAGAGCGTTTGCCATCTTGAGGGGCCCCAGAAATGCCGGCTATTTAACCGCACTGAGGGACTCTCGGGACCTGGGGCTTGCCTCCAGTCTGCTTGGGCCATCTTCCAGAAATCTGCCTGTGTTTGTGACCGTTCTGGCACAGAAACCCCCCTCTGCGGTTTGGGGCTGGGGGAGTAGTTCTCGTTTCCCAGCTGGAGAAGAATGTGTAGCCACTGGTTCCCGACTTCTCGGACGTCCAGGAGATAACAGCACCCTCCCGGGATGGCTGGGTCAATGATCGGAGGCTCTTGTTGGTCCTGGGGTTTAGGGCAGTTCAGCCTTTCCTGTAAGGAGCCCCCCGAGGCTTGTCCCGGGACTGTTCCACTCTCCTCACGGCAACCTTTGCCTTGTATTCCTTACGAAAGCTGAGAAGTTTCACCCCCGGCTGTGGAGATCGCCTCTTTCCTGAGGAGAGCGGAGTGCAGGACTGGCCCACGGTGGCCATCGGGGGCCAGATGTGAACTCGGGAAGATGAGCGTTCTCCCCACCGGGCATCTGGCCAGCTGTTAAGTGCCTGCTGTGTCCCAAGCCCGCGGGCGGTGGAGGGAGTATCCACCTGGACTCGGGAAGCGTCACCTCTGGAAGGGTTCCCCGGGAGTTAGGGAGACGGAGACCACACTGACCGAGGGAGAAATTGGCTCCCCGTGACCTGGAGTCGTCCTCAAACGGCCCCTTCTATTGGCTGCCATAACGCCCAGTGGGTGCCGCGGGAGGAGCCGCTCTCTGCCGAGTCGGCGGTGTCACTAACTCAAGATATGGCAGAGCCCGGGACTGCGGCGTCTTCCCAGTGAGGACCCGGAAGCCAGGCAAGGGAGGACCCCAGGCCAGTGGGGGTGGCCCAGAGCCAGGGGGGCATCCTTCCAGCTGGTCCTGCTTAGGGAACAATCCAAGGCCTTGACCGGTGTGGCCAGCGCAGCCGATCCATCCCAAAGGAGGAGCCGTGGGAGGATGAGGGAGCCCAAATAGGTGGGCCCAGGCAGTCAGGGATCTACTGAGAGCCAATCTAATTCTTTAACGTAATCTTTATTTTCAGCACACGTGCAAAAACAGTTTTCAGCATTTACCTCGCAAAACCTTGTGCTCCAATTTTTTCTCCCTTTCTTTCCCCTTCGTCCCCTCCCCTAAATGGCAAGTGATCCCGTATAGGTTAAACACGTGCAAGTCTTCTGCACGTAATTCCACAACGATCATGTGGCACAAGAAAAATCAGATCAAAAAGGGACGTATGAGAAAGAAAACAAGAAGCAAACAAGGAAAAGGGGAGCATGCTGTGCTGTGGCCCACACTCAGTTCCCACGGTCCTCTCTGGGAGCCGAAGGCTCTCCGTCACAAGACCAGAGGAACGGCCTGGATCACGTCGCTGTTGACGAGAGCCCCATGAGAAGCGATCACTGTACAGTCTTGTTGTTGCCATGGACAAGGACCTCCTGGGCCCGCTCACTCCCTCAGCCTCAGGTCCTGGGGGTCTCTCGGGCCTGCTCTGACACGCTCCTGCTGCTCATTTCTTGGACAACGATGATGTCCCACAGCTCCATGTCCCGGGACTTGTGCGGCCATTCCCCGGGTCATGGGCCTCCGCCACAAACATCTGGCGCCTGCGGGTCCCTTTCCCCCCTCTGGGATCTCTCTGGGATCCGGGCCCTGCGGAGACCCCCAGGCCACAGGGGCACAGTCTGCCGGCCTTTGGGCAGAGCTCCAGGACACACACCAAGGGAGGGGAGGGGGGGGAGTATACAGGGATGCTCGTGGTGGCTCCTGGACCCCCGACCCGATTCTGGGCGGGCGGAAGCAGGCGGAGACCCCGCCCTCGGGAAGCCCCCGGTCTGCTCCAAGGCTCCGGGCCCTGGGCCGCCCCCAGCATACACTGGAGCCACCCCCCCCCCAGCTGTGACCGGGGCCTGGAGACGGGGGAGGGGAGAGCCAGGAGGGCTTCCTGGAGGGGGGGCCTGAGCCAAGGAAAGCGCTCTGACTCCTGGCTCTCCCGGGGGTTGGGAGAGAGCGTCCTCCCCATGCCCGGCCCTCCCTCCTCCTCCGGGCTCTCCACATGATGGTCTGAGCACAGCGCGGGGCAGAGGGGGCGGGGAGGTCAAGCTCGGCGGCAGCAGGGAGGACGCGCTCTGGGCGGCGGGCGCTGGGCCCTAGCCCAAGGACGGGGGTGCCCGCCGAGGCAGCCCGAGGCCGAGGTCCTGCCTGCGCCACCACCTGCTCAGCTCCGCTCGGACCTGGGGGCAGAGGGAACAAGGGCAGCTCCTGGGGGCGGCCCCAGATGGGGCCCTGCGGCCGCCGGCTCCCCCCGCCCTCGGCTCGTGTCTTCTCCCGGCCGCTCCCTCTCGGGCTCCCTCCGGGGCCCTGGCGCCTGGCGCAGGACTGGCAGGTGCCCGCTGGACAGCGCCCCCTCCGGACGCCGGGCCCCTCCTCAGTATGCGGCGCTCTGCCTTCCTCTGCCTTCCGGTTTCTCTCTCTGCTTTTTGTCATGCGGATCCTCCCCCCCCCTCCCTCCCTCCCCCCTCCCTCTCTGCCCCCTCCCTTCCCCCTCCCCCCCTTCTCGCCATCATGTAGCTTCTTGCCCCCTCCCCCATGCAGCCCGGCCTCAGTGGTTCCCTCTATAAAGCGGGTGTGAGACTCTCGGGGCCGCCGAGCTCAGAGCCCTGCGCGGGGAAGCTCTGGCACTTCCTGCTGTGTGACCCCGGACGCGACCTGACCCCCGCCTGCCTCAGCTTCCTCACCGTCAGTGGGAACCACAGCGGCGCCTCGCGGGACGGGGCGGGGGGGGGGGGGGGGGGGGTCAGATGGGGCACGTGACGCGCACACAGCAGGCGCTTAATGCATGCGGGTTCCGCCCCTTCGCGCCGGGCCTCGGGCTCCCTCTGAAGGGCTCCTGTCCTTCCCCAGCATCTGCTCAGAGCGGGGGCCCGGGTCCAGTGGCGCCCCCTCGGGGACCCACGGGACTGCAGGGCTCCCGGCGCCCCCCCCCCCGCGGCTGCCCCCGAGCCCGGGGGGGGGGGGGGGAGGGGGCCCAGGGCGCGGCTCACCTCGTGGTTCAGGAAGCAGTAGAGCGCGGCCACGATAAAGCCCTGCGGGTCGGAAAGGCCTCCCTTTGGTCTCCTGGGCCTCGGCCGTCAGGGCCTTCCCCGGCCCCAGCCCCGGGGGCCCCGCCCCTGAGCCCTCCCTGCTCCGCCCCCAGATCCTCAATGCCACCCCTGGGGGGCCTCCCCTCCCCCCTCCCCCCCCCCTCCTGAAGCTCGCCCAGCAGCTCAGAGACCGCGGCGCCTCCTGCCGGACCCCAAGAGTGTGGCGCCTCCTGCCGGGCCGCGCCCTGCCCCCTTTCCCCCGCCCCCCCTCCCCCCCCCCCCCCCCCCCCCCCCCGGCCCTCACCTGGAAGGAGCCGAAGCCCAGCTCCAGGCAGAGGCGGGGGCCGGTGCCGGCGCCGTCCGGGAGGAAGTTGAAGAGGATGTAGTGGGTCCCAAAGAGCGGGACCAGGAGCAAGGTGGACTTGGAGAGCCGCCTGCGGGAGAGGGGGATGGGGAGAAGCCGGGGGAGGGGGGGGCGGGGCGGCCTCGCGGGGTGCCCGGCTCGGACCCGCCTGGGGGGGGCGGGGGAGGCCTCTGCAGCCTCTGAGCGAGGCTCCGTCAGGGCCACGGATGCTGGGCCCCGGCCCCCCCGGGGGAGGAGTCCCCCCCGCCCCTGCCCCAGAGTTAGTCCTCCTCCCCCCCCTCCCGCGGGCTGAGTTCAAATCCCGCTCCCTGCCGCAGCCTCCCCGGGAGCGCCCCCTGGCGGACTCCTTCCCCAGCGCAGCACCCCCTGGCGGCCCCCACCGGTACTGCGCGCGGACGGGGAGGCCGCCCTGGCCCGGGTCCAGCTTCCGGAGCAGGATGCGCACGATGTTGAGGAAGAGGCCGAAGGCGATCTGCGGTCAGACATGGGGGGGGAGGGGCTCAGCCGGGCACGGGGGGGGGGGGGGGTGGCCCCGCAGCGGGGACCGCGGGACCCGGCGCCTCCCCGCCAGCCTGGGACCCGGCCTCTCCATCCCCGCCCTCTGAGGCTGCCCCGGCCCGAGGGCCTTCCCCTCTCCTGCCCTTCCGCTCTGCCCTGCCCCCCCCCGCCCCCGCCTCACCCCAACAGAGAGGACAATGGGCCCCTTGATGATCCACCAGTAGGGGGAGCCCTCGTTCATGTCCCAGCACCTGCAAGGATAGAACGGGGTGTGACCCAGCCGGGAGCCCGCGGTGCCCCTCCCCCCGCCCCGCCCCGCCTCCCTGTGCAAAGGCCCGGACGCTGCCCGCGAGTGTGTGAAAGGGGGGGCGTGTCCCCGCATGTGAGGGTGAGTGCGCACGTGCTGTGAATTCATGGGGGTCCCTGTGAGTGTGCGTGTGTTGTGTGAGCGCCATGAGTGCCTGTGGGCGCGTGAGTGCGAGAACATGAGGCGCAGTGAATGGGTGTGTGTGACCCCCAACGGGTGCTGAGGGATGGGCCGGGTTCTGCCCTGGCCAAGGCAGCTAAGGGCGCACAGTGTGGCAGCGGGCAGTGGGGGGCGCACAGTGTGGCAGCAGGTGGGGGGCGCACAGTGTGGCAGCAGGTGGGGGGCGCACAGTGTGGCAGCAGGTGGGGGGCGCACAGTGTGGCAGTGGAGGATTGTGATGTGGCAGCAGGTGAGGGGGGATGGCTATGGGGGGGGAGGACTCACACTCTGTCTTCAAAAGTCAACTTGAAGAAGATCCAGACCAGGATCAAAACGGTGGGAAAGCCTGGGGAGGAGACGCGCAGAGCTGGGCCCCGGAGCCGCCGCCAGACCCCAGCTGTCAGCGGAAGCTGCTCCGGCCTGGCGCTGGCAGGGGCCCGACTCCAGGCTGGGATGTCCTCATCCCTTCCCCTCGTCCTCCATCATGGCCCAGACTGACCCCTGACCCTGGGCACAGAGAGCCCCGACCCTCAGCCACAGACTGACCCCTTATCCCAGGTATGGCCACAGGCTGACCCCTGACCCTGGCCACAGACTGACCCCTGAGCCTGGCCACAGGCTGACCCCTGACCCTGGCCACAGGCTGACCTCTGACTCCAGAAGTAGACTGTTCCCTAAAGACCGCCCGGGCTTTCCCCGTAAGACTCACCCCAGCCCCCGAGAACCAGCCACCAGAAGTGCCTCGGTCCGTTGGGGAAGGCTGTGGCCAGCAGACACGTCAGGTAGATGGCCTCCACCAGGAGCCACGTGAAGTTGGTCATGGTGGCGTAGTAGGAGAAGGCCACGGAGAGCTTGCAGCCGGTCTGGGGGCAAGGACAGGGGGAGGGGAGCTCAGGGCCGGGGTGGGGGGGCTCCGTCCCTAGCTGCCGGAGGCAGGGCCCGGCCCGAGTGCCCAGGTGCCCGTGGCGCTCAGCCCGGCACAGAGCGGGGGTGCTGGAGGCCAGACTGGCCGGAAGGAGGCTCGGAGGCCACGGGCAGCAGCGGGCAGGGAGCCCAGAGAGAGCCCGGACTCGGTGAGGAGCTCAGTGGGGACTCCCTGGAGGCGGTGGGCCGGGAGGAGGCTCTGCAGCCCAGACCCACAGGGGGGCTCCCTGGGCTCCATCAGGACTTGTCAGCAGGGACAGCTCTGCCCCCCACTGACAGGCTCCGGCTCTGCTCTGGCCCAGTGGGCTCTGGCTCCGCCCCCGGCTGGGGCTATTCACTGCTGGCCTCTGGCTTCCCCACAGGTTACGGTCTTTCCCCCACAGGCGGCGGCTCTGGCCTGTCCTCCCCTTCCTCCTGGTTTTCTTGTGCCCCCCCCTGCCCCCCCCCGGGCCCTCACCGTGGAGAAGGTGCAGTGGTCAACCTCGGGCTCCTCTCGGAGGACAATGGCGTCCTTGAGGAAAACGGCCACAGCTTTGAGGACGAACGTGCAGAAGAGCTGGACGTGGATGTAATTTCTGGGGCAGCGAAGCCTCCTGGGACACGGGAGTGCAGCAGGGTCAGAGTCCGCCACAGTGGGGGGGCAACAGGGGTCAGGAAAATGGGGAGGCCCCCCCAGCGGATAGAGACCAGGTTAAAATGGAAGCCCTCGGAGGCAGGCTGCGGACCAGGCACCTTGTGGATGGAGGCACCGGACAAACAAGCATTGGCCCTTGGATTGGATCGGCCCCCTCTGTGCATGGGTGTCTGTCTGTGTGTCTGTCTGTGTCTGTGTATTTCTTTCCTTACCTCTCTGTGTCTCTGTCTCTGTCTCTGTCTCTGTCTCTGTCTCTGTCTCTGTCTCTGTATCTCTTTCTGTCTGTCTCTTCTGTGTGTCTGCCTCTCTCTCTCTCTCCTCTGTCTCTGTGTCTCTCTCTGTCTCTATCTCTCTGTATCTGTCTATCTCTGTCTCAGTGTCTCTCTATCTCTGTGTCTCTGTAAGCCTGCTCTGAAATTCTGCCCAAGCCTTCCCAGAGGGACCACAAGGTAATGGGGAGCTGTTCCTGCTGCGGCTCTGGGGCTTCTGCTGGGATCAGGCCCCGGCCCCTGGCTCCAATCGAACCCTCAGTCAGACCCTCTTGCCTCACTTCCCCCGCTCCTGCAGGTTCTCTGGCCAGAAGGGGCGCCCACAGCTCCCTCCCCGCCCTTTTGCATTTATCCAGTTGTGTTCTGGGCCTTTCAGAACCAGCAGAGACTCTGTGACAGTCACCCAGCGTCAGGAGTGGTCACTCAGTCAGTCAGCACATGTCAGTTAAGCCCCAGCATAGGAGGCTCTGGGCTGAGCGTTGGGGCTCCGAAGCCAAAAGCAGGGACGGTTCCTGCCCCCGGAGAACTCCTGGGGGGGGGGGAGCCAACAGTGGCACGTGTAAGTATTTACATATCATACACAAGCTCGGGGCAAGGTATCAGGGCCGGAGCATGAGGGTCTGGGATGGTGATAGATGAGGACGAGCTTCCTGGCGGAGATGGTTGCTGGTGATTGGTGATAAACGGTGAGCACTGGGGATCCTTGGTGACCACTGGTGATTACCGATGACCATTGGGGATCACTGATAAGCATTGGTGACCACTGGGGATCATTGATCACCATTGGTGACCACTGGGCTCACTGATGAGCATTAGTGACCCCTGATGATTACCAATGACCATCAGGAACCACTGATGATTACAGATGACCATTGGAGATCACTGATGAGCATTAGTGACCATTGGAGATCATTGATGAGCATTGGTGACCACTGATGATTACAGATGACCATTGGTGACCACTGATGATTACAGATGACCATTGGTGACCACTGATGATTACCAATGACCACTGAGGATCACTGATGAGCATTGGTGACCACTGATGATTACTGTTGACCATTGGGATCATTGATGAGCATCAGTGACCACTGTTGACCACTGATGGTTACCAATGACCATTGGCCATCTTCAGCATTGGTGGAGACGGGAGATACCTGAACATCATTAGGATGACGATGGCCACGAGGAGGGAAGCAAGTGAGACGCTGTAGCCTATGGTGTAGATGATCTTTACCGTGGAGAAGTAGGATTTCTGGAAAGGAAAGGACTGTTAGCTGGCAGGCAGGGCTCTTTCAGGCTAAGAAGGACACACAGGTGGTCCAACGGTAAGCGAGCCCAGTACATGAACATTAAAGCTCCCACGTGAGGGGTACGAAGCCGTGCTTATCCACACAAATGGTTCACACAGTTTCCTGTAGCTCCTTTAATCCCCAGCTCCGGGCCCGCCAAGGCTGTTTGGAAGAGGGCGGAAAGGGAACAGGGATGGGCAAGGGTAGGAAATCAAACTCAAGGAAAGCCTCAGCTTGGAAGGTGGGAGCCTCTGCAGAGGCAGCTGGGCTGGAGGGACGCACATCCCACAAAGAGAACCCCCGGCCTGGGCCTCATGACTGGGCAGCCCTTATTCTTTCTCAGGCTCTATTGGACCCTGGCCTCCCTCCACCCTCTCAGTAGCCTTGTAGTGTAGAAGCCAATAATGCTATCCCATTTTATAGTTTGGGAAACTGAGGCCCGAGTCAAAAAGTGGTAGCCTCAGACTCCCTCCATAAATGAATAAGAAACCTGCAAATGGTTGTAAGGAGGAGCTGGCAGATAGCTGGGTTCTCATTCCAACTTTGCCACTGACTTAGCATGTGATCTTATATGAGTCAGTTAACTCCTATGGCCTCAGTTTCCCCATTTGTAAAGTAGGAACTTTAACAGACTCGCCCTGCTCTATGGGGCACCTTCCTTTCCTTCCCCTTCTCCTCAACATCCTGGGAGCGACCCACCTCCTCAGCCAGAGATTCCACCTCCACCGGGCACGCTTCCATGTATGGCGGGGAGGGTTCCGCCCATCCCGTGGCCGTGCAGTCTCTCCTCACCGTTCCTGGAAGAGCAAAGAGATCATAACGAGGGGGCGGGAACGTTTGTCTCGAGGAGTACCTGCAGCCATTGCAGGGATCCCCAGGATTTCCCTAATGATGGGGTGTGCAACTGAAAGACCCCGAATGAACCATGGGGATCGGGGAGGACGCTGTGCTCGTGGCCCTGCCTCAGTGGCGGTTTCCTGAGCTCTCTGCCCCCCGGCCGCCATCCCAAACCTCGTCCTTTACCGAACACGGGGAGGTCTGGGCAGGGGCAGGGAGCCAGCTGCATCTCGCCTTGGCCCTGTGCTCAGCACTTCTGGGGCTTTCCTGCTCTTGTCCCTCCGGGAAGGTCAGCAGGAGATGCCGTCTGCCCCAGAGCTTTGGGCCTAGCTCCCTCCTCCCCACCCAGGTTCCTCCCTCCCCAGCAGCCTCCAGAACCGCCTCACCTGGCTTGGGGCTGAAGAGAGAGAAAAAGGCTGGGCAGGGCAGGGTGACTGAGGCCCCGGCACCCACAGCTGGCCAGCAAAGCAGACCGTCCCAGTCCCTCTGGCAGCCTAGAGGAGCAGAGAGAGCAGCCTGGTCATGGCGTGAGCAGAGAGCCCAAGATCCAGGGAAGGCGCAGAGGGGCAAGGGCGCACGTGGCCCGGGCAGCGGCTGTGCCCTCTGAGGGGGGGGGCGAGCCTTGCCCATGGCTGGTCCCCAAAGCCCTTTCTGTCTCAGTCGGGAAGGCTACAAGGTGCTGAGAAAAGCAGCTGAATGGCCAGGATGGAAAGCTGCCCCCTCCGCTGGGCCCGCTCACGCAGGGCGTGACGTGACTTTCACTGAGGGGAAGGGTTGGACTGGGAGGGAGAGAACGAAGCCTTTTGCTGATTAAAAACAGGCTCGATGGATGCGGAGAAAAGGCCAGTGAAGCCGTGTTTCTCCCGGGCAGGAGGAAGTGGCGATTTGCCGAGCCCCCTGAGGACTGGCAGCCCAGAGCATCCCGGCTCCTTAGCGTCCCCACGCCGGGAGGGCTGGATACCTGCGGTGCCGTTGGACGGCTCCTCCCCTGGCACACAGGCCAGCTCGTCCTTCTTCAGCTCCTGGAGAAGGCGGCATTCTGGGTGCACAAGCCCCAGCACCTGTGGAGAAAGGCACCCAGAAGTGTTGGAATAGCCGTCCCATCCTCGAAAGGCTCTCTTGTTCCGGGGCACGAGGTGCTGCCCATTGTCTTGGGGCCGGGCAGAGCAGCAAACAAGCGGCCGGGACGTTTGGTCCTCAGAGCAGAAGCAAAGGCCGGGGCCCCTTCCCTTTGGGGTCTGGAGTCTCCAGGAGACCCACAGAATGGCAAGAGATCCAATATAGGTTAAGCGTGTGCAGTTCTTTTAAGCATATCTCCACATTTATCTTGCTGTACAAGAATAATCAGCTAAATAGGGGGGAAATGAGAGAAAAAACAAGCAAGAAAACAACAAAAAGGTGAAGATGAAACATTTTGATCCACATTCAGTCCCCAGAATCTGGATGCCAGGGCTCCCTCCATCACAAGTTTGTTGGACCCGGCCTGAATCACTCCGGTGTTGAGAAGAGCCAAGCCCATCACATCTGATCATCACATAATCTTGTTGCTGTGTACATTGTTCTCTTGGTTCTGCTCCCTTCATTCAGCATCTGTTCGTGTCCCTCCAGTCCTTCCTGCAATCATCCTGCTCATCGTTTCTTATAAAACACCCATCGGACATTTCCAACGTTATTGCTGAGCTCTCAAATTCAGCGTGTCTAAAACCGAACTTACTCTCCTTTCCCCTAAGCGCCTCCTCTTTCAGACTTCCCTGCTTCTGTCCGGAGCATCGCCGCCCCCAGTCCCGCGGGCTCATACGCTCAGCTTGCTCTGGATCCCCCCCCCTCCCACGTGTCTTGCCACCTCTCCCTTTGCAGCACGTTGTTCCCTCGGTCCTTTCCTGGCTCACACAGGGACCGCTTTAGAGCCTTGTTCCCTTCCCCCCATTCCCTGCCACGGCAGCAGCCTCCTCATTGGGCTCCCTGCCTCCGATGCCTTCCCAGGTCCATCGGTCCTGTGAGCACAGACCTGACTGTGTGATGCTACTCCAGCAGCTCCAGGGGCTCCCAGCAGCCTCCAGGCCGAAAGCCTGCCAGCCTTACCCAGCCTGCCCGGCCTCCCTGGATCCCGTGCCAGCCTCCGGGGATCCAGGCCTGGCGCCTCCCCCCCCCCACGCGGCGCCCCCTCCTCCCCACCTGGAATTCCCGCCCCCCTGCCTCCACCCAACAGCCTCTAGTCCTTTATGTCGCACTTGAGCACCAGGGGGCGCGTGCCGTCCTTCCTTCCCGGGTCTCCTAAGCCGGGCTCCTCCCTGACCCGGTATTTCTGCCTCGGGAACTTCATGCGTTCTGGGCGCGTCTCGCGGCGGCCCCTTGGAAGGGGGGTCTCGGAAGCGGGGGTTCGTTTCATTCACGGCCGCTGCCTCCCTGCCTAGTGCCCCAAGCTCGGCACCCAGCAGGTGCGTGAGAAATCTTGGTGATCGACAGCGGGAAACTTGCCTGAGCCAAAGGCCCGGCTCTTTTCTCACCCCAAACTGCCCCGGGAGGGAGAGTGCCCCCGCGTCAGCCGTCCCGGGCACCGCGCAGTTTGCCCAGACCTTGCCCCGGGCTGGCGGTTGGTTAAGAAAGTTTGGGGGGGGCAGAGAGGCAGAGGCCCACCTCTGGGTGGTGCTGGCCTAGCTCGGTTCCCAGCACTGACGGCCGAGGGAGGCGGAGAGGCGGCCGCTAGGGCAGAGCAGAACTCCGGGGGTCACCCTCGGGGGGCCGACATCTGCCCCCTCCGCCCAGGCTTCCCGTCCAGTCCTGGCCCAGCCACCCCTCGCGCCCCTTTTGTCCTTCGCCGGGTGTCCCCCCGCTGACCTGAGCCAGGCCAGGGCGCCCGGCCTAGGGCTCCCACGGCCCCGGGGGCGCAGCCCCGCTTCCTCGGACCCCGAAACCTCCGGGTTGCTCCTGAGGCCCCGGAGTGCGGCCGTGGCTGTTAGATCTGAGGCTGACGTGGGGCAACCACTCAGGCCCTGGGGCAGGGAGGCCCCACGGAAGGCGAGGGAGAGAGACCCTGACGTCCGGTGCCCACCAGCCGAATTCTTCCCGGAGCTGTCCAGGTGCTGACGCGGGTCACCCCGGGGCTGGGGGAAGCCAGCGCCGCCTGCAGCAGGGGCCGCCACAGCGCCCGAACGCGGAGCCTCATCTCCCCGGGTTCAGACCTGGCCCTGCTTGTGTGACTGGCCCTGGGCAGCCCCGCCTGCCTCCGCTTTCTCATCTGTGAAATGGACTGGGAAGGAAATGGTGACCCGCTGCAGAGCCCGGGCCAAGGACCCCCGCGGGCCACAGAGTCGGGCCTGTGTGCGCAGTCAGTTCCCAGCCCCTTCCCCTCCGCGTTTCCTGTGCCGGACGCCAGTGATTACCGGAAGCAGTCCCGGGCCGGGCCAGGCAGGACTCAGGCCTGGGCAGAAGGGCTGGGAGGAGAAAGGCCTTTCCCAGAAGGAACAAAACAAGGTGATTTCAGCCCACGGGGCCGGTGACCTTCTCTGTCCTGCTGCCCCCCCTCAGCCGCTCCCACCTGCTGGTTTCCATCTCCAAGTATGAATAGTAAGTCACTCTCTCTGCGCACGGATCGTACAGAGCTTCATCCATATGGACGCGGGGCTGAAGCCAGGGGACAAAGCTGCTGGGGGGGGCAGGGTGATGCCCTCGGGCCCAGAGGAGGCGGCTCCCCACACACTGTGTCCCTGCCGGAGCAGATGGACCCTCTGACCCCCGGCACAGCTGAAGCTTTTCCCTTCCTCCATCACCTCAGCTCCAGTGCCTCGCTGACCGCCAGCTCCTAGATTTGCTACCATTGCCCCCCACCCGATCGTCTGAGAGCCGGACGAGGAGCTCGCCCCCAAGTCTAGCAGCACCTCTAGCCCGCTTCCCTGCTCTGTGAAGGGGCCACGGGGCCCCCACAAGCTGGCTCCGTCCCAGCCAAAGGGACGCCTCCTGTCCCCGTGCTGAAAGAAAGGCCGCTCTCCTAGTCCCAGGCAGCCCAATAACAACTTCCCGAGCCGCCGTCCCCGGAGTCGCACCCGGACGACACACACCCTTTGGGGGCACGTGGGGGAGCAGGGGTGGTTCCTCTTGAGGGGCAATTCCAAATCCCCAGCTCTTGGGGATCAAAGAAGGAAGAGGCTGGAGCCCAATGAGCCCTTGTTTGTTCTCCCCCTCCCCCGTTCCCTCCCCGAGTCTGCCCTCCGGTCCTGACTGGACCAGCCACCAGCGGCCGGGGGTGTCTCCTGCCCAGCATCCTCTTGCCTCGAGGAGCTCCCGGCACTGGCTCTTGGGCATTTTCTGAAAACAGACTCCAGCACGGTCCCTTTGGCTCAGGAAGCCTGTTCTGCCAGAGAAGCCCCGGCCCCGGCCGCCTTGTTCCCTGCTCCTGCCCATCCCTCTCCCATCGCCCCTGCTCCCATGCTCCACATGCTCTCAGCCCCTGAGGAGTCGGGCCGTTGGGGGCTTGCCTCATCCTGGCCTCCTGTGCCTGGCTCCCCGGAACACGCTCTCTTTCCCTCCCCCCACGTCTGGGAACCACGGGCATCTCTCGGTTTCCCCTCCTGTCACCGTGCCCGTCTGGGTGCTCGGGTTCCTCTCGATTACCGGCCGGCCGAGCCCGCGGCCTCGGACGGGGCTGGAGGCCGACAGCCACGTCCGTCTTCCCATTAATAATCAACCCTCCGGGATTAGCCATGCTCATTTATCTGCTATAAACAGGATCCAAGTGTGATCCTCGGCCCGGCCGGCTCGCCCTCGGATGGGGGTCACTGGGCTGCGGACCCAGGCTTGGGCTGACCCGCTCCCACGAGGACAGAGGGGCTTCCTTCTCCCCCCGCCTCTCCCCTTGTCCAGAGCCCAAAGCCCGGCCAGAGGCGGCCCCAGGACTGGGAGCCGGGGTCACCGAGGCAGATACTCACACCCACCACGAGGCTGAAGGAGCAGAGAGGCCCAAGGCCGCGGGGCTGGGCAGCCATGGCTTCCCCCTCCTTGGGCTGCTTCTGGGGCCAGCTCCCGCCTCTGGGGCTCCCTGGGCTGCAGGGAGGCGCCTGCCTCGCCATGGCTGCTGATTGGCCCCGAAAGGTCACCCACTGACTATTCAGCACTGGGGGATCGGTCTCTCCCTCCTCCTCCACACTGGAGCAGCCCCCTCCCTGTGGCTCGGGCCGGCGCTGTCCAGCGCTTGTTGCCAGGAACCGGGGAAGGCCCAAGGCCGAACCCTTCTCCACAAAGGGGGGAGCGGGGGGGGGGGGGGGGAGCCGGGGGCAGAGGAATGGGGACGGACAACAGCCAAAGCTGGAGGGCCGGCACCACAGGGACAAGTGTGAACAGGGATAAAGGAAGTCTTTTACCAGAGTTAAAAAGCCCCCAAAGCTGGAGCAAAGCCCTAGTATCAGAGGGCAAGTCACCTGAAAAAGCCGTGGGGGTCTCAGACTAGAGAGGGTTGGTGCCCCCTGACCTGAGAGGGGCTATGCGCCCTGACCCAGAGAGGGGACAAGCCCCTCAGCCTAGAAAGAGACTGTGCTCCCTGACCTGAGAGAGGATTTGTCCCCTGACCTAGAGAAGGTATGTGCCCCCTGACCCAGAGAGGGGACGTGCCCACTTTGCCGCTGGGCACTAGTCATCCAGAGCTGATCTTTAAGGCACCTGCAGAGAGCGGATGTCCAGCCCGTTCACCATGGGGAGGGGGCTTCTGTGCGCTGCCCACACTCCCGGGCATGTGCCGGCTTCCTGCGGGCCTGAGCTGCCCTCTCCAGGCTGGCACTGGGCCAGGCACACACAAGGGCTTAGTATCTATGGAAAGAACCTGGGCGCGGCGTACCCCGAGACCTCGCCTGAGCGAGTGCCCCTGGAATTCCGGGAACGTCTTCGCTCTCCTCGGCTGGCAGCAGAGACAATCATTAGCCGGGGAGGCTTCTGGGATCCGGGCTGCCCGCTGCCCCGGTGAGCTTCCGGAGCCTCGCCCCAGTGCGCAGCCTGCCCTGGGATGCGGGCACCAGCCCGCCCAGGGCCCCCTCCCAGGTCCTGCCTGGCCCTGGCCCCCCGTGGCTTGGCTCAGGCACCGCGGGATAGGCTGGGATTAAGCCTCCCTGAGCCCAGGGAGGTAGAAGAAACAGCGCGACTACGGGTGGGGGCCGGGGGGCAGCTGCTGGGCACCCGCATCCCCCTCCCTCCTGGAACTTTACACTGGGCCCAGACTTTGTCCTCTCGGTCAGAAGTGAGGCTGGGCTCGGGTGCATCTCCCAGGAGACAGCAGGGCCTCTCCGGCCCCAGAGCAAGACGTTATGGGACGTGGGCCTTGGAACCTGCCAGGCCAGGGGCGGGGGTAGCGGCCAGGCCTGGCAGTGCCAACTGCAGGGAGGAGACTGAGGGGCGGGGGCAGCCGCCCGCAGCCCCGACTGCCCTGACCCCGAGCCAGCCTGGAGCTCTCTGTGCCCGGCTGTGGCCGGAGGCCCCTCGGGGAGGGGGTCACAGGAGCTCCTGCGTCAGGAACTTCCCCAGCTCAGAGTCCCGGCAGCCTTCCGGTGCCCCCCTGCCAGCGCCTGGGAACAGTGAGCCGTGGGAGTCCCCGACTCCCCACTGAGGGAGTGCCAACAACCCCCATTCTAGAGATGGGCTGAGGCTGAACTGCCCAGATTGGGGTCCCCCTCCCCTCCCCCATGGCCTGGGCTCACCTAAAGCTCTGACCCATAGACAAGTCTGCCCGGGGTGTGTCCTTCCCCTCCATGGCCCGGCCTCAAGCCCCTGGCTGAAGGATCTCTCACCGACTGTGGGCTGATGTTTGGTCCCAGGCCCAGCTTAGCCAGGCTCCCCATGAACAGGGACGGGGTCTGGAGCCGAGTGCTCTCATTAGCGGGGACAGACGAAGTGCTCCCCATCCTCTGCCCATGTCCCCCGGGGATCAGTGAGATATGGGGAAATCCAAGAGGGAAGTAAAGGGGGCTGCTTCAGTCAGGCGGACCCGGGACACCCTGAGCACAAGCCAGGGGGACTGTGTCTGCAGCATGAGCTGAGCCAGGGCTGAGGGGGTCACTCTCCCCACAGGACACAAGGATTCCCAGATCCCTCAATCCAAGAATGGTCCTGCTCTGGGGAGAGTGGTCCTCCTTCGGGGAGAATGGCCCTTCTTTGGAGAGAACAGCCCTCCTTCAGGGAAAATGGTCCTCTGGGAAGAACGGTCCTCCAAGGAGAATGGCCCTCCCCTTTGGGAAGAATGGCCCTCCTTTGGGGAGAATGGTCTCCTCTGGGAAGAACGGTCCTCCTCCGGGGAGAATGGCCCTCCTTCGGGAGGGTTGTTATCAGTGCCATTTGTATTGTGTTGTTCCTCTTACAGGGACACATATTGTACATATATAACACATATGCGTTATACACAAGTGGGATTAGAACCTGGGGGAGCCGCCACATCCTGTTGCTGCCCATTCAGAAAGAAGGTTCTGACCCAGCCCTCAGCATCAGTGGATGTGGCAGAGGCCGCTCTGAACGTCCTGGTTGTGGAGGCCCCGGGAGGAGCGCAGGAGAAAGGGGAGCAGCAGGAGGCGGGGCTGCCTGGGCTTGGGGAAGCTCCCTGTGAGAGCGCTGGGAGGATGCCTTGGGGATGGAAACAGGAGGCAGGAAGAGAAAGCAGAGGGAAGCTTTTCCAGCCATGGGGGAGGGGGACACATCAGGGACGACGAGATCGGACAACAAATGAGCATTTCACAAATATATCATTTGACTCTCACATCAACCCTGGGAGGTAGATCTATTATTATCAAAATTTGTATAGATGGGGAAACCGAGGCAAGTGACTTTCCCAGGGTCCCACAGCTAGTAAAGGCCTAAGGCCCAGCCCTCCACCCACTGAGACACCCCCTGGCTTCCTTTCATCTGTAGGGGTGAAGGGGGTGACACGGAGATTGTGAGCCAAGGTGTGATAGAGGAAGCTCAGAAGTGGGCCCGGCTTCGGGGAAAAGACCCTGAGTTCTAATTTGCCTTCGAGCAAACCCCCAAACTTCCCTAACCCCCAAACTCCTCTTGGAAACCAGAGTGGGACTATAAGTCCAGAGAGAGGTGATGGCTGGGAGTGAAGTCGTGGGGAGACCATGGAGCCTGCAGGGCTCGTGAGGGGGGAGAGCAGGGACCCGGAGAGAGATGGGGGGATCCTGCCTGGGGGAGGGGTGACGAGCCTCCTTTGCCACTCTGTCCTTCCCTCTCCCTCAGACATGGCGGTTGTTGTGGACAAAAGGATGGCTCCAGACAAGGCTCCCTCCCCCCTGAGGGACATGTGGCTTCTCTGGGTCGCCGGGACATTCGTGAGCTGTGTGGGCCCAAGTGGTCGCGCGTCCTTCTCATCTAAGCTCTGTCTCCCTTATTGGGGGAGCAGGCGCCGGAGCCCCCCAGCCGTCTGTCTGGTGTTGGGAGGGGGCGGCCCGGGGTCTGGTCATAGGGCAGTGGGGACACCCACGGGCTGGACTCAGCGCCAGGGCAAGAGCATGGGACCTGCTGGGACTTTCCCCCTTGCCCTGCCCCCTCCCAAGGCATTTTCTAATCCCAAACCAGGCAGTTACCTAGAACCCAGGAGGCCCCACCTCCCAACAGCCTGACTGAGGCCCTCGGGCGGAATTTTTCTGGAGGGGCTCACAGTGGGGGGAGGGGTTGTGCCCCAACAAACCTTCTTGACCAACTTACTTTCCTAAATGGCAGGAAGACGCCCTGGGCTACCCGCAGACAGCCCGCAGACAACTTCAGCAAAAAGCGTCTGAGTTCCAGGCTCGGAGGAGAACCAGGACACCCAGAAGCCCCTGATGGTTACTCGGTGTGGGAGGGGCTGTGCGCGCCTTCTCTCCATGCTTGTGCACAGGTTCCTGACCTTCGGTCCTCCCCACGCCGGCCTGGCCACATACACCCTCTCGCGCCCGGGCTCCGTGCGCGCTCCCTTGGCCGCAGGTGCTCAGGTTCTGCCCTTTGGGAGAGCGGACGCTGTGTTAGGATGAAGAAGAAATCCTTGTCTTGCTACTGGCCATCCCGCTGCAGGTGGGATCTCTGCAAGCGAGACTTCCAGCCAAGGGGCAAAGACAGGCAGAGCCCACGGAGCGCCGTGAGCCAAGCCCAGGATTTGGGGGTCCCGCGTTGGCGGGATTGCACCATGTTCTGCCAAAAGCCAATGGGAAAACATACGTTCATTTGCTTGCCCCGGGGGGATGCTGCTTCCCAGGCTCGGAGATTGCCCGTTACACTCCTGAAGCTGCTGGCCAGCTCCCTCCCCTCGGAACCAGCCCTTTCTGCCTCCCCTCAGGCCACACCCCAAAGCCTCACCTCTCCCTTGGGCTTTCCTAAGGAAAGACAAGATTCAAAAACTGCAAACCCGCATTAAGTGTCTGCTGCTCACCACGCCATTTAATACCAAATCAGAAATTCTGGAGCTGGTTCTGTTCATTACACATCAATTGGAACCGATGTGGATCCTCTCAGTGTCGAAGAACTGTCAGAACTGATCCTCATATAGTGTTATTGTTGCCGTGTACCATGATCTCCTGGCCCTGCTCCCTTCCCTCAGCATCAGCTCCTGTCAGTCTCTCCAGGCCTCTCTGAAATCCTTCGGCTGCTCATCTTACCAAACAATTATATTCCATAACGTTCCCATAACATAACTTACTCAGTCGCTCCCCCCTGAGGGGCAGCCACTCAGCTTCCAGTTTCTGGCCACTACAAACAGGGCTGCTACAAACATTCGTGCACATCCAGGTCCCAAAGAAATCTTAAAGGAGGGAGAGGGACCCACATGGGCACAGACGTCCGTGGCAGCCCCTTTGGTAGTGGCCAGAAACGGGGCTGAGTGGCTGCCCCTCAGTGGGAGAACGGCCGAGTGAGTTGTGGCATGTGGATGTTAGGGAACATTATTGTTTTATGGGAAACGCTCAG
Source organism: Dasyurus viverrinus (assembly GCA_020854095.1). Classification (NCBI taxonomy): domain Eukaryota; kingdom Metazoa; phylum Chordata; class Mammalia; order Dasyuromorphia; family Dasyuridae; genus Dasyurus; species Dasyurus viverrinus. The sequence continues at coordinate 2,923,487 of CM036997.1, forward strand.
CAGGATGATTTCCAAGAGGCCTGGAGAGGCTGACGGGACCTGGTGCTGAGTGAAGGGAGCAGGACCAGGAGAACATTGTACACGGCAACCACAGGATCATGTGCTGACCCACTGTGGTGGGCTTAGCTCGTTTCAACAGGGGGGGATTAAAGGCAGTTCCAATAGGCTTGTGATGGAAAGTGGCGTCTGCATCCAGAGAGAGAACTATGGAGACTGAATGTGGATCAAAGCAGAGGATGTTCACCTGTTTGCTGTTGTTCTTGCTTCTTTGCCCGTTTTCCCCCTTTCTTGTGCTTTTTCCTTTTGTTCTTTCTTGTGCAGCGCGATGAACAAGGAAATGTGTTTAGAAGAACTGCACGTGCTCGACTGGCTTGGCGTCTTTGGGGGAGCAAAGAGAGGGAGGAAAGTTTGGAACACAAGACTTTGCGTGGGGAAATGGTGAAAACTATCCTTGCGTGGATTTGGGAAAATAAAATACTCTTAAAAGTTTTAAAAACCTATGGAGAAGACCCACATGGACGACTTCCCAGAGCCATGAAAGAATGGCAGCAGAGCCAGGTACAGCCTTGGGAAGCTCTGAGCTGCGTCACGCAGAAGAGACCGTGGGACGCCACAAAAAAGCTGCTGTCCATTTTTTCCAAGTTCTTAACATTTGTATTTAGAGTTTTGAGTTCCAAATTCTCTCTCTTCCCGTCCCCCTCCCAGAGAGAATAAGGAAATATAGGTTATCCACAGGCAGTTATGTAAAGCATTTCCAGATCGGTGATTGTGTACAATTAGACGAATAAAAGGGGAAAAGGCAAAGTGGCAAAGAGCAGCTTCCCAGCGAATCCAGACAATATCTGTTCTCTCTCTGGACTGGGGGAGTGTTCTTCACCACGAGTCCCCTGGGATCGTCTTGGAGCGTTGCATTGCTGGGAATAGCGAAGTCATTCACGGCTCTTCATCAAGCAATGTTGCTGCTACTGTGCACGACGTCCTGTTCTGCTCATGTCCCTTGGCATCATTTCATTGAAATCCTGCTGGTCCCTTCTCACAGCGCAAGAATGTTCTGTCATAGCCACACGCCCCCGCTCGTCTGCCCGCCCCCCAGTCCATGGGTGCGCTCTCAATGCCCAGCTCTTAGCCGCCCCTCCCCCACAGAGAGACAGAGACAGAGAGACAGAGAGAGAGAGAGAGAGAAAGAGAGAGAGAGAGAGAGAGAGAGATAGGGACAGAGACAGAGAGAGACAAAGAGACAGAGACAGAGAGACAGAGACAGAGAGAGACAGACATGCAGAGAGAGAGACAGAAAGAGATAGGGACAGAGACAGAGAGAGACAAAGAGACAGAGACAGAGAGACAGAGACAGAGAGAGACAGACACGCAGAGAGAGAGAGAGAGAGAGAGAGAAAGAGAGAGAGAGAGAGACAGAGAGAGACAAAGAGACAGAGACAGAGAGACAGACAGAGAGAGACAGACACGCAGAGAGAGACAGAAAGAGATAGCAACAGAGACAGAGAGAGACAAAGAGACAGAGACAGAGAAAGAGAGGAGAGAGAAGAGAGAGGCTATATATTTGTACAAGGCCCCTCCCCCCTTATGATCCCGTTGGAAGATAGATGTCTTTGGTATTGTTCAGAGTGTGCACTTTTGTGGCCCTTTGGGCCTAGTTCCCAGCTCTCCAGAAGAGTTGGATCAGTCGGCAACCCTATGAGTAGGGCATTGGTGTCCGAATGGAGCACACACACTCACAGTCACACACACACACTTACAGTCACAGTCACACACTCTCACACTTACACACACACACTCACACTTACACACTCACAGTCACACACTCACACACACTCACACTCACTGTTCTAGAGCCTTCCTTTAGAATCCAGGTCACATTGGTGAGTCCATGTTTGAAAAGGCTCAGCCACAGCCCCACACGTTCCCCCCTCTCCCTTCCCCCCCCATCCCGAGGTGACCCTTCTGGCCGAGGGCAATCCCTCCACACCCTGATAATCTCTCCCAGCTTCCTCCGCATTCCGGGATCGGGAGACGGCTCCCAGCGGGCCCCTGGCACACGGCGGGCACTCGCTAAGCGCCCCCCCTCCCCCCCCATCCCCGCACCGCACACCGCTGCCGCCCCTCCCCCGCCTGGCTCCTGCCTCGGAGACGGCTCCTCCAGACCCGCCCCCTCTTGCCCGAGGCTTCCCAAAGTCCTGGGGCTCCGGGGCGGGGAGAACCAGGCCCAGGGCCCGCGGCCGGCGGGCTGGGGATGCCCCTGGCTCTCGGACCCTCAGCTCAGTGTTCCTCGGGGAGACCGGCCTAAGAGGGGGTCCCTGAGGGGCTGCCGGGGGTCCCTGGGGGCTTCGGGGGTCCCGGGGGGGCTTCGGGGGTCACGGGGGGGGCTTCGGGGGTCCCTGGGGGGCTGCCGGGGTTCCCTGAGGGGCTGCCGGGGGTCCCTGAGGGGCTGCCGGGGGTCCCTGGGGGGCTTCGGGGGTCCCGGGGGGGCTTCGGGAGTCCCGGGGGGCTGCCGGGGGTCCCGGGGGGGCTTCGTGGGTCCCGGGGGGCTGCCGGGGGTCCCTGGGGGGCTTCGGGGGTCCCTGGGCCGTTTTCCCCTGGACCGCAGGGAGCGTTGACAGCTACGGCCCCCACAGCCCCGAGCTGGGGCCCGATGTGTTCCCAGAACACGGAGGGTCCTGAGGCCGAGGTCGCTCCCCCCACGGTGCCCCCCGTGCCAGCAGCGCGCCCTGCGGGGGCCGGGGGGGGGGGTTTCCAGAGGCGATGGCGGCCTTTGCTGGGGGCGGCGGCGGCGCGTGGAGGAATGAGCCTTAGCAGTGACTTTCCATGATCCCTTAATCCCCGGGAGGGGCCTGTCCCGCTGGGAGCTTTGCACGAGGCATCGGAGCGAACTTTCCAGGCGTAATCCCCGGAGCCGCCCAGCCTGGGGGCCGCTCCCGAGGCGGAGGGGGCCCGCGGGGGGAGGGGCCCGGGGGGGCCCGCGGGGGGGGGGGGGCGGGCCGAGCGCGAAGGTGGGGAAATTCCAGGGCTTCTCCTCCCTCCGCGGCGCCGCCGCAAGGGCCCCGGGCATCCCATCGCGCCGCTGGGCATCCGCCCCCGGGCGCAGCGGCTGTGGCTGCAGGAACCCTGCGGCCGCTGGGAGGGAGCTCCGGCCCAGACCCGCCCCTGCCCCCCTCCGGGCCCCGGAGCTCTGAGGGCCCTCTGGGCCGGGGAGACGCTGGGGGGAGGCGGCCAGCTCGGAATGCCCCCCGCGGCCCCGCGGCACCTCAGCCCTCCCAGAGCCGGCCCAGCTTCCAGGCCCGAGCGCCCAGGTGGCCTCCCCCGGAGCCCGCCCGCTTCCCGTCCGGTGTTCCGTGGGCCGCTCCCCCCGGGACCCCCAGAGCCCGGGAGGGCAGAGGTGCCCTGAGCCAGAGCTCAGAGCCCACCCCGGCCTGTTGGACGCCAGCGGCCCCCCAGAGACCCCCAGAGATTCCCGCGGCCAAAGCCGAACTCCCCATGTGGCCACACCCCGGGGGGGGTTGTGCCCGCTCTCCCCCTGCCCCAGACGGGCGAGCTCAGGCCCCCGAGCCCCCGACCCCCGCCCGCAGCTGCAAGCCCCACCTTTCTTCAGACGCCCCGTTCTCTCCTGGTGTCTCCCAGCCCCCGCCCCCCGGGCTAGTGCAATGGCTTCCACGGCCTCCTATCCAGCTCTCGGAAAGAATGCGGGCTCGGGGAGCGGGGGTCGCCCGCCGCCCCCTCGGCCACGGCCGGTGCTTCCGGCTTCGCCCCTGGGCGGCACCTCCCCGGGCCTGGGCCCCCGGACCCCTTACTTCCAGATGCCCCCCCTCCCCGGGCTGTCTCCCCCAGCCCCTGGGCGCGTTCTTCAGGGGTCTCACGGGGAAGGCTGCAGCCCCCCAGCCTGGGAGCCGGGACAGCCCGGGGACAGCCCGGGGGCCTGGGCCGTGGCCCGACCGCGCAGCTCTGGCCGCTCCGGCTCTGAGGGCTTGGACATCGTGGGGCGGACTCATGGTAACGGCAAGCAGGGCTTCGCGGCGTGTCCAGGCTCCGGGCTCTGGCTCTCCGGGCTCTGGCTCTCGGTGACTAGAGCTTATTTACCAAATAAATATAGAGAGTTTCTTATGGCCGTCGCCCAGCGCAGGGGGAGCCCCTCCCTCACAGCCCATAAGAAGACAGCGCTGAGCCAGTTCTCCTGGAGCTGCTTCCCAGGCTCCCTCGGGAGGCTCCCACCGCCCGGACTCCACGCGGGCCTCCGGCCCCTCCGTCACGCCCGCCCCAAGTCCTCGTTCCTCCGTCAGGTCCAAGGACCCGCCCGGCCCAGGAAGCCCCGCGGAGCAGCGGGGGAGGGGCCTGGGAATCCGCGGCTCCGAGGAACAGCCCGAACGCCTGCGCCCCGTCCCCGGCGGGCCCTGCCCAGTGACTCATGCGGCCACTCGGAGCCCCCCTGCTCTCCAGGAGCGCGGCTACCTCCCCCCCCCTCCCGCCGCCCTGGCAGCCAGCAGGGATCCCGGGGCTCCCCGGACCGAGCGCGGGCCAAGCCCCCCTCGGGGTCCGCTGCACCCGAGCAAACAACCTCAGTGCTGAGAGGGAGAGTGGGGGGGAGATAGAGAGAGAGAGACAGAGAGAGGCAGAGACAGAGACAGAGAGAGAGAGAAAGACAGAGACACAGAGAGACAGAGAGAGAGACACAGAGAGACACAGAGACAGAGACAGAGAGAGAGAGAGAGAGACAGAGAGACAGAGAGAGAGAGAGAGAGAGAGACAGAGACAGAGACAGAGACAGAGACAGAGAGACAGAGAGAGAGAGAGAGACAGAGAGAGAGAGACAGAGAGAGGCAGAGACAGAGACAGAGACAGAGAGAGAGAGAGAGACAGAGAGACAGAGAGAGACAGAGAGAGAGAAACAGAGACAGAGAGACAGAGTCAGAGAGACAGAGTCAGAGAGACAGAGAGAGAGAGAGAGACAGAGAGAGAGAGAGACAGAGAGAGAGAGACAGAGAGAGAGAGAAAGACAGACACAGAGAGACAGAGAAGAGAGAGAGAGAGAGACAGAGACAGAGAGAGAGAGACAGAGAGAGAGAGAGAGAGACAGAGAGAGAGAGAGACACACAGAGAGACAGAGAGAGACAGAGAGAGAGAAACAGAGACAGACAGAGACAGAGACAGAGACAGAGAGACAGAGTCAGAGAGACACAGAGAGAGAGAGAGACAGAGAGACAGAGTCAGAGAGACACAGAGAGAGAGAGAGAGACAGAGAGAGAGAGAGAAAGACAGAGACACAGAGAGACAGAGACACAGAGAGACACAGAGACAGAGACAGAGAGAGAGAGACACAGAGAGACAGAGAGAGACAGAGAGAGAGAGACAGAGACAGAGACAGAGAGACAGAGTCAGAGAGACAGAGAGAGAGAGAGAGACAGAAAGATAAAGACAGAGACACAGAGAGACAGAGACAGAGACAGAGAGAAAGACACAGAGAGACACAGAGACAGAGACAGAGAGAGAGACACAGAGACAGAGACAGAGAGAGACACAGAGAGACAGAGAGAGAGAAACAGAGACAGAGACAGAGAGAGACAGAGAGATCCAGCAGAGAAATGTCTTTCTGTTGGGTGAAGAGATTCAAAACTAGAAATAAATGGATCCAATAGTACATCGACAGCTAGAGAGCTTGTGTAGACAGAGGATCGGCATCCTGAGAAGCTCAATGGCTGGAGACTCACACATCTGTTTATTTTATTTTGGGGATTCACACATTCAGAGAGACTTGTACAGTGCAGCCTGTGGGGACCAACGAGGAAGTCTCTTTCCCCCCCTTTCCCCTTTCTCAGAGTTGCACTTGCAGAGGCTGCAGCTGCCGGGGTCTGACAGGGCTCCCTCCCTGAGATCCCTGAGCTGTGAGAGCGGGACTGGAGCCCAGGTCCCGGAGCCTCTGAAGCTCCATCTTTCCCACTGTTCTCTGACTCAAGGCTCGTTTCCCACAATCTCGGGTCCAGCTTCCTCTCATCTGGTCTCGCTCGCAGCTTCGGGGAGCCCCGGGGAGCCCAGGACGCACGTTTCCAGCCTCCTCGCTGCTGAGGGCCCAGTCTAGTTCCGGGTGCCCATGCCAGCTCGGGCGGAGTCCGAGGGACCAGTGTCCGCAGGCCGGCCCGGCCCAATGGAGCTCCCTGTGAGAGCAGGCCCCAGGCCCGGGGACCACGGCAGTCAGTGCGGGCTGACTCAGCTCTTCCCTGGGCCCCCCTTGGTCCTCGGCCCTCCCCAGATTCCCCCATTACCCTCATCACATCCTAAGCCCAGAGACAACAACAAGCATCACATGCAGCCCGGCCCTTCCATGAAACATTAATCAGCCCTCCCGGGGGAGCTGCGGGCCAGGAGGCTCTGTCCCAGCAGTGGAAAAAGCCCAGTCACTCGCCCAGCGTCCTGGCGTTTTTCTCCTTGTGGCGTCAGGGAAGGCCACGAAGATACTGACCACGGCCCAGGAGCCCCCAGGGGTTGTGCAGAACCCCAGGGGCCAGGTGGGAGGCTCGTGCTTGGGACACATGCTGGACTCCGGGAGTGGCCAGTCTGTGGCTGGGGCCATTTGTGACAGGATCTATGGTCAGTGGGGGTCAGGGTCAGTCTGTAAGCGAGAGAAAAGCGACCCTTGAGTCCCCATGAGGCCCAAGGGCAGGCTTGGGACCAATGAGGTCTTTAGCTCAAGGGCCCTGCTTTGGGATGTGGGAGAGAGCGTTTCCCCAGCAACCTCTGAGCTCTGATTCAATGGCTGCATCTGGCCTGCAAGGAAAACCGAGGCCTGAGCAAGGGCTTAAGGTCCCTGCTTCCCTCTCTTTCCCCCTCCCCACCCACTGAGAAGGCAGTTGGTCCGTCTTTCTTCTCCAGCTGTGGTGGATCAAGATGGCAGAAAGTAGTCGCTGCCCGCAGAAAGAAAAGCGACTACTTTCTGCCATCTTGATCCACCGCAGCTGTTTCTGACTGTCCCCCCCTCGTCCCTTCAGATTTTAGGCCCCCTCTATCTAAGTAACATTTATGGAGGATCCTTAAGTATCTGTACAAGTCTCACAAAGCACCGGGAGGAGGTTCTTTCTTTCTTTTTTTTCTAGGTTTTTTTTTTTATTATAGCTTTTTTTTTTTTTTTTTTTTTTGCAAGTTATATGAACGGGTAATTTTTCAGCATTGACAATTGCCAAACTTTTGTCCCAACTTTTCCCCTCCTTCCCCCCACCCCCTCCCCCAGATGGCAGGATGACCAATACATGTTACATATGTTAAAGTATAAGTTAAACACAATATAAGCGTACATGTCCTAACTGTTATTTTGCTGCACAAAAAGAATCGGACTCTTTAATAGTGTCCAATTAGCCTGTGAAAGAGATCAAAGATGCAGGTGGACAAACATAGAGGGATTGGGGATTCCATGGAGTGGTTCACACTCATCTCCCAGAGTTCTTTCTCTGGGCGTAGCTGGTTCAGTTCATTCCTGCTCCATTGGAAATGATTTGGTTCATCTCATTGCTGAAGAGCCACGTCCGTCAGAATTGGTCATCATGGGGTATCGTTGACGGTCACTTCTCTGAGGGGAGGAACTACTTCCCTCGACGCCTTCCAGTTGTCAGAGGGCACGGCCCGTGGCCCGGCGGAGGCTCTGAAGCAGGAGTTCTAGAGGGAGGGGGCCGAGCCCCCCCCAGACACCCCTGTCTATTGGCAGAAACTCCCACGCAGATGGCAATGAAGAGGTGGGGGGGTCAGAAAGGGCTGCACTCGGAGAACCCAGGCCCAGGGCAGCTTGTGGACAGACCCAGGGGGGGACCAGGAGAGGGACCAGGAAGGGGCCTAGGAGGGGACCAGGAGAGGACCAGGAGGAGACCCAGGAGGGGATCACTATCCGAAGCGCCAGCCAGCGGGGCTGCTCGAGCAGGCAGGATGCCAGGGGAGGGGCTGCCGAGCAAGGGCTGGGGCGGAGGAGCCGAGGCTGTTGCAACAGTACTGGCAGGAGGAGATAAAGGAGGCAGGTGGGAGGAGGGCCTCGGGAGCCCCTTATCGGGCTGTGATAGGGCCCCTCCCTTCCCCAGACGCCCTTTCCCAGGGCCTGGAATGCGGACTCCTGGGGGGCCAGCGCCCGCCTCCCTGCCCCCCCAGAACATTTCCTCCCCAGAGCGGGTGAGGGGAGGTTACTCGGGATCCCCCGTGACAGCGGAAGGGCCCTGAAGGGGTGGGAGGGGGTTCAGACAGGGCTGTTCCTTAGTCAGGCCTGACAGAGGAGTAAACGAGGCTCAGCAGGCCCTCCCAGCCAGGCCCTAGTGTGTGAGGGGGCCGGGGGCCTGCTTCCTGTGCTTTGCAGCCCCCGGTCCTGCGGGACCCCCGAGGGCAGAATTCACAAGGGCGCCCCGAAAATGCTCCCTTCCTCTAAATAAAGGAGGGATGTTTGTGAACCGCAGGGCCCCAGTCAGCAGCGGGGAGCACGGAGGCTTCCCGAGACCAGGGCTGGGAGCACCTACTCTGAGCAGAAGAAAGAGGAGGCCGTGGGGCCGAGCGGGCCTCGGTCAGCCAGCATTTATGAAGCACCTGCTGTATTCTGGATGCTGCTGAGCCGGGGGCACAAAGCCCGCACTCCAGGAGTATGAAATAAATGTCTCCAGCAACGTGTTATGGGAGTGTTCGCTCTGTCTGAGAAGGATCCTTCCTTTGCCCATCACGGCTCCCCAGAAGCCTCCTCTAAAGCCTTCACCATACCGGCTGTTGGCTTGCCTTCCTCCTCTCCTCCCTCCTCCTCTCCCTCTGCTCCTCCTTGCCCCCCCTCCTACTCCTCCTCCCCCCACCCCCTTCTTCCTCCAGCTTATCAATGTCCTTCCTAAATGCTGGTGCCCCAAGAAACACAATAGTCCAGGAAACGGCCCCTCCTGGTCCCGCCCTGGGATAGGAGATGACTCTGGCCGGGTGCGAAGGACAGATTAGGGGGCAGAGGAGCAGCGGGAGGCGCCCTCGGGAGAAGGGACCCAACAGGTGGCAGTGAGGGGGCGGCTGGCCCAGAGAGGAGGCCCAGGCGACAGGGGGACGGCGGGGACGGCGGGGACGGGGGGGGGCGGCTGTCTGCAGAACTGGGGAGATTCCCGCTCTGTCCATCCTCACAGAGCGGATTTCGGGAGCCATCCGGGGCAGGAAGTTAAGCGCTCAGCAGGCATCTGTGAGCGGCCATTGTGTGCCAGGCCCAAAGCACAAGGAAAGCCCAGAGACAGTGTCTGCCCTCCAGGAGCTGCCAGTCAGTGACCGTGAGCCAGCTGCAGGCCATGCCCGGGAAAGTGCCAGCTCGGAGCTTCCCACAGGAGGCGAGCAGGGCACAGTGGGCACAGGCCGTGAGAGGGCAGCAGCCATGTGTCACGGCTTCCTTCGGGGGCAGTCTGGGCCTCTGGGGAACCCGACGTCCCTCTGCCAGCTTGGGGGGTTTGTCTGGACCGGGGCCAAGCAAGCCTTGGGGAGTGATGGAGCCCTGAGAACAGGCCCAGGACAGCTGGGGGCTTTCTTCTCCCGGCAGACACTTCCCAGGATGGAGGCTTCCAGCCTCTGCCCCGGAGCAGCCTCCACACCCCCAGGGGTTCTCTCTCCTGGAAGGGGGGATTTGTGTCTGCCCCCCCTCACGTCCACTCCGCCCGGAGTATAATCCAAGCTTGCCGGCTGCCCGAGCGCCCGTCAGCCCAGGGCCACAAACACCCCCGGCTCCCTCTCAGGTGCCCCCCCCCAACGAGCGTGAGCCCTGCTTTAACCCAGGGATGCGAGCTCCCCACCCCTGCCCTGCGGCTCCTGCTCCTCCACACTGACGAGCCTTATGGGGGCCCCGGCTCTGCGGCCGGAGAGAGGGCAGTGATGTGCCCCACAGACTCGGGGGCTCCCACAAAGCCCTTTTCCGTCCAGCGGGGTGGCCGCAGCGCCTTGGGCAGCCCCCGCTCGCCAGCAGAGTGCAGGAAGTTCTTCCCTGAACCACCTCTGCTGCTTCTGTCCCCGGGGCCAAGCGGACAAGGCTCCTTCCTTGGGCAGCCTTGGAAGGCCTTGGAGCAGCTCACAGAGTCCCCTCCCTGCCCCTGCCCTTGGCTGCTCCTCACCATCACCATCACTGCCCCCTCGGGGCCCTCGCTGGCCCGGGGCAGCCCCTCCCAGTCTTGGCCACAGAAGTTTCTTTGCCTCTTACCCGAGTGAGGCTGCTCGGGAGCGGGGCCGGACCCTGGCACCTCAGCGGCCCCTGCGGCCTCGGCCGTCCCGGCCTGGATGCCCTCCTCCCTCCCCAGGAAACGAGGAGGCCCTCGAGGCCTGGGGTCTTCACCTACTTCCGTACCCTGCGTCCCTTGGCCGCTGGGGAAGCTGTTGACATCACTGCGGAGTTAAGTGTAGAAGGGGGCGCGGGGCCTCAGTCAGGGATGACCTGCTCCGGGGTAACGGGCAGGGAGCTGAACCTGGAGCCCCAGGAAGGAGCCCCGGGAAGGAGCCCCGGGAAGGAGCGGGCTGCAGGGCTGGCAGCCCCTCAGCCCAGACGGACCCCCTGGTCCTGGGATCCAGCCGGGGCAGGGAAGCTTCAGGCCCCAGGCTTGGGGGAAGGGCCTCCCATCTTCCGGGCGAAGGTGCGGCTTTGGGGACTAACTTTGGAGTCCTTCAGTCTGTACTGAGGCGGCTCCTGGGGTTGCCGCCACCACCATCGGGCCAGGAATGGGGAGCAGCCAAGCTCCCAGAGCTCAGGGAGGAGCCGGCCCAGGGCCGGGTCCACCTGCACAGGCTCTTGCCCAGGTGCTAAGGCCGCCCACTCCCAGAGGCCCAGGGTAGAGTGAGGGGATCTGGGCAGTGGGGGGGGGGGCAAGTTTCCTGCAGACCTTGGGAGCTTTCCAGCCAAGCATGAGGAGTAAACACCCACCCCCAGGAGCCTCCAGGTGCCCCATTCCCAGGAGCCTCAAGGTCTCCTCTCCAGAAGAGGGGGGAGTGTGGGGCAGGTGGGGGGGGGGGGAGGCACCGGAGCCCTTCCTCTCCCAGGTGAGCAAGAGCAGACCTGGCTAAGGGGTTCCTGTGGGTGGGGCCGCACTTCCAGGTGAAGAAGGGCCGGCCATGAGGGGAGCCCTGAGGGGGCCAGTCGCTGCCCAGTCAGAGGCCAGTCTGGAGGCTCCCGCAGGGCCGGGCTGAGCGTTGCTTTTTCTCCCGCCTCCCTGGTCCCTCATGTGTCCCTGGCCCCTCGGGCAGCTTCCCTGATGGTCCGGAGCCCGCCGGGCCTGGGTCTGCCTTCGGCCCCTCCGTCTGGCCCTGCTCCGTCTGGCCCTGCTCCGTCTGGGCCTGCTCCGTCTGGGCCTGCTTCACAGCTCTCGGCCTCCTCGGGCCTGGGGCCGGGCTCTGGACTCCCACGGAACCGCCCCCGAATCTGCATCTCCGTCCTGGGTTCTCGCTCAAATTCTCTCCTTGGAACCGAACTCAAGGCTCCTTCCTCCCTGTGTGTGTCGGGGCCTTCCCGGCAGCCCCAAGCGCTGGGACCCGGAGCGAGGGAGGAACTGG
>CM036997.1:2940000-2942500 GCA_020854095.1 Dasyurus viverrinus
CCTCAGGAGAGGGGTGCTGGTCTCCGTCCTGGGAAGTCCCCCCCCCAGTCTGGGAAAGACACCGACCACCCAGGTTGGCCAGAGACCAAAGGGAGGGGGTGGGAGAAACCCCTCCAAAGCCTGGAAGAGAACTGCATCGAGGCAGGGGGAGCCCCAAAACCAAGAGGGCTGGGGGAGGGGAGCTCATCCCCACCTCCCCCGGAGCTGAACGTCCCTGACCCCCCTCCCTCCCCCCCCCACAGGATCCCAGAGGCTCAGACCCAGAGGCCACTCCGCCCAACCCCCCCCCCCCAGCATCCCTTATGGGAAATCCAGGGCAAGGCGGCCTTCGGGGACAGCCCCCCCTCTCCTTCGGGGAGCGCCCGCTGTGCTGCCCCCTCCCCGTAACCTCCCCGAGGAAGGGGGGAGTGGAGTAGGGAGGCGCCCTCCCTCCGGACCGAGCCCCAAGGAAGGGGCGGAGGAAGCGGGGAAGGACCCCGGCCCCCTCGGGTGGGGGCGCCGGACAAACGCCAGGAGCCCGCAGAGTTCGAGTCATACACCTTTATTGTTCGTGAGATTCCGGCCCCAGGAGGCAGAAGCCGCCACGGGGCAGAGACAGGGCCCGTGAGCCGGGGGGCGGCCCCCAAGGCCCCGCGTCTGCCCGGCCCGCGCTCGGGAGCCGGCGGCCAGGGGAGGGGACAGGCTGCCGGGCCTTCCCTGGCCGGGCCTGGGGGGAGAACCGGCGCCCAAACCCCGGCCCCCGCCCCTGCCTGCCCGGCCCTGTCTCCGTGGCCTCGTCTGTCAGAACCGCCCGTGGATATGTGAGAAAGTGCGCAGCAGCGAAGGGAAAGCCTGCAGTGCTGGGTGCTGTCACCGCCGGGCCCGGGATGTGGGGGCCTGGCTGGGGGCGTGGGGAGGGGGCCCAGGGCATGGCGCCCCCCCCCCCCGGGGACGGCCCGGACCCGCTCCCGGCAGACACACGGGCCCTGAAGGCCATTCGGGCCGCCGGCCTAAGGCAGGGCCACACGATCGTGGGCGGGGGACCTTCCGGTGAGCTTGGTCTGGTCTACACTGGCAAAGGGAAGCGGAGGCCGAAATCCCCGTCATCCTTGCAGAGGGAAGCATTATGGAGGGGGAGCCGGGGCCCCAGGACGTGGCGGAGAGCATCTCGTCCAGTGCGCCCATCTCCCAGACGGGAAAGCCGAGACCCCGCAGATGACAGGATTTGGAGCAAGGGGGGGGGGTCTGCGGGAAACTGGGGCCGGAGAGCTCTGCAGGCACCTCCCTCCCCCCCCCCCCCCCCCCCCCCCGCGGCAAACCCCTGGGCCGCCCGGGCCTACTGCCCTTCAAGCCTCAGCCCGCGGCCGGGGAAGGGGAGCGGCTTGGAAGCGCCCCCTTCCCCGGCCCGCGTCCCGGGCTCGGGGGAGCCAGCACCCCGCGTGGCCCCCGGCACCCAGCGCGAGAAAGAGGAGGCAAGTGAAGAGAAAGAAAGCTGCTGAGACCCGGAGGCCGGCGCCGGGAGGCTGCGTGAGGCTACCCAGAGATCTCCCCCAGCCCGCCCCCGGCCCGGCCCGTCGCGCCCCGCCCCCGCTCCGGGCGGCCGCCTCTACTTGGGCTTCATCTCCACCCGGGAGTTCAGGTCGTCGGCGTCCAGGTCGTACTCCTCCGCCTGGCCGCTGGTCCAGACCTTCATGCGGTCCGTGAGCTCGCTGCTGCGCGGGGCCAGGATGAAGTCGTAGATGAGCGCGGCCAGGGCGCCCCCGATGAACGGCCCCACCCAGAAAATCTGCAGGGGGAGGGGGGTGAAGGCCTCAGACCCGCGGCCGCCCCTTCGGGCCCTCGAAGCCCGCGGCGGGGGTGGGGAGCTCCGGGCCCGCCCCCCCTCCGCCCTCCTCGCTCAGCCCCCCCAAGAAGCCGGTCCCCCCTCCCCCACCCACGGAGTGAGGCGGGGGCTCCGCGGACTCACCCAGTGGTGCTCGAAGTTGTTGGCGATGACGGCCGAGCCGAAGGAGCGAGCGGGGTTGATGCCGCAGCCAGTGTAGTCAATCTGTGCGCAGAGACCGGGCGTGAGAGGGCGGGACGCACCGGGGGTACAAGGGGAGGGGCGGAGGGAGAGGGCAGAGATGGAGGGGGGAGCCGGGGCCGGGGGATGGAGGGGGAGAAAGATTCAGGAATGGAGGGGGGAGCCGGGGCCCGGGGATGGAGGGGGAGCAGGACTCGGGGATGGAGGGGGGAGAGACAGAAGGGGAGGAGAGGATGGGAAAGGTGTGTGGAGGCAGGAGAGCAGAGGAGGCTGGAGACGGAGGGAGGGAAGACAGAGGAGAGGAGGGACAGAGAGGGACACAGGTGGACCCAGTGTCGCCGAGAGGCGCGGGCGGACGGCCGGGGAGCGGGGCTGTCTGGGGGCTCCCGGAGCCGCCTCCCGGCGCCGGCTCGGGGGGGGTCCTGGGACGTTGACTGGCCTGCCCCCCCCCCGCCGGGGCTATCGGGGAGAGCCTCGGCCCGCCCGTGGCCGCTCACC
>CM036997.1:3547500-3926802 GCA_020854095.1 Dasyurus viverrinus
GGAGGGCCGAGGCTTCCACCTCCCCCCAGCCTCTCCCTGTTCTGTGCCCGCCTCGGGCCTTGCCCAGGAGCTTCCCCTGGAAAAAGGGGGGGCATCTCTGCCACCCCCAAACCCAGGAGGGCGGCTGAGATGGGGAAGGGGCGACAAGGTCCGGAGACAGCCGGGAGAAATGGGAGGGCAGGCTCGGGAGCCAGATACCGGGGAGAGAGAGCCTGTGGTCTGGGCGGCCCTCTGCTCTCCAGCGGGCCCTTCTGCCAGGACTGCCCTTTCCCTCGGAGGGGGAGGGGCCAGAGGAGTCTGAGGGGAGCCGGGGTGGCCTCACTCATTCCCTGACCACCTCCTGTTCGTCCAGGCCTGGGACAGCCCAGCAAGCACGGGGCAGCGGGCCAGAGCCTGGGGCACAAGACCCCTGGGGCACTAGACTCCCAGGGCTGTGGCTGGGAGGGAAAGTTCTACCAGAAGCAGGAGGGCCCCTGCCCAGCGAGGCCCCTGCCCCAGAGCCCCCAGGGCCCCTCAGAAAGCTCGCTTGGAGAGGCAACTTACCCACAGGCCAAGCCGATGTCGTAAGAGCCCTGCCGGATCCCACCTGCAAGGAAAGTGGCCGTGATGGGTCCTCCGGGAGGGGCCACAGCCCCAGGGCGAGGGGAAGCACAGGGCGCAAGCACCGCTGGGGGAGCCGGGCACTGGGAGGGGGGCCCCGCTCACCTGCGATGTTGATCACGGCCTGCAGCCCTGAGGAGCACTGCCTGTTGACAGCAGACAGAGGGACCGTCTCTGGGATGTCACTGCAAGAGAAAAACATCAGGTCTGGGGGCTGCCGTCCCTGCACGTCCGGGACTTCCCAGAGCCAGCTGGGCCCAGGAAGGGCGACCTGCAGGGCCTGGGACAACCCAAGAGAAGGGACTGTCCAGATGGGGGGGGTGGCGAGCAGGGGCCCCGGAGAGACGGTGGTAGGAGCGAGGCCCAGCAGTGCCCGACTGGCCGAGGCTTCCTCAGGGGCTGCCCCTCCAGCCAACCCCGGCACGAAGGCCACAGCCCCCTCCAAATGGGTACACACAAGCTGGGGGTCCCTCCCCGCTGCCGGGCAGTCCCTCTCCCACGGGTTCTTCCCCACCTTCCCACATTCCTCCTGGTCAGAGGTTCCCTTCCCCCTTCTTTCTGGGAGGCCATTCACTTTGAGTTCCCTCTTTCCCCACCTCCTCCTACCCCCTCTCACAGGACCCAGTCTTCCTCTGCCTGCATCTGGCTTCCTCCCTCATCCCCACTTCTTCATTTTCCATCCTTTCCCTGCTGGCTGCCTACAGAAGGCTACATCCCCCCTCCTCCCTCCAAGGGAGGAGTTTCCCTTGATCCCTCCCACTATCTGCTGCTTCTCTTCTGCCCTTTGGACCCAAGCTCCCCAGAAAGGCTCTGGGCCAGGGGCCTCTGCTGCCTCCCCCTCCCTCAGTCCTCCCAGTGTGGCTTCCAACCTCCCTGTGCTCCCAGCCTCCCGCCTCTCTTCCTGACCCTGCCCGCAGCAGGCTGGGGCCTTCCGTCCGCCTGTTCCTTGATGCATGGAACGTGCTTCCATGACGTCCTGTCTCTATCACACCCCCTCCTTTTGCCTTCAGTCCTTCCCCCACCCCAGTCCCATCTTCTCGTGATGTGGCTGAATTATTTAAGTTTTAACACCAGCATCTGATGTTCCAGCGAATGACCTGAATTAATTTAGGCACTGACCGCCGCCACCTCCCTGCCGTGTCTCCGGCCCAATTCAAACGCCTCGTTTCTGTAGCTCTTGACTTTCTGTACGTCCAACCCCCACCATCAGACTAAGCCTTTGTCAGCAAAGGGAGGCCTGCTGTTCAGTTTGCTGCCCAGGGTGGCCATAGCTTCCTTTCCAAGGAACAGCTTTTCCTTTCAAGGCTGCTATTACCATCTGCAGTGACCTGTGTGTCCAGGAATATAAAGTCTGGCCCGGCTGCTCCCATTTCTTCTCCTTCCAGTTGCTAAGATCTTAGTTTGGGGGGGGGGGGAGGTTTCTGGATGTTAAAGCTCCAGGCCAGCTTTTACACTGTCCCCTCTCATCAAGAGGTTTCTTGATTCCTCTCTACCTTCTGCCATCATCCTCGTGTCTGAGATTGTCCTTCTCCCAGCAACCTTGACTCCGGCTTTGGGTTCATTCAGCCTGGCAGCATTCTGCATGACTCCAATAAAGGCGACAGTGTGCAGCCTTGTCGTGCTCCTTTCCCATCTTGAATCGGCTGCTCGATGCTAACCGTTGCTTCTCGGCTCAAACCCAGGCTGCTCCGGAGGCAAAGATGAGCTGGAGCCCCATCTGTCCCGGGATCTGCCACAGTCAATGAAGCAGAAGCAGATATTCTGGAACTCCCTTGTTTTCTCCATAATCCAGCACAATTTGGCAATTTAGTCTCTAGTTCCTCTTTGAAAACCAGCCCACTTTTCTGGTAACAATCTGTTCACATACAGCTGAAGCCTGGCAGAACCTTGAACATAACCTTGCTGATGTGAACAATGAGTCCTTTCCAGGCCTGGGGATCGAGAAGGGGCACAAACAGCCCGGGCAAGGCAGGAGGCAGTGGGCCAATACCTTGGGGCACAGGAGGCGGTAGCTGGGAGGGAAAGTTCTAGCAAGAAGCAGGAGGGCCCCGGTGAGAATTGCATCCCTCCCACAAGTTTTATTGTTAGCAAGGCTTCCCAAGGCCCACTTGACTTCATTCGCCAAGATGTCTGGCTCCGGGTCAGTAATTATACCATAATGGCTATCGATGATTTAGATCTTGTAGAGTTCTGTGGTATGTTCTTGTCACCTCCTCTTCTTTTAATAATAGATTTTTTACTTTTCAAAATTCATGCAAAGATAGTTTTCAACTTGCAAAATCTTGTGTTCCAAATCTTTCCCCCTTCCTCCCCAAGACAGCAAGTAATCCAAAGTGCAATTCTTCTCAACATATTTCCACATTTAAAAATACTGCACAAGAAAAACCAGGTCCAAAAGGGAAAAGAGAAAAAAGCAAGCAAACACCAATAAAAAAGGTGAAAATACTATGCTGGGATCCACATTCAGTCCCCATAAGCCTCTCTCTGGGTGCAGATGGTTCTCTTCATCACAAGTCAGAACTGGCCTGAATCACCTCATTGTTGAAAAGAATAAGTCCGTCAGAATTGATCATCACATAATCTTGTTGTTGTTGTGAACAATGTTCTTTTGGTCCTACTCCCTTCGCTCACTCGCTGGAAGTCTCTCCAAGCATTTCTGAAATCATCCTGCTGATAGTTTCTTATAGAACGATTATATTCATTCACATACAACTTTCTGAGCCATTCCCCAACAAGGGGCAGCCACTCAGTTTCCAAGGTCCTTGCCGCTACAAAAAGGACTGCTATTAGACACTGCTGAATCCAGGTACAGTTTGATAGCCCTTTGGGCACAGTTCCAAATTGTTCTTCAGAATCGTGGATCAATCAATTCACAACTCCACCAACAATGTATCAATGTCCCTATTTTCCTATATCCCCCCAGCATTTCTCAGTATCTTTTCCTGTCATTTTAGCCAATATGAAAGATGTTACCACCTCTTCTTCATCTCTTCCACTTCAGTTAAGTCCTCACTGTTTTTTTGTACGGACTAGTCCTCTTGTTGTCTCTAATTTTCTAGAAGAGCTCTGTCCTTCCCATTCCGTTTTCTTCTATTTCTCTGCACTAGTCATTTAAGAGAACCTTCTTATCTCTCCTTGCTGTTCTCTGGAATTCTGCATTCAGTTGGCTTATTTTTCCCTCTCAGCTATTTATAAAGCCTCATCAGACTTTTTGCTTCCTTGCTGTTCTTGGATATGTGGGTCATTTTCTCCTCTTTGACACTCTCTTTTCTCTAGATCTGCCTACCACAAATCCTTTCTCTCTTCAATTCACCCTTCATTTAATCACCAAAACACAGATCACCCCAGATCAGCCCCTACTCAACAATTCGTGGCTCCCTATCACCTCCAGGATCAAATACAGAATGTTCTGGTTGGTATTCAAATTCCTGACTTGGCTCTCTGCTACCATTCCAGTCTTCTTACACTTCACTCCCCAACACAAAGTCTCAATCCAGAGACCCCAGCCTCTCAGCTGTGCCACAAACAAGCTCCTCCAACTCTCAGCCCCAGGCATTGAATGCTCCTTTCTTCCACTCCAACTACAGACCTCCCTGGCTTCTCTCAAGTCCCATTTTCTACAGGGAGTCTTTTGTAATCCTCTTAATTACAATACTTTCCCTATTAATGATCCCCTATTTAACCTGTATGGGCACCTATGGAGCACAGGGGATCTACTGACAGCTTGGAGTCAGGACATGGATCTTTATTATGAGTTCTGATCAGCCTCAGACACTTAGCTGATGTGTGACCCTGAGCGAGTCATTTTTGCCATTTGTCCCAATTTCCTCATGAGCTAGTAAAGTTAGTGGTAAACCATTCCAGCTCTTTGCCCCCAAAGAGGGTCACAAGAGTCAAAGACATGACTGAGCCAACTAAAGAACAAAATTATCCCCCACACAGTTCACTTTGTATATATTTGCTTGTTGTCTCTATTGTTAGGGACTGTTAACTCTACTGTTAAGGACACTGACTTTTGCCTCATAGTATCTCCATTGCTTCACACAGTGCCTGCAGAAAGGAGGTACTTATTAAGTATATAATGACTGACTGCTGACTCAAAAGTCCCTATCCTACTGCTTCTTTCCTTCCCTACCTTAATTAAGCAAGCCAATTTATTTGCCCTTATTATGCAATTAAACCAGGTCATAATCTCTTTAAACTCCATGCTTCTTCAAAATCTGCTACATCTACACCCCATGAGATAATCTGCTAATTAACAAAAAGTCAATTCTCAAAGACTTCCCTGGTTTTAAGAGCAGCAGCTTTTTTTTTTTTTTTTAACCCCTTTCTACTACAAATCTCTTCTTTATCAAAGGTGAAGGATATAGGAGGAGGTTGCAGGAGGAAAAAAAATGCAAAGCAAAATGAAGACAGATGAAAGTCAGAACATATTCTAAACAGGAATGTTCCAATCCAGCATATTGGAAATCTATGCTCCTCCTTCTCATCTCTACCTCCAGACTTCCCTGTTTTCCTTCAAGTGTAGGATAAAAACCGTGCCTTCTACAGGAAGCCATCCTGATCCCCTTTATTACTAATGCCCTCCTTCTGTTCCTTATTTCCAATTTAGCCTGTATACAGTATTTCTCACTTGTCCCCCTATTAGACTGCAAGGTTCTTGAAGGAAGTGCTATCTTCTACCTTTCTTTGCATCCCAAGCACTGAGCACACAGTTGATATTTAATAAATGTTGATCACCTCATCATTGAATCTGTATCCCAAAGAGATCATAAAAGACAGAAAAGGACCCACGTGTGCAAAAATGTTTGTAGCAGCCCTTTTTTAGAGTGGCAAGGAACTAGAAACTGAATAGATGCCCATCAATGGGAGAATGGCTGAACAAGTTGTGAATATGAATGCTATGGAAGAGGATTGTTCTATAAGAAATAATGAGCAGGCTAATTTCAGAAAAGCTTGGAAACACAAATATGAATTGATGCTAAGTAGAACCAAGAAAATATTGATGGACTTCGGCTATTCTCAACAATGTGATGATTTAAGACAATTCCAACAGACTTGGGATGGAAAGTCATAAGTAAAAGTCATTGAGTATCCAGAGAGAGGACTATGGAGACTGAATGTGGATCTAACAATTGTATTTTCACCTTTGTTTTTTGTTTTGTTTTTTTTTGCACAACATGACTAATATGGAAATGTGTTTTAAAAGCTTGCACATATTTAACCTGTATCAGATTGCTTGCTTTCTTGGGGAGGGGGAGGGAAGGGAAAGAGGAAAAAAAATTGGGGACATAAAGTGTTATAAAGATGAATGCTGAAAACTATATTTACATGTATTTGGAAAATAAAATACTAATGAAAATAAAAATATTTGCGAAAAAAAATGTTGATTGCCAGTACTTTCATGGCTTCATTTCCTGTATCCTAGTCAGTCTCTCTAGGGAGAGAGCTATGTGTATTCCCTGGGTTTGTACAAGGAATAAAGAGAGATGCTGAACTTCAGGGAAAAGAGTGATGAACTTGAAAACATTGTCCTGAGTTCAAATCCTGGCTGTCCCTTGATCTCTTCAAATTGCCATTTCAATCAATACAATGAGAGAGCTGGGATGCCTGGTCCCTACGGACCTTTCTGGTTCTCACCCTCTGAGCCGAGCTGGAGAAAACCTGAAAACGGGTGTCAGTCAGCTGCCACTGACACCCCCCCGACCACGCCGAAGGAGGTCCCCACAAGCAGCTCAGGATCCAGTTGGGAAGACAAGGACAAACAGTTGGGAAGGTAGCAGACTGCCCCAATATATCACTAACAAAGGAACGGGTGGGCACAGGAAGAAGTCGTCCTGGGAAGAGAAGCTGAGCAAGAGCCGGCCCAGGACCTGGCTCGGGCCGAGGAGAGAAAGAGGAAGGTGGGCGGTCTTTCCCGTCCCATCTATGAGCCACAGCACAGACTCTTAGTCGCGTGGGGCTGGGTCCGGGGCTGAGCTCAGGCCGGCGCGCTGAAGGCCTTGGGGTCGCAGGGACTGATGGTTTGGCCCCTTTAACGGGCTCAGTGGCTGGGATCTGGGGGCTTTGGGTGTTCCCTTTGTGCCGCTGCATGCTCTGCTCACCGCTAGCTGGGGCAGTGCTGCCTCTTGCCAAGGATCCGGGCAAAGGGCAGCCGTTCCTACAGCTGGGAAGGACCGTCCCATTCCAAAGGGCGGACTTGGGCCTCTCAGTCGTGGGTCCCCTGAGCAGGAGGCTCCCGGCTGGCTGGACCTCCGTGGCCCCAGGATGGGGCCGTTGAAGCGGCCACAGATCTGCCAGCCTGGAGCACGCTCTCGGACTGGGGACCGGGCCAGGCTCCTGCGGGCCAGACCTCAGTGGGGGGGCCGAGGAGCCAGACCCCCTCCCGCCTCTGCCTCCACATTGGTGGAAGAGCAGGAGACTCCCGGATCTAAGCCTGGTGTGGGGAGTTAGAGAACTCAGGGAATGGACCCTCCCTCCCAGTCAGTGCCTCGGGCTCAGTTAACCGGCCTAAGCCGAGTGTTGGGCAATGAAGGAAAAGCTCCAGAGCCGGGCCAAGCCCTTTGCCGGCGGCCGCCGCAGGCACCAGACCCGTCCCTGGCACCAGACCCGTCCCTGGCACCAGACCCGTCCCTGCCCGAGTCCTCCTGCCCAAGCAGAGCTGGCTCTGGCGCCTGCAAAGCGGACGCTTTCGGGGCCACGGCCCAGAGACTGCCTGCCTGGGGCCGGGAGCCGGGGGCTGGTCCCAAGGCCTGGTGGCCTCCAGGAGCGCGCCCTGCCCCGGCCCAGGGGCTCCTGGCCGGGGTCCGGGGGTCCCCGCTCCCGCCGCGCTGTGGCTGCGGCACCGCCTGGGGTCGAAGGGCAGGGGGGTCGGGAGCAGCGCTTACCTTAGAAACTGGGCGATTCTGGCCATGACGGCGCCGGCCCCCGGCTGCAGCACGTTCCCTGGGGGCAGAGAGGGGGCTTCAGGGGGGCGGGCTGTGCAGAAGGACCCCTCAGGCTTCCCTGCTGGGGAACCTTCCAGGCCGGGGGCGGGCCTTCTCAGCGCCTGGGGGAGGGGCTATAACTCGGGGCACTTCTACCCTGGCGGCCCTCTGGGCCCGGCACTTGGCACACAGTAGGCGCTTAATAAGTGCAGCGGGCTCGGCCGCGGCGGGGGCTCTTTGCCGCCGGATCCCGGCCCCACTGCAGGTGGCCCTGGGGGCGGCCCCGCACTCACCCACACAGATGTCCCCCAGCTCCCCGGGGGGCAGCCCCACGTCCCGGAGCACAGCGGTCAGCACGGCTGCCAGCAGCTCGTCGGGCGTCGTGTCCTGCGGGGACAAAGTTGCGGAGGCGGGAGATGGGGCCGGGAAGCGGGGCGGGGGGGGGGGGCAGGGGGGACAGCGGGGCGGGGGGGGGCAGCGGGGCGGGGGCGGGGGGCCAGGCCCGCTACCTTGAAGCCTCCGCGGCCCGCCTTGGCGATGGCCGTGCGCCGCCCGTGCACCACCACCACGTCGTCGGCCGACGGCCCGGAGAAGGAGGCCGGGGCGGGGCCCGAACACGGGGCGGCCACCGGGCCCGGGCCCGGGCGGCCGGACAGGTGGCCCAGCACAACCTGCAGCCGCTTCATCCCGAGCTTGAGTGAGTCCGACCCGGGGCAGCGGGTGACTCCCTCCCCACAGCTCCCGCCCCCGCAAGGACCCGCCCCCGACCCGCGCGACGCCTGGCCGGGCCCCCCTCCACCTCCTCCCAAGGCCACGCCCCCACGCGACTTCCGCCCGACTGGCCATGCTTCCGGGGGCTTCGCGTGACTTCCGCCCGGCTGCACACGCCCCCGGATGCCTCGAGAGGCCACGCCCCTGGTCTCAGGTGACTTCCGCCCGGCTGCACACGCCCACAGGGAAGCTTCCGGCAGTCGCGGACAGGACCCTGCTCTCTCCTTCTATTGCCCCCATAGGATTCTAGAGACGGCAAGGCCCGCCCAACAGACAAGGAGGTGGACGTGAGGCTCCGCCCATCGGGTTAGAAGGAAGGAGGGAACAGGAGGCAGACTCCACCCCCCAAAACCCAGAGACCGCGGTCTGCATCCCGAGCCGGGGAGGCGCCCTCTGGCGGTAAAAGGTCTCGGCGCAGACGCACGTTCCTAGAAAGACTGGGGGGAGGGTCTGCACCTGGCCGGTCCATTCCTCCTCGGTGACGTCACACCGTGCACCCGCCCCCTTTTCTCGGAGACCCCACCCCCACCCCCGGCTGGCCCTTGCACGGGCTGCAGGGAGTCCGCCTACCTGAAGTCGCCCCCCGCCCCCCCCCCAGCCCGCCTGGGCGTGGTCTCTGGCTCTCAGACCTGCCTCTCCGACTCCCGCCGTTTCCTCGCGGTTCTGCCGCGGCCTTTCCCCTGCAGCCTGGATGTGGGTGGTTCCCGTCCGCCCCTCCCCGCCCGCCGGCGTCCTAGTGATGCTGGAGGCTCCAAGTATGAGCCCGGCTCTCTAAGGAGGGGCCATTACCTCTAGGGGGCCCTGGGTCCCCCCGCCCCGACACTGAGCCCCCGCACCGGGCGCTGCGTCCCCGAGCCTGAGCCCCCCGCGCGGGCCCCGCCGCCCCGAGCCTGAGCCCCCGCACCGGGCGCTGCGTCCCGCAGGCACCCGCGGCTCGGGGCAAAGGCTTTGCCCGAACGGCTGGGAAAGAAGAGACCAGCCCCCCCCCCCCAACAGGTGTGCGCGGGCGCTCTCAGGTCGGCAGACAAAGCGTGAGCCCGGCTCCCTGGCGCTCCGAGGGCCGCGAGCCCCCTTTCTTCCTGGCGTCGGGCCCTCAGGGGGCGGCTGGTGTCCTGTGAAGGGGCGCGGGGCCGGGCGGTCACGTCTGTCCCGGAGAATCTCGCCCGTTTCACGCACCGACACCCGGGGTCGCACCAAGTTCCCTGGGGAAGAGCCAAGGGAACAGTTGAAGCGCCCCGTTTGTTTCTCACTCGGCCGCAGGCCGCCCCGCCCCTCCCCCTTCCCCTCTGGAGAAAGAAGAGCAGCCTCTGTCCCAGGCGCGCAGAGCCCCGGAGCCGGAGCTTCCCCGCTATCCCGGGCCGTGCTCCCTTACGAGTGCTCCCCCTCCCCCTCCTCCCCCTCCCCCTCCCCCTCCTCCCCCTCCCCCTCCCCCTCCTCCCCCTCCCCCTCCCCCTCCCCCCGGCGGGAGTTCCTCGGTCTTGCAGCTGTTTGTTGCTGAAGCCGGGCACGCGGCGGGGACTCGGTGCTTATTCCCTTTCCCGAAATTGTCTCGGTTCTGCTCAGTTCCCTCAGCTCTTCTCTCCCCGGCCCGCGGCACGTGTCCCGCCGCCGCCCAGCTTCCGCTCGGGTTCCTGTGCCTTGTCACCCTGAAAAGGGCTGGGGATGCCGTGTCGTGTTAGTCTTACCTAGTGCCGAGGCCCCGCCCCTGCTTACTCTGAAGGGAATGGGTTTCTGTGCCCGACTCGTGCTGCCTGTGTGTCCTTCCCGCTCTGGCTCAGGTGCCCCAAGTTCAGGGGGCGGCCCCCCCTGCACCGCCCCCCTGTACATAGACCCGCCCCCCAGGGAAAGTGACACTCCCCCCTCCCCCCTCCCATTTTCCCTGCTTGGGCTCCTTGTGTGACCCCGACGATGAAAGGGAGCCCCGGCAGGTCACGTCAGCGCACAAGCCGGGGCCCGTGTTCAGGTCTTACCGTTGGCCACTCACGTTCACCTTGCCGCGTGTCTGTCCCCCTTGTGGTTGGGCTTCAGAGCCGGCAGCCTGCTCTCCGCCGCCGCCTCTCAGGGACGCTCGCAAGTCCTTGGCTCCGTGTAAGGTCCATCCCCCTGTAGAATTATACTCAGTTTTTCTGGGTCAGTGAATCATGATACGGGGGCAGAGCACAGGGGGGGGGGGCATCAGAGTGGCAGGAAAGGGGATAAATGAGCTCCGCCCACAGACCTTCCCGTGTAGGTCAGACAGGTCCTCGTGGGGAGAGCCAAGTAACGCTCATTGGAGCGTCCGCCTGGCCCGGCTCACAAAGGGGAGGGATGGGGAGGCCTGGACACTGAGGAAGGCTCGGGTCGGGGGCGCCCCAGTGCCCAAGGAACCCACAGTGAAGGCACCGTGAGGGGGCTGGGGCCACCGAAAGGCGGTCCGACCCCCCTCCCCAGCGCCGGTCACAGACCCAGGGAGGCCCGGGAAGGGGAGGGGCCCTCTGAGGGAGAGCCCTGCAGTTTAGGAGAAAGGAGGAAGCCGAGAAATGAGCCGCAGCATCCGTGACCCAGGAGCAGGGCAGGAGCCGTGGCAGCTCCAGCCCGGCCTGTAGGGGAATAACCAGGGGGGGAACCCGGACCTAAAGGGAGCCTCACGTCCTGTCCCTCTGAACCAGCAGCGTTCTCCTGGAGCTCTGGCCAGAACCAGGTCCCCGGACCGGGGGCAGCAATCGCTTTGCCCTGCCTAGAACCCCTTCGGGAGGACTGAAAACTTGCAGGTCCCCAGCCTGAACTGTCCCTGGGATTGCAGAATAACATAGCACATAATGCGCTGAGAAAGCAGCAGGAGAGGAGCCCAGATCTTCCCCCCAGACATGCCCCGGGCCGCCCTGACATCGAGTCCAAAGGCAGGGTGTAGGCCGCAATTGCTGACCAAAAAAGAGCAGCCCACAGAGGCGTTACGTGGCAGAGAGACCAGCCAGGACCCAATCCCAGAAGAGAACAACTCCGGAATATCTACAACGCCTCAGAGAAAAACACAGCTTGAGCAAAATTCAACTCAAGTCCTGAACGTGATGAAAAGCTTCAACAAGTTTAAAAATGTTTTTATAAGTTAAATAAGGAATGTGCAAGGGGAAAAAATTGACAAAGAAATGAGAAATATTGCATAAAGAATTGGAAAGAGAATGAAAGTTTTAGGTTTAGCCTAAAACTTTATCCAGGCAACAAAATTAATAAATTAGAATGAGCCGAATATAAAACCATTATTACACGAGGCAACAAGAAATATTAAAAGTCCAGAGATATAAGAATCATGGGACTACCTGAATTATATGACCAAAACAAGAGACCAGATAGCCCCTGTAAAGTAATCTTACAAAAAAATTTCAAGAAAACTGCCCAGATGTCTTAGAACCAGAGGGCAAAAAGGAAACAGAAAGAATCTAACAGTTACATCCTGAAAGAAATTCGAAAATAAAAACTCCCAGAAACTTCATAGTCAAAATCCAGAACTTCCATGTCAAAGAAAAAAGTACTGTCAGCAACCAGGAGCCACAGCCAGGATCACACACAACTTAGCAGCCATCTCTCTAAAGGAGTAAAGAAATTGGAATACGATACTGCAGAAGCCAAAATATAATAAGTTATGACCAAGAATAACTTACCCAGCAAAACTATGTATAACACTACAAGGGAAAAAAGGGACTTTTAATGAAATGGAAGATTTCTCAGCCTACCTGATAAAAGACTAGAGGAACTATGAAATTCAAACACAAAAGTTAAGAGAAACATGAAAAAGTAAATACATATGAAAATTCACAAGGGACTAAACAAGAACAAAGTTTTTATTAATTATAAGAAAATGATACCTATGTCCCCTCTGAATTCTCTTGTCATCAGGAGTTACTGAGGGAGTCTAATAAGGCCTGGAATGGTTCAATCAAATATTTATTAAGCTCCAACTACCTGCCAAAGCACTGTGCTAAGTATCAGGGGTATAAAAAAGGCAAAGGACAGTCCTGAGCTTACAGGAGTTTACAGCCTAATTGAGGCGACAACATGCAAACAAAAATATACAAAGCAAACTAAATACAAGATAAATGGGACATAACAAACAGCGGGGAAAGTACTGGAATTAAGGATTGGGGAAGCTTCCTGCAAAATGTGAGATTTTAGTCCGCAAAGCCAGGGAAGTTGGAGGTCAGAGAGGCGCAGGGATGAACGGATCCAGGAGATGAGCCTTGCTTGTGGAGTGGGAATGAGGAAGCCGCCTCACGAAGGGCTTTGAATGCCCACAGTGCATCATGTTCTTGCTCCTGACTGGAGCTCTTTGAGGAGAGGGCTGACAGAGTCAGATCTGTGTTGTAGGAAGACCCCATTGTGGCTAGGCGGAGGATGGGCTGGGGCACGGAGAGCCCCCAGAAGCGATTGCAATGGGGAGGTAAGGAGGGTCCACACCAGGGAGCAGCTGGTACAGGAGGAGGGGGCGTGTTGGAGCCCCTGACAGTAGCTTGATCTTAGAGAATGACCGAGAGAAGTTCAGGGGACTCCCAGATTAAGTGCACGATGGTCCTCTACAGGACTAGGAAAGGTAAGCGCTAGGGAGGGTCTAAGAGAAAAGGGGAGTTCCTGTCAGGACAGGCTGTGTCCTCAAGGTTGACTGGACTCCTGCTGAAGATGTCTAAAAAGATGGTTGTAGATGCAAGATGGCGTCTCCATGACAGCGTCGTTCAAGGCAAGAAAGGCAGATTTAAGACTCACCAGCACAGAAATGGTGATAGACTCCATGGAAGCTGATGGAGATCACAGAGAGCAGTGGGATGGAGGACAGAGAGAAAGGGGCTGAGGAGGGAACCCTCTGGGACACCATCCTCTGGGCTGGAGAAAGAGCCAGCAAAGGAGACCTAGGAGTGGTCACACAGGGGTTAGGGAGAGCCTGGAGGGCTGGGGCATTCAGAAAGCTGGAGAGAGGCGTGTCCAAGGCAGCTCATGGAGAATGAGGAAGCAACCAGGAGACCGTGTACCTGCAGAGAGCAGTTCTGATGGTGGCTGGACTCTCGGGGGAAGAGCAAGGGCAAGGACATGCAGAAGCCGAGGCCAGCCTTTTGTGGAAGTTCAGCTGCAAAGAACAGGGAAGCAGCCGGACGACAGCGAGGGTGGAAGGGTCAACAAGTGTCTTTCTAGATCAGGGAACATGGACCTATTTGTAACAGCGGGGAAGGAGTCCCTGAGAAAAGGAGAGATGGCGGCAGACTAGAGGGAATGATGGAGAGCGCAATTTGCTGGGGGAGAAAGTGTCAAAGTGAGCTGCCCTTGGTCAGGAGGAAGCCCCCCCGTCACGCTCCCACGTGGGAACTGCCAAGGGCCCCAATGTTTCTGTAAAACAAAAACCAGCTTCTCAGCTGAGAGGGTGAGCTGTGGGATGGAGGAGAAAGCATGGGAGAACTGCTGAAAAGACTGCCAGCGTGATGACGGGGCTGTCGGGGGACTGCCCAGCAGCCGGGTACCACGGACTTAGTCTGGGCTGTCAGAACTTCACTCGCAGGCACAGGCTCCAAGAAGGAATGGGGGCAGTGGGGACTTAAGGCTAGACGTGGATGGGTATCTGACAACCTGGGGGGCCAGGGATTCGAGAACAGAGGACACGATGGAATCGAATGGTTCGCCAAAGGGTCAAGATGAGAAGCAGAGAGACCAGTAAATGCAAGGGAGACATGAGGAAAGACCCGAGAGGTCGTGGGCCTGGAAGTCATGTTGTGGATGAAGAAAGGTGAGAAGCCAACTGGCCAAATGGGGAACTCAGAGTCCTCAAACAACATGGAAGTGGCAGATCTGTGGGTGAGGGCAAGGCCAGAGTCTGACCTTCTCTGTGACGCGGGTTGGGAGAGGAGTCCACGGGAAATGAGAGCATCTCTGGGGATGCCCAAGGGCCCCAGGATGAGGGCAGGAGCTGGGGAGCAGAGAAGACTAGGGGAGGAAGGAAGGGGAGCAAGCATCTCTAAACAACAGGTCCCAGGGTTCTGGAACACATGAACAGCATGGAGAGCTGGCCGGAGAAAGGGGGAGGACGTGCCAACGGTCCCGGGGAACAAGCAGAATTCCAACTCTCCCACCTCAATCACAGAATGGACGGGCAAACAGTCCTGGCAAAGGCGGCCAGGGAGGTCCAGCTGCCACCCGGGGAGCTACTAGATTTAGGAAGAAGGAAAGCTGTTTCCTAGGAACAGCATTCCAAGGGGCAGAGTCGACAGCGGGGGGAAATTAGTGAAAAACTTTGTTCTATGAGGGCGGCTCAGGGCACCACAGATCAAGGAGTAATGGGCTTGGACTCAGAAGACCTGGATTCCTACCTGGTCTCAGACACTTCCTCAAGATGTGACCCTTAACCTCCTGCCTCAGTTTCCTCAAATGTAAATGGAGACAAAGTGCTACAAATGGCAAACCCCTCCTGTATCTTTGCCAAATGTGGTCCGAAAGAATCAAATACAACACACACCTGAACAGGTGCTGAGCACAGCGCCCCGTACAGTTACATAAAATTAGCTTATCACCATTATTGTTACATCCTGATGATCCCCCAAGAAAGCTGGACAAAGCAAGGAAAACACCATAAGGAGAGGGGAAAGAAAGAGGAAGGGAAAGGCTCATGATAAGGGTTCGAGAGTTTTGGTTTGTCCTTTGTACTGGAAGACCAAGGACATCGGGGCAGGGCGTGGAAGGCTCTACCACAGCTCAGACACCACAATCCATGTGCAGATTTGGAGGGATGACGTCTCTGAACTGTGGATCTTCTGTGAGGAGGGGGCATGCTGGGCACCTCGCTCTTCAGGGACCTGGAGAGTGTCCTTATCCCACTTCTTCTGACCCCCGTGTGAGCTCTCCACCCAAGTCTTTCTGGCATCAGCACAAGGAGCTTGGCCCCTCAGGGCTCTGCTCTCTGCAGCACAGTTGGAACGTTGCTCAGCTTGAGTAAGGACCTTCCTGGCTGCCATCTTACTCGCTAAGTGAGCTTCAGAGTCTTCCCAAGAGAACTCCAAAGGAGGTGAGTCCGTGTGCAGGCACAGGCCTGGCACAGCATCCAGTTCAGCACAGCGGCTCTGTGGCCCTTTGGTTTGGGAGGCAGCCCAGTCCCTCTTTTCCCCCACACTTTCCCTCAGTGACCCATGAACACTGAGCTAGCTCTGGGAATGTCTGCACCAACTCATTCTCTCCGCACATTCCCGGGACGTCCACCACCAAGGTAAGTGAACCTAGCCACGGCCCAAACCGTTGGCATTTGCTCTAATCATATATGGAGAGTGCAATGGGGCCGGCAGAGAAGCCGTTGTCTTGCTGTTGATGGTCGGGATAAGGACCTGCCAAGTCCTTTTCGGGGCTGCTCACTCACCTGGTGCCCACCTGCCCCTCTCACCTATAGAAGGGAACGGGAGAAGCGGCTGACCCTTGAAACTCATTTGTCTGAAATCATCCAAGAAGAGAACAGACAGTCCCAGAGCTGGGTAGAGAAATACATTTCATTCCACAGGAAAATCAGAGGGAAAGAGGAGAAAGGGAAATTGGGGAGTTTTATTCCTAAGCGCATCAAATTCTAAATAAAGGTGTACATAAATATCAATGGCTCTTTTTGAAGTGGTAATGAATGGGAAGTTGAGGGGTACCCTTAAAGTGGGGAATATCTGGACAAGTTAATGTGTGTGTGTGTGTGTGTGTGTGTGTGTGTGTGTGTGTGTATGTGTGTGAGAGAGAGAGACAGCATACTATTGTGCTGCAGGAAATGAGGGAGATGGTTTCAGAGAAACTGGGAGAGAATTCTGGCTCCAATCATTTTGATCACCACCTATGACTGCAGAAGACTTATGATGGAACCTGCCGCCCACCTTGTGGACAGAGGGGAAAGACTCACAAGGCAGGAGGGGACGTCTGTACTTGACCAAAGCCGAAATCCCTTTTGTCAACAGTAGTAGTGACGGCATTTTGGTTCATTTGCAGTTTGGGCAGGGGAGGGGAGTTGCAGGAGGAAGGAGAAAAGGGAGATTTTGTGGATTGTCCATATCGTGCATCTTCCAGATGCTCCGAGCTTTTGTTGTAGAACTCTATCCCTTCAGTGAAGATGCTGACATTGAAACTTGTCTCCATCCTCCCCCTTGAGTCTGACGGGGTCCCACTGCTCTCTCAGGTGAGAAGACATGCTGGTTTGGGTTTCCTCCTCCTTTGTCCATGGTGCCCAATCATTAGCAGGCATGGAATTGAGCCTGAGCCCACACGAATTCATGGACTCGAATCCCACGTGCTGACTGAGTGCAGAGCTGGCACGTGCCCTCAAAGCCTGGATCTTAACAGGAAAGCCTCTCACAGAGGGAGCAGCAGGTGGGGCAGTGCCCAGAGCACCGGCCCCGGCATCAGGAAGACTCAAGTTTAGATCCAGTCTCTGACATTTACTATGTGATCCCAGGCAAGTCATTTTATCTTCTTTGCCTCAGTTTCTTCATCTGTAAAGCAAACTAGAAAAAGAAATGGGAAACCATGCCAGCAGCTGCCAAGAAAACCCCAAAAGGGTCATGAAGAGCCAGACCCCCCCAGAAAATGACTGAACCACAAGCGCCACGGCCTCTTGACAGGGTCAAGCGGCTCTGCCTGCGGATCCGGACACTGTTCGTGTTCTTGGCTCCCCCCTGAACCAGGGGTCTCCGTGCCACCCAATGGGCAGCAGGACTTGGAGACATCTTCCTGCAGAGGCTCCTGCTCCGAGCAGACTTTCTCTCCCTTACCAGCTCCCATCCTCTTGAGACCCCAGATCCAAACAAAGGCAGGAGGTTCAGGAGGGCACTCTCTCTTCCTGGCCCCATTCACAAACTCATGGCAGGCCAACATGACACTGCATTATACAGCCACCACTTTAGTCACAGGAGACCAAGCTGGTGGCCCCAAGGCTCTCTCCTGCTTCTTGGGTCATCGAGCTTCATCTCTGTCCAAGAGGAAGAGGAGCTGCCATGAAACCAGGCTCACCAAAAGCTGGCCCCACCCCGGAATGCCCCTCAGTTAATTAAGGGGGCACACTTGCCCCCCTCGGGGAGGCTCTGCCGCAATCTCCACTGGGTGCCGAGCTTCATTTCACCTGGAGGCTTTGTTCCTGATGTTCTGGGCCTACAGACCACGGCCTGGGCAGGATTCCTTCTCCTCGCCTCACTCATTTCCAGCTCCTTTTGGTGGACTATCTTCTCTTGTTAGACTAAGTTTCTTGAGGGCAAAAGTGTGTCTTTTTGCTTTAACTTCTATCCCCAAGGCTTGGTGCAGGGCCCGGCACATGGTAAGCCCTTAATATATACTTTTTCCATCCTTCTTCTGCACCCCCATTTCTAGCACCTCACTGTCACTACAGAACAGAGCCACTTGGTT
This sequence comes from Dasyurus viverrinus, assembly GCA_020854095.1. Lineage (NCBI taxonomy): Eukaryota > Metazoa > Chordata > Mammalia > Dasyuromorphia > Dasyuridae > Dasyurus > Dasyurus viverrinus. The sequence goes on from CM036997.1 coordinate 3,565,167, forward strand.
TGAGGGTTGCCATAAGTAATCATCTCCCGGGGGTGAACCCCTCCCCAACTCGCTAAGTCCTACACAGCAGATTTGCCTGTTGCTTCATCTGTCTGGGAAGCCTTCCTAAGCGGGTAGACCCCGCGAGAGCTTGCTCTATACTTGTGTAGCCTCTGAGTACCCAGGATCACCTCAATGAAGTATCAAACTATGACCTGACAGAAATGAGCACATGAAAGCTGTTAGGGAATTAAACTAAAAATTAAAACCAGGAAACTAGTTATCAGGGGCCAAAGCATAAGAGGGGCTCTCTCGGAAGCCATCAGACTTAATGACTGTAAATGCGGATACCATGAAATGAAACGTTTTAGAGAGGAAATTCGGGAGAAAAATATGAACAGCATGTCTCCAACACTACCGGGAATAATGGGGGACAGATATACCCATGGGTACCTTCAAGTTCCAATTCCGTATCTCCATTAAAGCAGCTTTCTGATTTTAATCGAGTTTCGCAAAATGATTCTCCATAAGGAAGAAATGTCTTTCCCTAGCAGTGTTAAATTGGTCCTCTCACAATCACTCCCTGAATTTGAGTTGTCCATTATCCTGCTCACACAAACTGACCTCTGACCTTGAAGCTCTCCCTGCCAACCATTATGCTGATTAACATAAGGGCTGAAGTATAATGGCAAGCTAGTGAAGATGATTAAATAAATATTCCACAAACGGTTTACTATAATTGACCTTTTATTAAAAAAACTAATTACAGGGATTGATTTCCAGTACATCTCATTTTATAAAAAGTACTGTATATATCAAACATTTGTAATGAATCAAACATCACTGTTAATTCCCTTGAAGAGCTGCTTGTTTACTTGTTTTAAAAGGATTAGTTCCAATTAACAGGGTATATTCTACAAAAGAAAATTTCCATAATCGCATCTGGCATCAGAAAACTTGTTTAAAAAACTTTAAGCTTTCGATAAGCAGTAAGAGGACTTATTGCTGTGTTGCAGAAGAAAAGATACTGCTCTAGCTCATTTTGTGTGACGGGCATTCTTTGGAAAAACTAGAAATATAAAAATCATCTTTTTAACTTTTAGGGTCATTCACAGAAAATAGGCGTATTTATTCATTCAAATTTCACATTGCTCAAGGGCCATCGGCTCCTAGCTGTAGACGTTGATACTTTAAACAGCTCTTTAAAGGAATAATATGCACTAACAACAATTTTGTTCTTGCTATAATATCCATAATTGAAATGAATAAAACATGGAAGACCAACATTATTATCACACTGTGCTCCTCCTTAAAGGATGTTTAAAAAAGCACACATTTTGTAGCTCACTTGTGCTGAAAAAATTCATGTGCATGAGAAGCTGAAAAAAAAACACCTTTTTACAACATGATCAAAAGAAAGTTATAAATTTTTTTGAAATTGCACTGTTATTTAAAATGCTTCCCTCCAGTCAAACCCACTTCTCAGGACAGTTCTTTCTCGGCTGGCACAGGTGGTCAGGTCTAATTGGCAACCTGGGGAGGCCCTTCCGGGATGAGTGAAGTAAAGAAGGTGGTGATAAAGGACCAGGCCGAAGCCATGAGCCCGGGCTGAGGCCCACCACTGGCATCCTCCCCGGCATCCTCTTCACTCTCCTCACCAAGCCCATCATCCATCAGATGCTCCTTTCAAACCAAACAAAAACCACATTGGTGAGGGACTTGCCCTGGGGAGTAAGAGCGACAAGCATGACCTGGGAGGCTGCACCCCCCGGCCTTCCAGAGAGAAGCCAAGAAGAGTCCTCGCTCGGGACTCAGACAGGGAGGGACCCAGCCAGGTGGGACATCCACTCTCACCACGCGCACAACCTGCCGGGCTAGTCTAACTTTGGATCATGAAATCAGGAGGAGGAAACCAAGCTGCCCTTTCTGAAGCTCCTGATCTTCTATCCTGTGGTTACTCCAGGCGCAAAGTAGAAGGGGGAGGGACCTTGTTAACAAGCCTCTGGGCCAACGTACCATTTCTTCAAGGTCCGGATTATTCCCATCCTGCCCATCGTGGTTCACACCGGCATTATTGGGGGCCTGTAGCTGCCCTCCTTCTTGTCTAAAGGGAAGCCATCCGGCCTGGTGTCTATTCGGCAACATAAGGAAAAAAACAATCAGAAATCAGAAACGACTGTACCACTTAACTGTGTGAGATCACCCGGGGTCTAGGATCGGTGCTATGGCTCCCCATGGCAGGCCACGGCACACCCCCCTCCCCTTCCCCACCTCAGGTAGAGACTGTGTTCCGAGGACCCATCCCTACTCTCAACTAAGACGGGTTCTTTGGGAAGCCTGTTCGTCGTGCTCACAGGCCAAGGAACTTCAGAAACCACCGAGGGGTCAGCTTGCCCACCGAGACTCAAGCTCTCCCCAAAGGGCTTCTCACTGAAAGAGCCCTTTGCAAAGGGCAGACTTCACCTGGAGCTCAGAACCAAGAGCGCCCAGCAGCTCAGACGCAACGGGCCCCATCAGATAAAGGTTCCTGCCACTCGTAAGCCCCTGGCAGAGCTGGGCAGGTGATTTCTACTCACAGGTAGACCAGCAGCATGGCTCCCATCACCATGACAAAGCGGCTGAAGGAAGAGTAGAAGTACACAATACTAAGGAGGATAGCAGCTCTAGAAAACGTGTACATCCAGTCTAGCCAGTCTCGATTCAGGTCGTCTTCGTTGATCACAGGACCTCCCTGCGCATTCATCTGCACATTCGGGTTCAAGGCTCGATTTTCCTGGGCCCCTGCATTTGGACCAGGCTGAGGTTCACGAGCAGGGACATGGCCCAGATTGGGCAGCTGGGCAGCAGCAGGTCGGGATGGGTCAGTATTGGACGTTGCCTGGGCTGAAACAGCAGCTTGACTGAAATAATCAAAGGGAAGATAATTAAAAAGAAAAGTCACAATGTTTTGTTTATTCTTTTTTCATCCAAAGGGCCTATATAGTTTCACAGGGAAGCAACCTGGGAATAATAACTGTGAACAGTGAAAACAAGTGAAAAGTAGTAAGAACGTGAAGAAAATTGTGTCCCCCACCCAGTAAATTCCATTGGCAACAGCAGTGAATGAAGAAGTTCAATCGATTTCACGTGAAGTCCTTCTCAGTTACAGGGCCTTGGGCAAGGCACTGGGGGAGAGCCACAATTTGGACTTGGCTATAAATGTAAGAGAAGTTCCATAAAGTACAAGAGAAGGAAGACTCAAACTCATTGGGGGTGGAGGGAAGAGGGCCTTCGGAAGCCACCAATGAAGACTTCCCAGAAAAAACAACAACTGAGCTGGATTTTAAGGACAGCTTCCAGGCGGAAGAATTGGAAAGCGAAAGTTTCTGCAGCCAGCGAGCTGCAGAAGAGGCACAGGGGAGAGTAGGAAGCATGGGACACCCAGCCCTAGATTACAGAAGGTCTTGGCTCTTAGTGCCAGGATCAGGAGTTTGAGATTACACAAGAATTCCAAGCAGAGAAGAGGCCTGGGAGGGCAGAGCAATGTATTAGGAAGGACTGATGATCCTTCATCATCGAGGCACCGAGCTGGGAAAGGTGGATATAGAAGGTAAGTCACTAAAGTTGCTGAAGAAGGAGTAGAGGAAACTCAGAACACCCAAGGAGAACATGGACAGAAGAGGCCACCAGATTGGGCAATTACAAGAGTGCTGTGAACACCCACCAAAATATCCCCACTGGACACTAGGGTGGACACAATTACTAAATGCTCCTTAAAAAAACAAATGACCTAAATGAAGGTGATGATAACTAGCAAAACTCATTTATATATTTAGGGTTACTAAATCAAACTACCAAAGGGACCCTTTACAACTCTACACAATAATGAGAAAATCATTTAAAAAACCCCAAAAGATCCAGAACATCAAGAGAAATGATGAATAGAGTAGAAATGAAGATAGAACTTCCAGACCTCAAACTAAGTTATACATCATCAAAACTATTTGGTGCTAGTTTAAAAGCAGAAAAGTACATTTTTTAAAAGGGGGCGGGGGGAGAAGATCAGACAAGGAAGAATCAAAAATAATGGACTCCATGGACTCCAATAACCCAGTCTGATAAACCTTAAAACAAATAGCCTAGTAAAGAATTGCTGGAAAAAGTGGAAAGCTACTAGGCAGAAATTAGATTTACACCGATTTCCTAGACCACATACTTCCAAAAATTCAAAATAGATATATGACCTGACTATTAAAAACCAAATAACAAATGAGATAACAAATGAGAAAAACAAAGGAATCGTATATCTTCCACAGTTATGGGTAGTGGGTGAATTCTTAACCACATGACACAGATGATTACAAAAGATAAAATAATTCGTTTTGGTTACAATCAAATCCCAAAGCTTTTGCGTGATCAAACTGAAAGAACTATGAAAAGAAAGCAAATAAATGATAAAGAGAAAATAAACCTCAAATCAAATTTCTCTAAGAGTTTGACATACAAGATAGACAACTGAAAGATTTAAAATCAAAAGCCATTCTTCAATAAAGAAGTAGATAAAGGATAAGAACAAAGAGTTCTCAAAAGAATTGTAAATAATTAATAACCATATGAAAAAGAGGCTCCAACAACAAAACTGCGAAATTGAGGCTTGAGAAATACCTTCCCTTGTGTCTGGGACACGTTGATTGGTTATGAGAGAAAGACAAGGTGCCCGCTGGATTTTTGCCACCGTTGGTTATTTCTGCTTAAATCTTTTCTTTTCTTTTACAAAATTCTTTATTATGATGGAAGGCTTCTCTGGGAAGAAGTGGGAGGAGTTTCAACTGAGTAATGAGAGTGAAAGCCAAAGCACCTGGGGTTGATAAGACAAAGAGAAGAATATATGTATGTGTTTGTGTGTTTGTGTGCAGCACCTACTCCTGGGGGGGGGAGGATGAGCCGTAAATAACACCACACACTAAATACTACATCCAGGCTAAGTATAGTGGGAGGACTGGAAGGACGGCCAAATGGGAGCACTGGGATTAGAGCTGGATTTTGAAGGAAGCCAGGACAGCTGAGAGGCAGGTGACAGAGCCAGGTGTCCCAGGTGGGAGGAGTGGGAGAAAAAGCACCTCCAAATACACCTGGCCTTCTTCCCCCTCCAAGAGGGCTTCAGCTCTTGATCAGCCCCCAAGCTCACACCTGTGGGTGCTTCCTCAGCCTCTCCATTCCCATTTCCTTGTCAAGAGCCATCTTCACCTCTGACCTGACAGGTGAGCCTTCCTGAGCCATCTTCTTCCCGCCTCTTTTCTGTTCCCTTTTGTACGAGGCTGCTCCATTTGACTGTGAGCGCCTTGTGTGCACACAGTAGGAGCCCCATAAAGGATTATTGACTATTGGTGGGTAGGAGAGTGTGCAAGAGAACAAAGTCTATAAGAAAACTGGAGAAAGAAGAGGGTGCTGGGAGCGGGGAGCTTCAGATGCCCGAGGCTCTTGTATTTGCAGTGCTGGGGACCATTTACAGCACAGGGAGGAACAATCGCTCAGGAGACCAGACAAGAGGGACCTGAGGCAGGGGGGCAGAATCTGAAAGCATGAGATAGGGCCCGAGCAGGAGCGAGTATGAGCTACACGAAGGGCCACAAACAGAGAAGCGAGAGCGAATGAGGAGGAGCGGGTGACTGGAGGGCTGCGCTCGACAGGAACGGCAGCTCCAAGGAAACTGGGGAGTTCTACTTTGCCGAGTCTGAGGTCTCCTGGACATTCAGGCGAAGAGGCCCAAGGAGAACTAGGGAAAGAGAGGGAAGCAATGGAGATCACCAAGTGAGAGGAGGCAGGAAGCAGCCCGAGCAGTCCTGGGTGAGGAACTATCCAGATGAAGACCCAGTCAACAGAGACGGGTGTGGGAAGGTCAGAGGAAGAATCAGAGAAATATCCCAAAAACCCAGGGAGAAAGTGTCCGGGAGCCAACTGGGACAGGGTCAAAGGCCAAAAGGAGGTCAAAGGGGATGAGGATGACTGAGAAAAGGTCATTAGGCTTGGCAATGGTTTTAATTGCCAATTAAACAATTGGTTTTAATTGGGTGGGAGGGGGAATCATTTTTGCCAACTGAAAAAATAACCTTTAATTTTAAAAAGAATAGTTCTAGGTGAACAATTGAGAGCAAAAGACCCTGAAGAGGGTTCAGAAGCAAATGGAAGGAGAAGTGGTAGAGATTGGGCTCCAAAGGGACAAAAAGTATAGGAGCATCGCCAGGAGCAGGAGAATGAGTGCAGAGTTTTAAGATGGAGGCACTGGATCATGAAAGAGTCTTTAGAGGCTGGTGAGCCTGGGGAGGACAATGATAGGGACGAGGACTTGTTGGAAAAGATGAAGGTGGAGGGGGGAGAGACAGAGACAAGGAGAGATAGGGAGGGCAAGAGAGTCAGAGAGAGATAGAGACAGAGGAAAGCTCTCAGCTGAGATAATGAACTACAAAAGGCCTTTCAGGACTGGCGATGGACCTTCAAAGGGAAACGGGACAGGAGGATAAAGGAGGTCCAGGCACTTAACCTACATTTTTGGAATGAACAAAGGTCCAAGTCCAGGCTGTGTTACACAAGATGGCCAACAGAAACACGAGGCTCCTGATTGGGACAGAGAGGCTCCCTAGAGGAACGGAGGGAGGTCGGGCGAGCCAAAGGGGCCGTATCCAAGGCGCACAGAGACTAGTTCTGGGCTCACAAGGGGAAGTATCATGTTCCTTGAGAGGGACGGCCACCCAGTGACACGTCCCAGAGGATCAGCAGGATGGGGAGACTGCCCCGTACGAAAGCTGAGGCGGAACCGAGGATGTTTAATGTGGACAAGCACCTCTTGTTTTGAGGCTCCTCCCTCGGTTTCTCTGTCTGTTGGACTACTCAGTGGAATGCTGGCCTTTTCCAGAAAGTCCTTCCCCATCCCCCTTAATGCTTGCACCTCCTTCCGCCTTCTCCTGTAGGGATTTGTTCCTGCAATTACTTCTTTTTTAAAACCCAGGGACCCTGGCGCTGCCATGCTTTGCCTCTCTAGCATAGTACCTGGCATACAGCAGGCACTTAATGTCTGCTGCCTGGATGACTTCCCGTGAATCTCTTCTGTCGCTCCCCTCCCACAGACACAAGGCGACAGGCTGCTGGGTAGCCTCGGGGCCTTCCCACTGGAGGTGAGGCGTTCAGCCATGGGGTCCCTGTACTGCAGGGCAGGGGCATGTCCGACCCGGCCATCATTTGGCCTGGCCCTGCCAAGGCAACGCCGAATGCCAGGTACAACCATCTCCCAGGGCTTTACTAAAGCAGCCTGCAAATGGCCCTTGGTCTCTCCCGCTCTGAGTAACCCGGTCACAGCTGTTGAGCCGCAGTTTAGCCTCCTACTCAGTTCTGAGGGCTCCATGTGAATGCCCCCTGCACTGTGCAGCTGGCCCCATGGGGGAGGGGGGAGGTCTGAGCCTCTGACTCAGCCAGAGCCAAATTCAAATCCTGCTTCTGGGATCCTGGCAGAGCAGGGGCCACCTCAGAGGAAGAAGGAACACAGGTAGAGCCAGAGAAAGAGCCTGGTGAAGTGAGTGCGGGGACTTGGGTGGAAGGGGCAGGGCCGGGGGAGGCAAGAATTACACGGCTTGGGGGCTAAGCAGACAGAAGGGTCAGGGAGGGAATCCATGTCTCAGTCCAGATCGAGCAACCCAGAAATGGCCAAGCTCCTCCCTGGAGGAGGCGGGGGGCTGCTAAACCTCTCATTTGAGGTTTTCTCCATTTTTCCTCCAAGAGCGCCACAAAAGCAGCAAGGAGCCTCTTCTGTCTGTATCCTTCTCGGTGATAAATCCTCCTCCATCTCCCTTTGAGAGGACAAATGGCAAGGACTTGGCCTTGGAAACTACTGGCAAGCCAGGGAAGAGAAGACAACAGAAAGAGAATGGGGAGCTAGGGAAATCAAGGTGGTTGAATAAGGCCAGAGAGGGAAGTATTTCAGGTTGGAGAAGCCAGTCAGCGGGGGATGGCGAAGGTCTCTTCGGGCTATAAATCCCACTCTGCTTATTTTAATAGCTATAAAATGCACTTCTCCTTCCAGCAGCCCGGGAACTTGAGCCAAGGAGACCTGGGAGTTCAGGATTATAGGCAGGAGAAGACAACCAGCTGCAGGGAGGGCCCAGCCCTCGGGGACTTTGGCCCGAGCCAAGGGGCTAGCTTCGGACTTGAAACGTGCAACTGAGGCTACACAGGAACTGAACTAGGCTGTGAATCTACTCCCCCCTCCCTTCTTGGCTCATGGAAACCAAGATAGTATAAAGGGAGCTTTTAGGGATTGCTTATGTTTGTTCCTGTTAAAACCTTTGAAGTGAACAGTTGTAAAAGCTAATCTGCCTCTAAGTAATTCAATGAAACTAGGGTGCCTTTAACGTGGGAGCTTGTGGCAGAGACAAGATTGCCCTCCACCCTTTTAAGACTCCCAGAAAACCCACAGGGAAGGGGGAAAATGTACTGGCTTGCTCCTCAAGCAATGGGGTCCAGAATAATCTCTGTTAGCTATGAGTTTCTGCTAAAATAAAATTGGGCCCTTTGCATTAAGAGGGAATCTTGGGAGAGATTCTCTGGCTGGGGGTTTTTCCTCCAGAATTTTCTTTCTAGAACGGGACACTTGACAATTGTGCTCAGACTACAGATGGACGGTCTCAAGAAAGATTTCTACCTAGGACAGTTTTCTCCTCTGAGAGGCGGGGACACCCCGTTAATCCCAGGCCCCGAAGAACTCCTTGGTCGGTTACTCCTTTTCAGTTCTAAGTGTGGAGTTGGGATGGCCCCCAGAGTGAGTCGTGGTAACCCTGGTACCCCACATTTGATGCCCAGATGTGGCAACAGGGAAGGCCCAAGCTCAAAGCTGGAGTCCCAAAGTCTCAAAGGGAAGGAGTGAGATTTGAATTGGAGGGGACTGAGGCTATGTGGGAACTGAGTTCAAAAGGCCCCTCTCCTTCAGAAAGTCTGAGGTTGGGGGAGGGGAGAGATTATGCCCCCAAGGGGTTGCTATGTTTCCCCATGATACCTCCAAAGTAAATATTCCTTTGTTAAGGCTAAAAAACCAAACTAAAAACAAAGAAGCAAACACAAATAACCACAACCCAATTCAATGAAGCATTTATTAAGCACCTGTATACAGTAAGAGGAATCCGTGACATCCCGGAGAGAAAGCCAGGCCTGGGCTTAGGGAGACCAGAGCTCCGGCCTCACCTCTGGCTTTGTCACCTTAGGCCCATCACTCCACCTTTGGGTGCCCCAGGCAGTAGCCCACGGGGCGAAAGGTACCAAGAGCAGGACCTTCTCTTAGTGAGTTCCCAGACACCAATGAAGTCACAGGGCTAAACACAAGACCATGTGCCATGTGTCTGGTACCAGGGACAAAAAACAAAAAAACCCCAGTGTCCCCAGCCCTCAAGTCACTCACCTCCTACTGAACCAAAGCGGCTCCCCCACGGTCCCCCAGTGTGCCCAGCGTCAGGAGCCACAAGGGCCTCGGGCACTGGGCATGGAGGGGCTCATGGTCACGAGTTCAAATCCAGCCTCAGACACTGACTGGGTGACCCTGGGCAAGTTACTTAATCCCATTTGCCCTCAGTTCCCTATCTATAAAATGAGCTGGAGAAGGAAATGGCCGAGCCCTTCAGCGTCCGGGCCCTAAAGTGGGGTCCTAGAGAGGCAGGCGTGACTGAAACAATACAACCAAGGGTTTCTTGTGCTATCCTCCCCAAGCTGTGAGTCTTGGCCTTTTACCGATGGGACTCCTGCCCATTCCAGCCTGCAGAGTCCCGAGCTCCCACCTCCACTTTCTCCACACGTGCGTCCTGGGAACAGGGCTCACCACGGCGGGGGCGAGGTGCCCATTCACACAGCGGGAAGCCCTGGCCCACACAACACTTACGGGACTTGGAGTCTGACCGGGCGACATCACAGACGCGACCAATGCAAGGCCAGCCTGCCTCTGCGGAGACCTTAGAGCGAACCATGCAATGGCAACTGAAAATGATGAAGTGGGAAAAACTTACTACTGCATGTAATACTGCCGGGCGTACATCTGCTGCCACCAGAGCATCTGGAGGGGGCTGAAAGCAGGGTAGACGGGGAATGCAGCTGGAAGAGCTTGCCCAGGAAACTGATTCCCAACATTCCTGTAATAGAAAAGAGCGGGGAAAACAGGGCTGAGATTTTTAGCCTGTGGAAGCCATGAGCCTGAACTTATTCTTCTCGATTATTTTCACTCATCATCTCAAAACATAGATCTTTAGTCCCCCAGCATTGGGCACAACACAAAATGCTCCTGGGTCTGTCTGAGTGACCACCAACGTGCGAGTCCGACAATTTTAATGGAAAGGAAGGGGACTCGCTTTCTTAGAAGTCCCGATGACCTCCACTGCATCTCAGGCCATAGAGGTCTTTCCTTTTCTAGTCATTCTCAACAACTACCAGAGTTCCCTTTCAATCTGGGATGCAATGCTAATGCTTCTCCATCTGACTCTATTACTATCTTTTGTCATTTCCAAATACAGCCCACCCCCACCCCCACTCCAACATCCTGTCCCTTGTAAGACTACAAATGGCACCAAGTTCAGCCCCTCTGAAGTTGTACTTCATACTCAGAAGAAATAAAGTGATGTTGCCATCTTCTGGCTGGATGGCCTTCCTCTCCCTCCCACAGAATCTGCTATGATGCCAAAAATAAAAAGCAAACGGGACTCGGAGCTGACCAGAGGGCCAAAGGAGCTGCCTCCTGCAGCTCTGCAGGATTTCACCACAGGCAGGGAGCACAACCTCTTTTTGTTCCCCTTCCTTGGCTAGCACAAGTCCTGCTCCTGTGTAGTGTCTGGGGCCTTTCTATCTCCAGGTGACGACTCCTGAGTCCTCCTTCCTAGCCAGGGGAGCTCCAGGTCAAAGGGTGTGCACATTTAGATGAGAAAGGTCCCCAGACACGACCTGTCACCACCAGCAAGAAATGTGACAGCCAGTCAGCCAGCCACAGGCGCCAGGCTGTGTGTCCCAACTGCCACGGTGGGGCCACCCCCGGTTCTCCGAATCTGAAAACGCGCTTTCGTTACCAATGAACTGATAGTGAGAATGGCTCCCTTCTGTGCAGGGGGAGAGGGAGGAGAGGCAGGAAAAGAAGGAAGGGACTGGGAGGGAAAAGAGAGACCAAGAAAAGGAAGAGAAAGAAAGAGAAAGGAGGAGCTCTACTGGGCCAGTTACTGGCCCTCAGGTAAATCTCTGATTGCATCTGAATACAGTAGCCTTCTAGAGACAATCTGGGCCATGGAAGCTGTGGTAGAAAGGCCAGAAAGAGGGAGGGGGGACACACTGGTACACTGTTGATAGACTTGTGAATCAGTACAAATGACCCTGGAAAGTTGGAATGAGACCAGCAGCTCTTCTTATGATCAAGTCAGTCGACCAGCACTTATTAAGGAATATCCAGAAAGGCAAATGAATGCTCCAGTTCCTGTTCTCAAGAGGAAACAAGCAAGCTAACAGCTGTGTCCAAGCCAGGAAGAGATGGTAACCATCAGGAGGCGGAGGAGCACAAAAGTCCTAGAGCAGAGGAAACAGGCACAATGCTGTCTGAGAGGACCCCAGGCAACCACAGAAAAGCTGGCCAAGGTGCCCACAATCTCAGAGCAAAGTCAGGAGAGCCAAAAAAGGATGCATCTGACATGAAGGATGTCTCCCAAGAAGGGGTGGGAGAACACTGCCCTGGGATGGCAGGGCAAGGTCGATGGATCATTCAGTTTTTTTCTCTTTTTTCTTTACTGTCATATGGGAGCAGAAGGAACAGATAATGAGGAAACTGGAAAAAATTCCAAAGACAGCCAAGAGAAAAATGTTCAACCCAAGCCACAGAAAGTTTGCGGCACTGCTGGAGGGCTGGTATGACCCTGCTGGTGGCATCTGCAGACCGGGCCGTCCCCCAGGGCCAGAGTTAGGAGCCCTTGTGGTTTCCTGTCACGTGATGTCTGCAGCCAACACTGACCCATGGGAATAGGGATAGTTCCTCAATAGGGGTTTCGCTCAAGTATCAGGAACAATTCTATTCTCCATGTGTTTCCCAGTGATGGCTGTAACAGAATACCCCTTAAATTAGCAGCAACATCATGCATCTGCCTTCCAGACAGGCTTCCCCCTTGTTGTGGGAACCAAACAAGTTAATCCTTGTAAAGTACCGACACTGGCACACAGTAACTACTTCATAAATGCTAACTGTGATTATCCTCAGCAAATTTTCTCTTTATGGTTTAAAGCCTTCTTAGTTAGATTTATGAGAACCTGGGCAACGCCTCCCTACCAGCCTTTGTCTGATGAACTTTATCTCTGACCAGGAACTTGTCAATCTTGGTTTTTAAGCCAGGACCCAGAAGTAAAAAAGTAGAAAAGAACATTTATTAAGCACTTATGATGTACAAAGAATGCTTTGTGCTCTTCCCTCAGGATACAAAAGCAAAGCGGACCCTGCTTTCCAGAGCTCACACTCTATATTCATAAAGAAGAATCCGCAGATCCTCAGGATGCAGCACGTCATTCAGGAACCTGCATCTACTTTGGGTATCCAACCATTCGGCTGGGCCACAGACCCTGGTTCAAAACAGCTTGGTTTCTAGGCACGCAGGCACTGTGGTTCCAGACGGCATCTTCCTAAGATTATTGACAGGACTGGGTGGGCCACTCAGTGGGACCAGAGATCCAGGGTTTGGCGTGGCTTCCTGGAGTCGCTTGAGCTCGGTCGTGGCTGGTGGATGTTGACGACGGGCAAGGTAGGTTCCAGGGCAGTTTCTCCCCCAACAGTGGGTCTGCAGTGTGGCTGCAGGAAAGGGGGTGTTCATGAAGGGTCTAGGGTCAGAACAATGGGCATTTTCCACGAGGATCTGAGGAGATGGAGCTAGTCGGACTCCCCTGACACATTCCACTTCCTCTTGTGTGCTTGGGCCAGCCAACTTAGTCCTTGTGTCTCCAGGGAAGACGGCAAATTATATTCACTCTTGTTATGACTTGCTACCTATTAAGTCTCCCAATCTGCTTCTGCCTTCCGTGGAGAAAGGGCCCCTAATGGATTCCATTTCGGCAGCACTGGTACAACCTTCCTCAGTTCCTTCTGGAAGAAAAATGCGTGCCCATATACAAGACGCACACCCCAAGAAAGTGGCAGATGGATTTACCGTGATCAGGGCAACCACGCCAATGATCTTCTGGGAAGTGGCTAAGGGTGACAGCTTCCTAAGCTCCTTACAAATTATAACAACTAGAGAAATGCAAATTAAAGCAGATCTCCTTGTGCTGATCATCACCCTGGCTACTAAGACAAACGCTAGAAGGTCTATGGGAAAACTGGCACCTAAGGCCCAGCCCGCAGAGCTGTGACCTGGTCCATACTTTCTGGCGGGCAATCTGCTCAAAATGTCATTAAATCAAGCAGACCCTCTGAACTAGAAATACCATTATGAGGGATCAAAGAGAGGGGCCACTCATCACCCACAAAATTACTTATGGCTACTATCTTTGCTGCAGAAAATTGAAAACTAAGGGGATGCCCATTAATTGGGGAGTCATGCACACAGGACGTCATCTGAATTAACAGAATAATACCGTGCCATACGAAACAATGATGGAGGTTCAGAGAAACCAGACAAGACACTTCTGAACCGATGCTGAGACAAGGGGAACAGCCATGTAAAGACACAAGCGACCCCTTTCACCCTGCCAATCCTGAGGTCAAAGGTTTGATGAAGTGGGAGCTGACTCCAGACATGGAAGGAAGGAGATGGGAATTGGGGGCCTGGGAGGGAATTTGCTTTGCTTTATTCTAGAGATCTGTGACAAGAGAGTTCTTCCCTCTTGAGGAAGAAGTAGGATGAGAGACAAAACACATGTTTTGTTAACTGGGAAAAAACAGCCGAAAAGGAAAAAAATTGAAGCCCAAGAACAGCTCGTATCCAGTCAGCAAGTCCTGCAAGGCGGCCCTCGTGGGTTCTCGCTCTCCTGCTCTTAGCACCTACCTGACCGTGCAGCGGCCACCAAACACTCGTCTCTTCAGGAGGAGCCTAGATGGCGTTCCCTCTGGGCCTCTCGCTCCAAGTCCTTGCCCTTCCTGGGTCTTTCCCAGCTCCTTCCAGGTGCTCTCCAGCCTTCGCAAGAGGCCATCATTCATGGTCCACAAATTGAAACCCCGCTCTCGGCCGGCTCCCTGCTCACATCGGCCTCTCCCTCCAGGCCGACAACCATGACAAAAACAGCCAGCTTATGGTGGCTGGTGTCAGGAAAGCCGGAGGCCTCGGTCCTGTCCTTCACATTCACCCCAGCCATGCTCAGGGAGTCAAGGACCCAGCCTTCCTCCTCGATCTCTGGCTGACCACTCTCGGTGGCTCCTGGCCCCAATGCAGATGCTGCCCAACTACAGGCCAGCCTCATCTTCCAGTCATGATGAATGCTGGAGGGGATGTGGGAAAACTGGGACACTGACACATGGTTGGTGGAGCTGTGCGCTGGTCCAATCATTCTGGAGAGCAATTTGGAAGTATGCCCAAAGGGCTCTCAAACTGTGCATCCCCTCTGATCCAGCAGGGTCTCTACTTGGCTTATATCCTAAAGAGACTTTAAAGGAGGAGAGGGGACCCACATGTGCAAAAATGTTTGTGGCAGCCCTCTTGTAGTGGCAGGAAACTGGAAATTGAGGGAATGTCCATCAGTCGGAGAATGGCTGAATAAATGATGGTGTATGACTGTTATGGAATGTTATGTTTTATAAGAAACTATCAGGAGGATGATTTCAGAGAAGCCTGGGGAGATTCATATGAACTGATGCTGAGGGAAACGAGTAGAAGCAGGAGATTATGGTACACGGCAACAACAAGATTACATGATCATCAACTGTGATGGACGTGGCTTTTTTCGAGAATGAGGTGATTTGGGCCAATCCCAATAGCCTGTGATGGAGGAAGCCGTCTGCAAACAGAGAGAGGACTATGGGAACTAATGTGGATCACAATGGAGCAGTTTCACCTTTTGGTTATCTGTTTGTTCTCTCTCTCTCTTGTGTGGTCAGATTTTTCTTGTGCAGCATGAGAAATATGGAAGCACGTATAGAAGAATTGCACATGCTTAACCATCTAAGACAGGAGAAGGGAAGAGGAGAGGAAGAAAAACCTGAAGCCCCAAACCTTACAGGAATGAATACTGAAAACTATCATTGCATGTATTTGGAAAAAATAAAAAGTCATTAAAAATTTTCATTTTACCCTCACAAAAATGAGGCCAACAGAAGGGAGGAGACTTGCCAAGCTCATCTAGTCAGTAAGTGCCTGAGGCTGCACTTGAACTTAGAGCAAGCTGAGCACAGCCCAGCTCTGGACACTGGAAGCCCCAAGAGAGACAGTCAGCCTCTGACCATCTCTCCCATCTCCTCCAGCCTCTGCACTGAATTCCCCAAGCTACTTACCCTTGCACCACGTACGGGAACTGCAGGCTCTGCTCGGGATTGGCTGGTACTTGTGGTGAGTTCCGGTACCTCGGGCCTTCAGAACCAGAACTGGGCGTGGCAGTCAGAGACTCCTGACTCGAAGATGGAGTTGATGATCCCGAATTATCTGAACTCTTAAAATACAATTTGAATTTTTTCAGGTAAGTTGGTTTCATAGCAACCCAAGGGATCACAGCTCTACATTCCCAGTACAAGCGAGCACGGCCCATTCCCACAATTCTATCACAGCGCTAAATATACTCAGAAGGGGCCTGCAGCAGATGCTGGGGCTGAGGAAGGAGCAAGGCTCCCGCTGTGCACTTTCACTCAGAAAGGCTCTTGGTAACCAGCCCAATAAGGTCTGTCCCTGGGGCTGGACCCCAGTCAGGAAGATGGGGGCATGAGCAGGGGAGAGGCCTAGGCTGCTTCATGCCCCAAGAGGGTCCAGCCTCAAACCACAAGCAGCAGGGAAGGTCACAAGTAGTGACCGGCAGTTCCTGGAACACAAGTCATCTGGAGCTGGGAAAAGCACAAAAGGAAGAGTCGTCAAAGGGCCCGAATGGGGACGTGGTGGCCCGCAAAGAGGTCAGAGGGCTCACCACAGACTGTGCCCATCCTGCCCAGGCAGCTGACCAGAGGACCTCCCTACCTGTGGGACCTGCCCAGGCACCAGGGTCCCAGATTCTTCCTGAATCTGCTGGGACCAGGCTTGGGGGCAGAAGAAGGAGGTGGTCCGCTTTCTTAATTAAGACAAGTCCCTAACCGAGAAGAGAAAGTGTCCCGGGGGTCGGGGAGGTAGGAGAGCAGCCTCTTCAGCACGAGTGCTTGCCAACTCAGGGAATTCTGCACCCTTCTGCCAGCCCCACAGGGGTCCCTGGGCAGCCTGGGGGCTGCTGGTCCCCCTACATACAGGATCCACTCAAGGGCAGGCCCTTCTTAGTCCCTCGATACTCTCTGGGCACATCTAAGCCAGAGGCTGGAGGATGCTGATAACGACAGGCAAGGATTCATGGAGTTCATTACAATGGGGGCCTCAGAGGAGCAACAGAAATGTCCCTCCTGCAGGGAGAAACAGGACTCCCAAGGGAGACGCTCTCAGGGAACAAGCCCCCTCCTTCTGTCAGACTGTCTGTGTAAATCTGGCTTTAATCAGTCATTTTGGTGGCAGTCCCTGACCCGCTCTGAGTTACTCTGAAACAGCCTCAGTGCCACAATGCTGGAGGCCGCAGCAACTGCAGCCCAAGCTCCTCAGCACAGAGCTCCTTCCTGGGGAAGCCTGGCAGCCGGGGGCATTTCGGCCACTGTCGCGACCTAGGGAGCTCCTTGCTGGGGAAGCCTGGCCGACATGCTGGTCAGGTGTAGACGGGCAGGGTAAGCTTAAAGGGGAACCCCGGGCCCTGGCCCCCCTCCCCAAGTCGGCATATACTAAGTGCAGCATTCAAGAAATGACTGAAAATCAATGCCGCTTCTGAAACAAGAGCTCTCTCCCACTCCGCCTCGGGCATTTAAAAAGCATCACCTCCACCCTCCTCCACCTTGGGGTTCCCACATCAGCCCAGCAGGCTCCCCCAGGATCACCAGGTCAGTAAGCATTTGCTAAGCCCCCACACCCCACATTAAGACAGGATAAAAAAGGGTCCCTGGCAGACCCAGAGACAAGTACACGGGGAATAAATGCTGAGAACTTCGGAGGCCTGTACTCCGGACTGACCAGGAAGAAGGGAAAAGGCCTCCCGCAGGAAGTGGCCCTGAGATTTCTGAGGGGTTTGGGGGGTTTTCGGGGCTTAGGGCCTTCTTTCCCAGTCCTCCCTCACCCCATCCCCACTGGACCAACACTCACAAAACTGCTGATGGAGGTCAAGGCTTCCTCGCTGCCTCTCCGGCTGTTGGACTGTGGGGAGCTGGGAGGAGATCGAGAAGCACAGACTAGATGGACCATATGATAGTCATCTTGCTAAAATGAAATAAAGCAGAGATCACCAAGTAATCCTCGGCAGCCTGTTGTGAAGCCCCGAGGGAGTGTTGCAAGGCTCTCACTCGGCCTCTGGGTGGGGCAAGTCTTGGGGCTGCTGCCCGCGGCTCCTCGGCATCTGAAGAGCATCTCAAACCCCGAGACCCTACAGTGGTGCGGACGGGACAGCGGCTCCACTGCAGCCGCCCGCTGGGCCAAGAGAAATCCGGGGGTTCGACATCAGAAACATCCAGGCCTCAAAAATCAAAGCTGACATCCTAACTGTCACCTTGGAGAGTCTGCACATCCCAAATGCAAGCCATGCATGGAAACTACAACTGGGAAAGAAGTGCAAATGATTGCAGTTGGAAACGCACTCCCCGGGCCTTTCTGTGCTCGCTCACTGGGAGACAGAAGTCCTGTGAGGTCTGGGATAAAACCAGTCATTTTATCACCACGGCAGTACTCAAGGATACTTAGAGTTCCCCTTATTTCTCCCCTCACCAGAACAGTATGTGGGGGGGGGGGAAGGGCACTAATTTCTTTAATCTGAGTGAGGTTTGGAATTGGAGGCTGGGGGCTCACCTCCCAGTCCCGCCTAAGGGGCTCCTCCTCAACAGCATAAAGAGGAGTGGGGAAAGTTGGACTAGACCGCCCCCAAGACCCCTTCTAGCTCACAAGAATCTATAACCCTGTGGCTACTTAGATCCCCGGGGAGGCAAGGGAACAAGAGACAAAGGGAAACCACATAAAAAGAGGAGAAAAAAAGAGCAGCTGAGAGGAAGGAAGACAGATGGAAGTGGAGAAATGGTGGGTGCAAACAGTCAAAAAGAACCACAGGGAGCCAAGAGCTGGGAGAGGGTCGGGGGGGGGGGGGGGGGGGGGGGGGAGGGGTCTGTTGCTGGGGGGATGGCAAGGTCAATGGGCCTTGAGATCTTGGCCAGGATTGAGCCTCAGCATCTGGCCATCTCTTGGGGCAGTTGTCATCTGGGATCCAAGCTTATCCCAAGCCACAGAAATGCACTTCCCAAGGCAGGGGAAGGACATTGGCTCAAGGCCCTGCCCCAGGGGCCAATCCTGTGTGTTCCCAGGCAGCTCTCCTGACACTGGGGGGTTGGCCGGGCAGCTCTCCTAACGTTGGGGGGTTGGCTGGGCTGACTGGCTTTGGGTGTCCCTTCCAGCTTCAGAGCAGGGGTTCCTTCCCACAGAATCAGTACTACAGGCTATGGGTGGCCGGGGAGCTCCTGGAGAACCTCAGCCCGAGATCGCCCCGCCAACGCCAGAGTAGTCTATGGCTCCCCCACATAGTAACCTATCTCCAGCCCGTCAACTGTGGCACTGTTAAGGGTCAAGTTAAAAAGTCTGATTCAGATAATGGCTAAGGAGATTTTACTTCAATTTCTGCCTGTATCCAGCACCTCTCATCAGGCCCCTGGAAAAGCCTGAAAATTTTTGGCTGGATCGATGCCAGTTCATCAACAGTGGAAAAACCTCGCCCACCCCCCCATGGCAGAGTCAGAAAGGCCCCAGTTTAAATGCCCCCCATGGCTCCGCCCATTTCACAACGGGCTATCAGATGCACACCTTGTTGACAAGTTAGCAAATTACTCTTAACAGCTCCTTAGGAGGCTTCAGGAACTCGCCCTAGCCTCGCAACACGTTCTAAGGAGTAATTTCAAGTTCTTAGAAAGTGGGAAACGAAACGCTGGAAGCCAATTCCCTTCCGAACACGGCCCCTTTCAAAAAGAAAAGCAACGACAAACTTAGCAAACAGGGTTGGAGGCCTTACTTTTCTGAGAATATCTTTCAACTGCAGATGGTCAGGAAGCAGTCTGCCAGAGTACACCAGTCTTTGATCCTTTGTGCGCTACAAGATGGGACAAAGAGAAGAACCCTAATTACACAACTTGCAGCTGGGGGCAACATCCCGACTAAAAGTCAAAAAATCCATTTACTCTCAAAGCATTAGAAAGCTGGCAGGATTGGCTACACACACACACACACACACACACACACACACACACACACACACACACAGAGTGTCTGTCTGTCTGTCTCTCCTCACTTTCTGATGAGAAAATGCTGGTAACATAATTAGAACCATAGAAATAAAGCTGGGCAGGAAGTGGCCCACTGGTTCTAAACATTCAGCCTTGAAACATTCAACTGAAAGAATTAATTGAAAGACAGCGGTCAGGGCAGTGTTATGTGGGCCGGGCTTTTGTGCTGCCATCTTTTTGTCCTTCTGAACCACATTTGATGATTATTAACAGCCAATAATAAAAGTGACAAGAGCCACAGCAGCTTACGATGTAGGGATGGTCCCAAGGGCTTGTCCCCTCGGTTGCAACAATAACCTTGTGAGAGAACTTGCTATTACAGTTCCCACTTTTCAGATGAAGAAGGTACTGGAAATCTGTGGGGGACCAACCGGTGCTCTGCCCCCAAAGTGTCCTCCCTTCCCAGGCTCCTTAGAGTCTTAAGCAGTTCTGTGAGAAGGGGAAATAAAAGCTGCCCCCCCAATGGCTGTGCATAGAAAGGGGAGGCCTTTTACCCACACAGGGGAAGCGGGCCCGCCACACCCAGATTTTATTTTTTACTTTTTCTCAGAGTAAAACGGTAGGCTGGGGCATGAGCAGGAGACAGAGTGGACCCGGTCAGGTTCAGACCCATGGGCCGGCCCAGTGTGTCCGGGGAAAAGTTGGTTCCCATTCTCGTTGTAAACTAGAGATTGGGGGAACGTTGACCTGGGCCAGGCACGGAATTAACTGGCTCACCCAGCTCACCTGAGGGCCATGGCATCCCCCACGCCCACTTTTGAACCTTTCCAGCTGACCCTTGTCCTCCCCGAAGTGGGCAGGGGGCCCTCTGAGTCTCCCAACGCAGCCCCAGGCCACTACAGCCAAAGACCTCTTCCTAGCAAATGGCTAACGACGTCCGCCCCTTCTCGTGGGTTTGCTCTTAGACTCCCTAGAGCTCTGCTACCCCTGGCATGCCATGTGCCCCCCGTAGAGGGGACCTTGGCCCGGGCCTGTCCGGGTTCTCCTCTGCCCTCTCCAGCCGGGTTAGCGCCCTCCACTCGCTCCCAGCTCTCTTTGCACTCTGGGAACCCGGCTGCTCTCCCTGGGGAGACGCTCTCCTCCAGTTCCCTTCCTCTCTCGGCACTACCTTGGCCAGAAGGAAAAAACGGCCTCGGGCCTGTCCTCCCTCCCCGCTTCCCACCAGCCAATGCTTGGCTCTCCTACCTGAAACCCCCTGGGGCTCCACTCTGAATTTCAGCCAGGCCCTGGCTAAGCACTGGGATACACTGAAGGAGGATGGGGTCTGTCCACAAGGGGCTGGTGACTAATGGGGGAATCTGGCATTTTTCTGGGGAGCAGAGCAGCTGGGCGGGCAAGGTGGGCACTCTGGGATGCTGCGCCCTCCCGCCCGAGGGCCAAAGAGAGGATAAGGGGAGCACCCTGGTCCCAAGGCCACCATGACCATCACATGAGACCCGCAGGGAACCAGCACCAGCGTGAACACCGGCCCCCACTGAGGGCATCTCGCCTCCTGGCTGCCTCCTTCCCACCAGCTCTCCAAGGCCCCATCAGGAGGAAGTGATTTGTCCAAGGTCACACCGTGTCAGGTGTCAGAAGCTGGATGTGAATTCAGGGCCTCCTGGCTCCCCTATGGGTCCCTGCCCTATTCTTCCATGTGCTCCCAAATGGGGGAGAGAGGCAAATGGAGAAACTGAGGCAGGTTAAGTGACTTGTTTGGAGTTACCTAACTCCTAAGTATCTGAGTCTGAGTTGGCAAGAAGGGGCTGCCTTTTCCTTCTCCCCTCCATCTGCCAAATAAATGCTGCTGCTGCTGCTGCTGCTGCTGCTGCTGCTGCTGCTGCTGCTGCTGTGTGTTCCATGCTGATTTCTATCCTCCTGAAAGCTCCTCTGACCTCTCCAAGCCTCCCCCACCTTTCCAAACCCTCGCTGGGCATCCCTGGGCATTTCAGCATCAGTCCGTCCAAAAGGAATTTCTTTCTCTTACCCCCTAAAACGCGCCCTCCCCCCAATAGCTATTTCTAGCAAGCATCTGCATCTTCCCTCTCATCCATGTTCACAAGTTCCAAAGCATCTGAGCCCCCCCCCCAGTATCATCTTAAGCCTCCTTCCTCAGCTTCTCCCCCTTCTCCACAACCCCAGAACCATCACCAGCCCGGAGCCGTCCACACTTCCTCCCTGCAGCTGCCAGGCGGACGACCCAAAAACATAGGGAAGGTTCCGGGGTTCCCTGCAGCCTGGGGAGAGCTGGCCTTGCAAAGACTCTCTGTCATTGGGCTCCCCATCTTCAAGCAAATTGTCTGCTCTGCCTTTGCCAGGCTGTCTTGCCAATTCCTCCCTTTCTAACCCCGGCTCAGGGGTCTCTCATGCACTCCTAGATAACTTAGCAGCACCCGGCTGCAAAGCCTCCTCTGGGCACGAGATGATCCTCCGGCTCAAGAGCAGGTTCTTGGGGGATTTCTGGGTCTCTGTACCCCCAAATTCATCCCAGGAGGCCCTGAGGAAAGGCTTAGTGAAGCAAATGAGAGACCAGGGGAAGAGGGAGAACAAGCCTGCCAAAAGCCTGGAACAAGACCCAGTGGGGTGGAAAGGGAAGGCCAGAAAGAGCTCCAGCAGCAAGCCCAGTGGCGGAACCGCTGCATGTAGGCGCCAAGGTTGGCGCAGACCCCGGATGGGGACAAAAGTCCTACAGCAGAAAGAAGTCCTTGCCGGGAAAGGAGCACAGGGTCCTCTCCAGCCCGGAGGAAGGCCCCGGGGCGTCTCTAAAACACAGCTCCGCAGCAGCTCATGCTGAGGGTTTGCCAGTGAGTGCCCAGGAGCAGAGCCCCCACGTCCTCCAAAGGCACTCGACACAACCCGGCTATTACTGGGTACAGCACTGGGCCTGCAGTCAGGAGGACCTGAATTCAAATCCAGCCTTTGACACAGTGTGACCCTGAGCGAGTCATTTCTCCTTGTTGCCTCAGTTCCCACACCTGTAAAATGAGCCAGAGATGGAAAGACAAACCAGCGTCTTTGCCGGGAAAACCCCAGAGGGTCACCAAGAACTGGCCATGCTTGAAACAACTGAACTGCCACAAAACCAAAGGGTCCTCAGTCCAACACAGCCTCCGCTTCCCCCATGGAGAAAACGCCCAAAGGGCGAGGCCTCACAACGCTGCCCATGGCAAAACCAGAAACAGCCGCCCCTGCCCGTGGCCCTGGCAGCCACTCACTGGGCCCGCTGGTGCTGGGAGCCGCCACATGGCAGGGCCCCAGTGGTCTCTGCAGGGAGCCCCCCCTTCTCTAAGCAGAGGCTGCGCCCCCCAAGCTCCCCTTTCAGGTTGAAGGTCAACACAGGCTTTGGCCGTTCTTCCCATGTGTCGGCAGGAGGAGGAAGGCCCAGTCCCAAGCCTGGCTGGTCCTTCAGAATGCCATTGGCCCCAACAAAGGGAGAAATGGGTCAGAGCGGGGCTGGGAGGAGGAAGAGGAGGACTTCCAGGTGGACATTATGTGTGGAAGATGCCTGGAGGACTTCTGGCTCCAAATGCTCAACTAGGAGCCGGGGACACCGAGGCCAAGTGGACAGCATGACGACTGCTGGACAGCCCTGGGCAGTCATCTAGAAACAATCGAGGGAGGTGGTCCTGAGACGGCACGGAAAGGAAAGACGGCCCGGGGAGGAGCCTTGGGGAGCAAGACACAGATGGGGCACCAGCCAAGCCTGAGAACACATTAGCAGGCAGAAAGGAAAAGAGATTGATAGAGAAACAGAGAAAGGAGGAGAGAGGGGAGAGATACAGAACGAGAGCGAGAGCGAGCACAGTATCACAAAATCCCAGGGAGGAAGCAGCATCCAGGAGAGACTGGGCAACCCGGTGAGAAAGGCCCAGGAAGATAAGGACCCAAAAGAACTCTTGAGACACAGCTGCTAACTCTGGAGAGAAGCGATGCAGTCAGAAGCCCGGCTGCACAGAGCTGATAAGGCTCACAGACAAGAGGCAGCGGTGGGAGCACAGAGCCCTTTCTTTAGGCTTCTGGCCCCGGAAGGGAAGAAGAGGCAGACGGGGCCACAACAGCCCCCGCGAGCGAGGCCCGCCCGGCTGGAAGATGGGGCTAGTGGCGCCCAGTAAAGAGAGATCAAAGGCTGGGTGTGGGTGGGTGGCTGAGGGAGCCACCCACATTCCTGGCGCCCCCCCAGCTCCCACAAGCCTCCTTTTCCCAGATCACTTCAGGTCCAGCCTAAGGTCACCCCGGGACCCCTCTCTCTGATGCAGCCAGCTATCAGAGACCTCAGCCCTCGCTAGACTCAAGCCACCTCCTCATCCAAGCCTGAGATAAAGGAGAAACTAGAAGCAGTTGTCAAAGAGGCTGAAGGAGAGAGCAGGGCACAAGAGGCTCAGGAAAGGAGCTAATCTTTTCTTTTGTTGGGGTTTTGCTTAATACGATTTTATTTTCTAAATACATGTAAAGATACTTTCTAACATTCATTTTGTAAAGTTCTGAGTTACAAATCCTCTCTCTTCCCCACCCCAACACAGCAAGCCACACGCTACAGATTATACACATACAATACTTTTAAGCTTATTTCCTTATTTGTCATGTTGTGCAAAAGGGGAAAAACCACAAGAAAGAAAAAGCAAGCCAAGGGGGAAAAGGTGGAAACACTTATGCTTCAATCCACAGTCCTCTCCCCGGATGCAAGTGGCTCTCTCCATTGCAAGACCACTGGGAATTACCTCAAATCACCTCATTGTTGAAAAGAGCCCCGTCCATCTGAAATGATCATCACATGATCTCATTGTTGCCATATACAATGTCCTCCTGGTTCTGCTCATTTCACTCAGCATCAGTTCATGTCTCTCCAGTTTTCCCACATCCCGGCCAACATTCCACATTATCTTTCCCTGTCATTCTAGCCAATCTGAGAGGTGCATAGTGGGATCTCAGAGTTGTCTTACTTTGCATTTCACTAATCAAAAGTGATTTAAAGCTTTTTTTCATAGGACTAGACATGCTTTAATTTCTTCATCTGTTCAGATCCTTTGGGGAATGACTTGTAGTCTCATAAATTTGACTTGGTTCTCTATATATTTGAGAACTGAGGTTTTGACCAGAAACACTGGTTGTAAGTGTTGCCTAGCTTTCTGCTTCCCTTCTAATCTTTGCTACATTGGTTTTGTTTGTACAAAACCGTTTTTAATGCGATGCACTCAAAATTAGCCACTTTGTGCTTTAGAACCCTCTCTAGTTCTTCTTTCCTCCTCTCTCCAAAGATCTGACAGGCAGGCTATCCCCTGCTCAAGAAGGTCCACTTTCCGAATGCAGCCTGGGCTGAGGTCCTCTGGTGTCAGTGCAGGGGAAGGCTGAGGAGAGGAAATCCACATGAAGGGCAGAGAACAGAGGGCAATAAAGCACTCCCTTGCCTCATGGTAATGAGGCCTCGATGAAGCGAGGTGGACAAATCTGTCCAGAACGCAGGCAGACGCACACGTTCTCTCATCACCCTCCAAGACCAAGGCTCTTGGAGGAGATGCTGAGGGACAGCAGGGAAGGCCCGAGGGACCAGAGGGCACAGAAAGAGGCAGAAGAGGCTTAGGCCAAGTGCAGCCAGAGGAACATGGCACAAATTATTACCGTCAGATTTCTGATCGCAGACCTGGGTGGGATCCTGGCCTTCCCTCTGTGTTCCCTGAGGTTAGAGGTCATCACTGGAACTGGGAGACCAAGGTGTTGGAGGAAGCACCAGCATGAATGGTTGGGTCCCCTAAGCAGGGCACCGGGTGAGGGAAGATACCAATTCAGTACGGAACTCCTGGCAGAAGGGTGGGCCGGGCCCGGAGGAGACCCCAGCCACTCCCCAGATGGGGGGCCCTTCTCAGCACCTCCTACTGTGAAACAGGGGTCATAACGTACCTCCGTCCCAAGCTACCAAGCACGCCGGCTCCGGGTTATGCCTGCACACGGGCCCTGGTCTCAGCACAAGCCCCATCTGCACCTCGGAACCCCTTCGATACTAATAACTACCTGGCAGGCGCTGGCGGCGCCAGGCTCAGGAAGACACCCACTAGTGAGCCTGAGGCAAGTCATTTAACCCTGTTTGCCTCAGTTCCTTTATCTGTAAAATGGAGAAGCTGGCAAACCAGTGCAACCAAGAAAACCCAAATAGGGTCACCAAGCATCACTATGACAACCGGCCCGTCTACAGAACCTTTAAAGCTTGCCAAGCGCTTTACACACAGAAACCTCTGATCCTGACAACCCTGAACCCTGTGAATGATCCCTACTTTACAGATGAGGAAACTGAGGCCACGAGCCTGTTAAAGGACTTCCCCAGGGTCATTCACACAGCTTGTTAGCCTCCTCACAGCAGGCCTTTCCTGACCCCTCAGTTCAGAGTCTTGATGGAGGTCCCTGAAGTTGTCTCGTTGTAAATTCTCCACTGATCAGACCTCCACGCAATTGGTCTCCTCTGGGAGGGGGCCCACAGGCTTCCCACCTGGCCAAGGACCTCGATGCCAGAGCCGGCCGCTTCCCCCGGACGTGACTATGCCCTAACATGACACGCTGACCCTCCTTGAGGACCCGGCCGGTTCCACTCGTGCGTCTGAATCACGGGGCCCGGCAGAGTTGGTGCTTAACAACATCCTGACGTACTGAGGGCCCAGACAGTCTCCGGGGAGAAACAAAAGGCCCTCGGGTGCCAGGCGGCGGACTCCCTGCAGAGAGCCACGGGCACGGGGAGACACGCGAGACTGGTTACAGGGGCTTGGGATCCCGGGGGCAGCCACTCGACTGCTCCGGCCTCGAGTCTCCCTGGTAGAAAGACTGAGTCGTCCCTTTCCTTCCCGTCCTAAATCCGTGATTCTACAAAGGCCAAGTACTGAGGAGAAACAAGTGAGGAGCAAAGGGTGGACCCTGGCACTCATTATCAGGAACATGCAAATCAAAAGGAAGGGCAGCCCCCGGGGAAGAAAGGAAAATGGCAGTTGGGGGGGGGGGGGGGACGGGCCCCTGAGGTGCCGGGGGCAGGGGCTGAGCCAGTCTTTCTGAAAATCCCAGCTGCTAAGCTCTGCACGGGCTTTAAGGCAGGGACGGGGCTAGGTCTGTTTCTGCTCCAATGAGATTAAGAAGGGGGGGGGGGTGAAAAAGGGCCGCTGTTTCTGCACAAACACCTGTACCTGCTCTATGGGGGGGGGGGGGGGTTAATTCTACGGCACACAAACGGAATGGAGCATGCCCAGGAAGGAGGATAAAGGGGCAGATTCGGAGAAACCGGCAGGAGCCGTAGGAACAGAGGCAGAGGGAGAGCAGAGCCCAAGGGTCCGGCACCGGCCCCGGCGGGCACAGGACGGGACTCTAAGCGGGGCTGGTGCCCTTCCCGGCCCATGGCGGGGCCTTTCCTTCTCTGCCCCGCTCTGGACGCAGAGGCCCTGGCAGTGAGGGAGGAGGAGGCAAAGCTACTGTTTTCCCAAACCTTTAGCCGCGGACGAGGGAAGGAGGATAAAAAGCAAGCAAGGGGAGAGAAGAAAAATTACGCGAGACAAAGAAACGGGACTGGGGGGCGGCGGGCGGAGCCGCGGCCCGGGAGGCCCGGGAGGCCCGGGAGGCCCGGGAGGCCCGGGAGGCCCGGGAGGCCCGGGAGGCCCGGGAGGCCCGGGAGGCCCGGGAGGCCCGGGAGGCCCGGGAGGCCCGGGAGGCCCGGGAGGCCCGGGAGGCCCGGGAGCAGAACGCGGGTGAGTGGCAGCCACTGGTGGGACGGCACCGGGCACCTCGCTTAACGCTGACCGCCCGCCCCTAGGAAGGACGGGCCCCGGGGGGGGGGGGGGGGGCGGGGGACGGGACTTCAGCAGGTGCAGAGGCGCCCCGGTTACAACATTTCTGGACACGTAAAGAGAAAGGCTTAAAGCGAATGAGGAGGAAATTACACGGAAATGCGATTACGCAGAAAAACCTCAAAAGCACAAACCCGAGACCGAGCGTCGGGAGCCCCTCGCTTAGGAAGCCGCTTCCAAAGCCAACCTCAAGGCCTGGAACCGAAGAAGCGGAAGAGACCCGAGAAGCGGCCCCGGGGCCGGAGGGACCGGCCCCGCACCAGCACCCGGCCCGGCCCCCGGCCCCGCGGCCCCGCCCCCGCCCCGACTCACGGGCTTGCCCGGGTACACGTCGGCCAGGTGCGCCTTGAGGCGGCCCACGGTCCACTGGTCCGGGCAGCGGATGGTCTGGTCGCCGTAGCGCTGGTTGGGCGTCTTAATGATCAGGGTCACGGGCGGCGTCTCGGACCCGCTCGGGCCCTCCATGGCGGCGGCCGAGGCCGGAGGCCGGGCCGGGCGCGGCGGGCGGCGATTATTCCGAGTCCGGCTCGGTCACAAGTCCATGGGCCGAGGACGCGAGGCAGCGGCGGGCCATGGGCGGGCGGGGCCGCGGGGGCGGAACGGGACAGTCCCCGCCAGCTCCGGCCCGGGCTCCGGCGGCCTGGGGGAGGGGAAGACCCGGAGCGACGGACGGGGGCGGGAGAGGGAAGAGGCCCCCGGCCCGGCCCGGCCCTCGCCCCCGCCGGCCACGCAACAAGGCGACCACCGACGACGCGGGGGCCGGGCCGGGCCGGGCCCGCGGGGCTGGGCCGGGCTCAGGGGAGCGGGCGGCGCGGCGGCCTCTCGGCCCTCCTCGTTCTGTCCGGGCCGCCCCAGCGGGGCCGCGGGGACGGAAGCCGGGCCCGGCCAAGAGATCGCGGCGGCGTCAGGAAGAGGCCGGGCCCGCGGGGACGGAAGCCGGGCCGGGCCAGGCGGGGAGGCCGCGGGCGGGCGGGCGGCTCACCCCGGGAAGCTGGCCACCCCCGAGGCCGCCCGCAGCGGAGAGAGGCAGCGCGGGCGATTCGCCCTCGGGGCCCGAGCCTCCTCCTCGCGGAAAGCACCGGTTATCCCGGCTCCGCCTCCGCCGCTGCGGCCCGGCTCCGCCCGGCGCTCCGCGAAAGAGGGAGGGGGCTGGGCGGCGCCAAGGAGCGGAGGCCAAGCATCCGTGCTGCGCCTGCGCGAGGAGAGGGCGGGGCATGGGGAAGGTGAGCCGCGGCCGCGACGTGCTCGCTCCCGCGCCTGGCGGGACGGGGACGCGGCAGCGGCGCGCTTTCGGGGAGCGGAAGTACGTCCTTTCAGGGAGGCCGGAGACTCCGGAAGTAGGTGCGGTCCCGCGCAACCTTTGGAGGCTCGGCCGGAAGAAGGGGGGGAGGAGGAGTCCTCGCGGGGTGGGAGGGTAACCTCGGGCAGGGCGTGAGCGCGGTAGCCCGGGGGATGCCGGGCCGCGGGGGCGGCCCACGGGAAGTCGGTGGGCGCTGCCACTTTGCGGGGCGCCCCTGACCAGCGTCCATGCCGGAGGAAATCGGGAGGAGACTGAGGCGGGCGAGAGAGCCCTCTAGCTAGTGAAGTCAGTGCAGGGTTCGAACGCAGCCTCCCTCTCTGCGGGCCCCGGGCTGAGGCCACGGCTGGACCAGGCGAGGGGCAACAGGCTGGGGCTGAGGAGGCCCCTGCAGGTCTGTCTCCTCGGGCCCGGCCGCCAGGTGGCGCTCCTCGGGTCCCCGGGCAAGATGCCCGTTCCACGGGACGCAGCATCACTTGGGGGCTTTGCCGGAGGAAAGGATGTAGTCCAGGGGCCTGGCCGGGAGGGGGCAAAGGTGAAAAGTGCGGCACGTTGTTTTGTTCTGCACTTTTCCTCCGGGGCCAACCCTTAAGTAAACGAAAGAGCAACAACGGGCACCATCTATTGGGTGCTGCGTGCCAGGGGTGCCGGTGCAAACAACCCCTCGCCGTCCTCGGAGGCGTCAGACCCTGTGTTCCAGAGCCAAGGCCCAGCGCGAGCCGAGCCCCGAGCGGGGCCAGGTGACGGTCCTTGGAGCCGCAGCAAAATCCCCGAGGGAAGTTTCCCTCCTTCCTTGCAAGCGGTTTCTTGGCTCAGGCTGCAGAGCTAGTTCCGGCCGGCTCCGACCTCGGAAGGCCAAGAAGCTCCTTCCGGGCGACCCAGGGAGAGAACTTCTGGCTTGGGGGCAAGAGGGGAGAGGAGGGGCAAGCTGAAAGCTCACGCACGGCCGCTAGATGGCACCACGGCGCACAGGGCTCACGCACGGCCGGTAGGTGGCACCAAAGTGCAGCGAGCTCCGGAGCAGCAGTCCGCAGTGTGCAGAGCTCGCGCACGGCCGTTAGGCGGCACCAAGGCGCACAGGGCTCAGTCATTTTCAATCGTCCATATGCCCAGTTTCTCCCTGCTAAAACGTGAGCGCTCGGAAGGCGGCGCCTTTCCCCCGCCGCCGCCTGCCCCGCTTGCGCGAGGGAGCTGTTGTCAGTCGCGTCACACTCTTGGCCCCCGGTTAGAGTTTTCCTGCCAGAGATCCTGGAGGGGCCGCCCCTTCTACAACTCGTTTTACCGAGGAGGAAGCCAGAGGCGAACGAGAAGAGGTGACTTCCCCAGGGCCAGGGAGCTAAGCAAGGACCGAGGCCAAATTTCAGCTCAGAAATAGGAGTCCCCTTGCTTCCAGCCTGTCCTCTGTGCACTTTGGCGCCACCTAGCTGCCCTTAGGATCAGGAAGACCAGGGTTCAAATTCAGAATCGGGGACTAAAGAGGGATGTGCCTCTGGCTAAGTCACCTAAGCTCTGTCTGGTTCAGGTTCCTCACGGGATTGTACGGATCAGATGGGATGTGTGTCCAGCGCTCAGTACACAGTAGGCGCATAATGAATGCTTCTTTCCTTTTTACACCATTAATCAGAATATAAGCGATACACCTAAAATGAAATGACTTTGTCTATACTCTGTGCCTTCTCTGTGTCCCTTCCCGTGGTGGTATCTTCCTCTTCTTCATGCTCTTCTCTGTATCTCCTCCTCCCTCCCCAAAAAGTGAGATTTTTGAAAACTCCTTCAATAACAGGGGAAATTTTGTCTTATCCTGACACTTTTCCCTTTCACCATATAGTATAGTTCCGAATTGCTTTCCAGAATGGTAGGATCGCTTCCCAACACCAACAACACACCAGCGTTCCAATTTCCCTAAATACTCTCCAACAGTTGCCCTGCAATCACATGATTCCTTATTCTGTTCAACCCATACTTCTCGCCTATCTGGAAATCTTTACGCCTGACTTGGTTGTTCAATTTGTCATTATTATATATCAATAAACACGCAAGCCCTGTGTTGTCTGGATGACGCTTTAGATTTAGCCACCAAACATTAAGCACTCATTCTAAACACAGCATCAGGCCAGATGCTGAGGAGTTTCTAAAGCAGACCCAGCTCTGGGCATTTCAAGTTGTTCCATCACTCATTTGGCCAGACAAAAATGAAGCAGGTCCTGCCTGTCCTCAAGTAGCTCATGTTCTATCTGGGGAAAGAACGTGCACATAAAGCACTTAGAGAATAAGTACAAGCCAACTTTGGGAGGGACCTGGGGAGAGGGAAAGAACTGAAGGGAAGGGGAAGGAAAAGGAAAAACCACTGAGCCAAAAAGATGAACCAGAACAAGGGGCTGGGTTCAGAGGCTGCTGAGGTAGAAAGGGAGAAATGACAAGCTTTCCACCTCATTGTTAGCTAGCAAGTATTTCAATCTTCCATGCCTGTCACTGGCTAACAGCCCTAGGGACCTCCTTTTTCAGCACAGCATTGCCATCTCCAAGACTATTAGGAGTGAAACATGAGCCTATCTCTGGCTTTCCAAGAGAAATTAGCTGCTTATAAATCTTTTTCTCCTCGGGGCTGTATGAGAAAACTTTGTCTTTCAGCACAAAAAGTGAGAAAAGACGATTGTAATGACCAATGAATTATTCAAATTCTCCATTTCACTTAAGCAGTTTAAGAATCAGAAGATAGTCGAGCTGAATGAAGGAACCTAGAAGTGAAGTTCAGTGTATACTTTACACTGGGAAGATGCAATGGGCTGAAAATGAGCAGATGCAGTAAGGTCCAAGCACTTGAGGCTAATTAGCAATTGGACAATATTAATATAAACTTGGAGAAAGAATAGCCTCGCCCACTCTCTGTGCAAGTTTGATGTATTGTGTAGAAGATTTGGTGGGTGGAGTGTGAGAGCCAGAGGCACTGCTGGCACTGCTGGCCGAATTAGTGTCATGATTGCTCTTACTTCGTGTAGCCGTTCCCCTTCACCTCCGCAAAGAATAAAGATCAAGGATTTTCCCTTATCCTGACTCCGGCTGATTTTAAAATATTCTGGGTGCTAAGCGCGGTCATCACAGGAAGACTTTAAAACTTTTAAGATTCAGCCTTGTGGTACCAGACTAAGATCTGGAAGGGAGACAATCAAATCTTAGACACCAGAAAGTGACCTTGACAGAGAAAAGGTGTTTCTATACAAAAGATATGATAGAGGAAGAAATCACAGGACTACTTTGATGGAAGGGGATGTGCCAGGAGAAGGGATGGGAATAGAGTGATTGAGGAGTTGGGAGCGACAGTTGAATTATGAACCTAGGTGCCTGGAAGGTGGTGACCTGGCCAATAATAAGGAAGTGAGGAAGTTTGGGGCTGAAACTGGGAATAATGAGTTCAGTTTTGAACATACTGAGTTTACATGTCAGACTTGTATCTGGTAGGTTCCCAAAGCCTTGGTGTGTTAGGCAGAGAGAAACTGAAGAATGGATTCCTATGGCTAGCAGGGAGAAGGCACTCATACAGATCATGTTATAGCAAGTTCCTGAGACTTATCCTCTGCAGAGGTGTTGGACATCCTCACCATGCCATGGCTTTTCAGAAATACCAGCCATGCCCTAAGGTTAAAATCTCCCTATAAATTTATCTACGGCTCATGCCATGGCCACAACCTCTTTTGGGTCAGTCTACCATGACTGACATACCTCTTTCTCCTGAACCTCCTCCATGCCATGTAATATTTCTCCTAACTCCACAATGCTTCCCAACCCCACTTTTCCTCCTTATACCTACCTAACTCTTTTTAAGATGCTAAGTCACTTTCAGGATTTAGCCTGCAAGCTAAGGACATGCCCCAACTTCATAGGGTGCTCTCTTCTGAGTAGCTGTGACTTCCACTGAGGAACTTGTCTTTCATATATTCTCTCATTCTATTTCATTCTAGGTGTCTATTGTCTGTCACTTTGTAATCTATTCGCTTAAATAAATAAACCTTTTGCTAAAAAGAATGACCATTGTGATTGAATCCCAAATTTTGGTGCCTGCTGTCATCTGGTATCTACATCAGGCACATCATGATTAGAAAGGAGATTTTTTTTTTCTTTTGCTAACGCAATTGGGGTTAAGTAATTTACCAAGGGTCACACAGCTAGGAAGTGGTTAAGTGTCTGAGGCCAAATTTGATCTCAGGTCCTCTTGACTTCAGGGCTGTTGCTCTATCCACTGCACCTAGCTACCCCTGCCCTTCAAAGGGGATTGTTCAAAAGATGTCCTCTGCTCTCCAGATAAAGCCTTACAAGCTACTCATGTCTCTGACCCTTCTGTGGTCACGATGAGTGATGGCTCTCTTGCTGTATATTCAGGTGCTGACTTTGCTGGAAGCTCCTTTCATAAGCTTCTAGGTGATTGTTTGATGTACTTTGGGACTAGAAGAATTCACTTGCCATAGTTTCTCACTGGAGTTCTTAATCAGTATTCATTTTGGTAGAATGCTTGTGATTTTGCTGAAGTAGATAATGTGGGAACTGGGCTGCCTGCCTCACTGAGGCAACCAAATTGTCCAGAAGTTTGAAACCACTTTTTTTCTAAGTGATAGTTCATGAGCCCTGACCAGTGTGCTTCTCATTTATTGATATCCTATAGATAGATTTAGCTCTTAGCAAAGGCCTTTATTTAAAAAATAGTAAGAATAGTAAAAGAAAATATTCCCCTTATAAAAATGGGGCATTTCCCTGCAGAAATACTCATAGAATCAGAGGGGAGGGTAGATACAGAGTGCAATGGCAGCAAAGCACACTTGTAGGGAACACTGTGGCTAAGGCAACTTTCTGCTGACACTGCAGGACCCTGCATAGAGTAGCTGCTAATACACTTTATAAAATGGAATTGAACTAACCTTCACATCACAGTTGCCTATATGACATCCTTTTGCTATTCTGTAAATAATGCATGAAACCCCTGAAGTTCCTCCAGAGCCCTCACCCTAGTGCTGGACTACTAAAATTGGGCCACTGAAAGACTTCGTAAAATTCCCAAAAATGATACTGTGAATGTGCTGCACTTGATACACCAGCAAATTTGGAAAACAACAGTAGCCACTAGTTTGAACAAGATCAGTTCATATTCCAGCCCCAAAGAAGGGCCATGTCCAGCAATGTTTAAGTTACTGAACAATTGAACCCATTTCCCGTGCCAGGTAGGGTAAGTTAAGGTTTGCTAGCTAGCCTTCAA
Organism: Dasyurus viverrinus; assembly: GCA_020854095.1. Taxonomy (NCBI): domain Eukaryota; kingdom Metazoa; phylum Chordata; class Mammalia; order Dasyuromorphia; family Dasyuridae; genus Dasyurus; species Dasyurus viverrinus. The sequence continues at coordinate 3,598,961 of CM036997.1, forward strand.
CAATATGTGACCTCAGAATTACCAAAAGAGCAGGCTAGTTTTGAAGAAGCAGATGAACTAGAGACCAAATTTCCAACAGTCATGATTGTGGAGAGAGCAGGGACTTCCAGAAAAGCCTCTACTTCTGCTTAGTTGACTACACCATATCTCTGAGTATGTACATCACAAGGAAATATGACAAGTCCTCAAAGAGAGGGGAAGACCTCTCACCTTCCTTGTCTCTTGACCTTCCAAAATTTAAAACTGAACAGTAAATAACAGATTAGTTTAAGATGAAAAAGGAATACAACACGGCTTTATATTGTCAACTTATTTGTTTAACTTTAATGCTTTCACAATCCAGGAGACTAAGGGTTCGAGGTACAAGACTTGGCACAATCTACTATTTTTGTGATTTTTCTTCAACATTTCAGAGCATTTTTGAATGGCTTCTTTGTGTCTTTGGTTTGACTAATGGCCTGGGGGCTCTTTACTTAAGTCAAGTATTTACAAGTCAAGTACTTACAGTGCTTGAGATCTGCTCGGTTGGGATCAGCATAACCAGAGAATAGCTGCGCATCTACCACGGTACCAACCTGGGGACCTACTCCGAGCCCGACAGACACTGCGCAGGGATCGGTCTTAGATCAACATGGGCACCGCGTAGGGAACCGGCTCCATGCTCGGGCTCGACTCTCTTGGGCTGCTGCTTTGACATCTTTCCTGCCTGTCGGTTATCTTCCTCCTTTTGGGAGACGGGTTTTCCGTTCCCCTGTACGGCCGTTTTAGGGAGCCTCTGTCCGGGTCTCTGTAACTTTGCAGACGATGATACCCGGATGAATTCGTTTCTACCTGGTCTTGGTCCATCTCTTCTTCCTCCCTGAACTTCACATCCTCCCTTTCCTCCTCCAAGTCGCTGATTCGAAGCTCCAGGAATTTTAGCATATGGTCCTTCTGGAGCCGGGGCAGGATGATATCACAGACCTGTCCACCGTGTAGCAGTTCATCAATAAAGTCATCTACGCGTATGAATTCAAAGTCTCCCTTTCGGTTCTGGATCCTAATTTTTCGAACATCATTGTACAGAGGTTCCAGATATTTGTAGCAGTCCATGGCTGTGCCTGTCAACCTCAAATACAAGGCGCCCAAAACACGGACATACTTGAAATATACATTTTTAATGAATTCAATGATGAGGTTCTTCTCTGGTTGTATCTGCAGCATTTTCAAGGTCAGGCAGAGGAATGGTGTTGGTTTGATATTGTTGCCATAGACACCCCCTACAGACATCAGGTCCATGGCTTTGGTCGGTAGTAGCTCAGCTGTGAGCGCAAAGCACTCCTCCTTCCAGTATTTGGACGCGTAAATTCGAGTCCGGATTTTCTTCTCTACTAAGTATTGCAGGTCGGTGTCCTGGATGTGGTGAGCGTAGTTCACTGGGCAGTTGACCATCTTAGGCTAATCGCTCCCTTTCAGTGCAACAATACCGCTGCAGACAGGGAAGGATCAAGAGAAATTCTTTCCTTTCTCCTCTCTCCTCTCTCCTTTCTCCTCCTTTCTCCTTTCCCTTTCCCTTTTCCTTTCTCCTTGAGCGCCGGCAGGTTCCCTGCTGAAGTCTTTGTCTGGAAATGCCTTCCGAGAGAATGTCTTTATATATACCCTGCCAAGGCTTGTAAATGACATCAGCTCACCCAAAGAAAAAGCTTCACACTTTGGCAGTGTATCACCTGGATGGAGTTCACATCTGCTTAAAAGTCAACCCCTCATTACCTGGGCTATCAACTGAACTTTCTCTCATTGCCTCAACAAATGGTAAAGCCAGATCATCTCCTTTACAAGCCAATGATCTTCTGAAGAACATAACTTGCAAGTAGTTTAGGTGAAGAGATGTTAATAATATTCCTAGGGCTCCACTTTCAAAAGAGGCCGAGTTGGGTGCCCATCAGTTGGGGAATGGCTGAATAAGTTACAAAGGATGAAGGTTATGTTGTATTATTGTTTTATAAGAAACAATCAGCAGGATGATTTCAGAGAGGTCTGGGGAAACTTATATGAAACGATGCTGAGTGAAATGAGCAGAACCAGGAGACCACTGTATACAGCAACAGCAAGGTTAGATAAGGATCAATTCTGGTGGACGTGGCTCTTATCAACAATGAGGTGATTCAGATCAGTTCCAGTGGTCTTATGATGAAAAGATCCATCTGCACCCAGAGAGAGGACAGGGGGAACAGAATGTGCATCACTGTATTTTCACTCTTTTTCTTGTTGTTTGTTGTTTGCTTACATTTTGTTTTTCTCCTTTTTTTTCTCTTGATTGTTCTGATGCAGCATTTTATTTGTGGGATTATGTATAGAGGAATTGCATGTGTTTAACACATATTGGATCACTTGCCAACTGGGGGACGGGGTGGGGATGGGAGGGAAAATATTAGAAGACAAAGTTTTGTAGGGGTGACTTTCGAAAATTATCCATGTCTCTATTTTGAAAAAAAAATCTTTAAAAAATATTCTGCATCAAAAAGGAATATCAGTTATTTCCCTGAGGTTAAATTCTCCCTATAAGTGGATTTATGGCCCATTCCATGGCCCCTGCCTCTTTGCAGTCAGTCCACCCTAACATTCTGCTTCATATCTTACTCCTGAACCTCCCCCATGCCATGTGGTATCTCTCCTAACTCTCTATGCTTCTCAACCCACTTCTCCTCTTTATACTTAACTAATTCTTTTTGAGGTACTAAGTCCCTTTCAATCTAGCCTGCCAGGCTTTTGCCAAAGAGAAGAATGGCCACTGTGAATTCTTCACATGACTGAATCCCAACTTTTGGTGCCTTCTGTCATCTGGTGTCTCCATCAGCCACAACAGGATTGACAAGGGTCTTCTTTATCAAGTTGTCCTCTGCTCTCCAGATAGAGCCTTACAGGCTCCTTTTGTCTCTAGCTCTTCTCTGGTGATAATGAGTGGTGGCTCCCTTGCGGTATTTTCAGGTGCTGACTTTGCTGGAGGTTCCATTTCATGATTTCTGGCTGATGATTTTGTGTACTTTTGGAGTAGAAGAATTTACTTGCTGTAGTTTCCCATTGAATTTCTTCAACATTATTGATTTTGGTGGAATATTTGTATTTTTGCTAAAATGCCTCCCTGAGGCAGCCAAAATGTTCAGAAGTTTGAAACCACTTTTTTTCTAAGTGATAGTTCATGAGCCTGACCAGTGTGCTTCTCATTTATTAATATCCTATAGATAGATTTAGCTCTTAGCAAAGGCCTTTATTTAAAAAATAGTAAGAATAGTAAAAGAAAATATTCCCCTTATAAAAATGGGGCATTTCCCTGCAGAAATACTCATTGAATCAGAGGGGAGGGTAGATACAGAGTGCAATGGCAGCAAAGCACACTTGTAGGGAACACTGTGGCTAAGGCAACTTTCTGCTGACACTGCAGGACCTGCATAGAGTAGGTGCTAATACACTGTATAAAATGGAATTGAACTAACCTTCACATCACAGTTGCCTATATGACATCCTTTTGCTATTCTGTAAATAATGCATGCAACCCCTGAAGTTCCTCCAAAGCCCTCAACTTAGTGCTGGACTACTAAAATTGGGCCACTGAAAGACTTTGTAAAATTCCCAAAGATGATGCTGTGAATGTGCTGCACTTGATACACCAGCAAATTTGGAAAACAACAGTAGCCACTAGTTTGAACAAGATCAGTTCATATTCCAGCCCAGAAGAAGGGCCATGTCCAGCAATGTTTAAGTTACTGAACAATTGAACCCATTTCCCGTGCCAGGTAGGGTAAGGTTAAGGTTTGCTAGCTAGCCTTCAACAATATGTGACCTCAGAATTACCAAAAGAGCAGGCTAGTTTTGAAGAAGCAGATGAACTAGAGACCAAATTTCCAACAGTCATGATTGTGGAGAGAGCAGGGACTTCCAGAAAAGCCTCTACTTCTGCTTAGTTGACTACACCATATCTCTGAGTATGTACATCACAAGGAAATATGACAAGTCCTCAAAGAGAGGGGAAGACCTCTCACCTTCCTTGTCTCTTGACCTTCCAAAATTTAAAACTGAACAGTAAATAACAGATTAGTTTAAGATGAAAAAGGAATACAACACGGCTTTATATTGTCAACTTATTTGTTTAACTTTAATGCTTTCACAATCCAGGAGACTAAGGGATCGAGGTACAAGACTTGGCACAATCTACTATTTTTGTGATTTTTCTTCAACATTTCAGAGCATTTTTGAATGGCTTCTTTGTGTCTTTGGTTTGACTAATGGCCTGGGGGCTCTTTACTTAAGTCAAGTATTTACAAGTCAAGTACTTACAGTGCTTGAGATCTGCTCCGTTGGGATCAGCATAACCAGAGAATAGCTGCGCATCTACCACGGTACCAACCTGGGGACCTACTCCGAGCCCGACAGACACTGCGCAGGGATCGGTCTTAGATCAACATGGGCACCGCGTAGGGAACCGGCTCCGTGCTCGGGCTCGACTCTCTTGGGCTGCTGCTTTGACATCTTTCCTGGCTGTCGGTTATCTTCCTCCTTTTGGGAGACGGGTTTTCCGTTCCCCTGTACGGCCGTTTTAGGGAGCCTCTGTCCGGGTCTCTGTAACTTTGCAGACGATGATACCCGGATGGAATCGTTTCTAGCTGGTCTTGGTCCATCTCTTCTTCCTCCCTGAACTTCACATCCTCCCTTTCCTCCTCTAAGTCGCTGATTCGAAGCTCCAGGAATTTTAGCATATGGTCCTTCTGGAGCCGGGGCAGGATGATATCACAGACCTGTCCACCGTGTAGCAGCTCATCAATAAAGTCATCTACGCGTATGAATTCAAAGTCTCCCTTTCGGTTCTGGATCCTAATTTTTCGAACATCATTGTACAGAGGTTCCAGATATTTGTAGCAGTCCATGGCTGTGCCTGTCAACCTCAAATACAAGGCGCCCAAAACACGGACATACTTGAAATATACATTTTTAATGAATTCAATGATGAGGTTCTTCTCTGGTTGTATCTGCAGCATTTTCAAGGTCAGGCAGAGGAATGGTGTTGGTTTGATATTGTTGCCATAGACACCCCCTACAGACATCAGGTCCATGGCTTTGGTCGGTAGTAGCTCAGCTGTGAGCGCAAAGCACTCCTCCTTCCAGTATTTGGACGCGTAAATTCGAGTCCGGATTTTCTTCTCTACTAAGTATTGCAGGTCGGTGTCCTGGATGTGGTGAGCGTAGTTCACTGGGCAGTTGACCATCTTAGGCTAATCGCTCCCTTTCAGTGCAACAATACCGCTGCAGACAGGGAAGGATCAAGAGAAATTCTTTCCTTTCTCCTTTCTCCTCTCTCCTTTCTCCTCCTTTCTCCTCCTTTCTCCTCCTTTCTCCTTTCTCCTCCTTTCTCCTTTCCCTTTCCCTTTCCCTTTCCCTTTCCCTTTCCCTTTCCCTTTCCCTTTCCCTTTCCCTTTCCCTTTTCCTTTCTCCTTGAGCGCCGGCAGGTTCCCTGCTGAAGTCTTTGTCTGGAAATGCCTTCCGAGAGAATGTCTTTATATATACCCTGCCAAGGCTTGTAAATGACATCAGCTCACCCAAGGAAAAAGCTTCACACTTTGGCAAGGTATCACCTGGAGTTCACATCTGCTTAAGTGTCAACCCCTCCTTACCTGGGTTGTCAACACGACTCTCTCTGCTTCAACCAGTGGTAAAGCTGCAACTGAGCCAGATCCTCACCTTTACAAGCCCATGATCTTCTGAAGAATGTAACTTGCCAGTTGTTTAAGTGAAGAGGTGTTAATAATATTCCAGGACTCAACTTTCAAAATGGCTGAGAGGAGAATGTTACATTTCTTTCTCTTAGATCGACTCTTAGATAAGGGGCAGAGCCAAGATATCACGGAGTTCACACCTGCTTAAAAGTCAACCCCTCATTACCTGGGCTGTCAACTCAACTTTCTCTCATTGCCTCAACAAATGGCAAAGCCAGATCATCTCCTTTACAAGCCAATGATCTTCTGAAGAACATAACTTGCAAGTAGTTTAGGTGAAGAGATGTTAATAATATTCCTAGGGCTCCACTTTCAAAAGAGGCTGAGTTGGGTGCCCATCAGTTGGGGAATGGCTGAATAAGTTACAAAGGATGAAGGTTATGTTGTATTATTGTTTTATAAGAAACAATCAGCAGGATGATTTCAGAGAGGTCTGGGGAAACTTATATGAAACGATGCTGAGTGAAATGAGCAGAACCAGGAGATCATTGTATACAGCAACAGCAAGGTTATATAAGGATCAATTCTGATGGACGTGCCTCTTGTCAACAATGAGGTGATTCAGATCAGTTCCAGTGGTCTTATGATGAAAAGAGCCATCTGCACCCAGAGAGAGGACAGGGGGAACAGAATGTGCATCACTGTATTTTCACTCTTTTTCTTGTTGTTTGTTGTTTGCTTACATTTTGTTTTCCTCCTTTTTTTCTCTTTATAATGATTTTTCTGATGCAGCATGTTATTTATGGGAGTATGTATAGAGGAAATGCATGTGTTTAACACATATTGGATCACTTGCCAACTGGGGGACAGGGTGGGGATGGGAGGGAAAATATTAGAAGACAAAGTTTTGTAGGGGTGACTTTCGAAAGTTATCCATGTCTATATTTTGAAAAAAAAATCTTTAAAAAATGTTCTGCATCAAAAAGAAATATCAGTTATTTCCCTGAGGTTAAATTCTCCCTATAAGTGGATTTATGGCCCATTCCATGGCCCCTGCCTCTTTGCAGTCAGTCCACCCTAACATTCTGCTTCATATCTTACTCCTGAACCCCACCCATGCCATGTGGTATCTCTCCTAACTCTCTATGCTTCTCAACCCACTTCTCCTCTTTATACTTAACTAATTCTTTTTGAGGTACTAAGTCCCTTTCAATCTAGCCTGCCAGGCTTTTGCCAAAGAGAAGAATGGCCATTGTGAATTCTTCACATGACTGAATCCCAACTTTTGGTGCCTTCTGTCATCTGGTGTCTCCATCAGCCACAACAGGATTGACAAGGGTCTTCTTTATTAAGTTGTCCTCTGCTCTCCAGATAGAGCCTTACAGGCTCCTTTTGTCTCTAGCTCTTCTCTGGTGGCTCCCTTGTGATACATTCAGGTGCTGACTTTGCTGGAGGTCCCATTTCATGATTTCTGGCTGATGATTTTGTGTACTTTTAGGGTAGAAGAATTTACTTGCTGTAGTTTCCCATTGAATTTCTTCAACATTATTGATTTTGGTGGAATATTTGTATTTTTGCTAAAATGCCTCCCTGAGGCAGCCAAAATGGTTCAGAAGTTTGAAACCACTTTTTTTTTCTAAGGGATAGTTCATGAGCCCTGACCAGTGTGCTTCTCATTTACTAATATCCTATAGATAGATTTAGCTCTTAGCAAAGGCCTTTATTTAAAAAATAGTAAGAATAGTAAAAGAAAATATTCCCCTTATAAAAATGGGGCATTTCCCTGCAGAAATACTCATAGAATCAGAGGGGAGGGTAGATACAGAGTCAATGGCAGCAAAGCACACTTGTAGGGAACACTGTGGCTAAGGCAACTTTCTGCTGACACTGCAGGACCCTGCATAGAGTAGGTGCTAATACACTGTATAAAATGGAATTGAACTAACCTTCACATCACAGTTGCCTATATGACATCCTTTTGCTATTCTGTAAATAATGCATGAAACCCCTGAAGTTCCTCCAGAGCCCTCACCCTAGTGCTGGACTACTAAAATTGGGCCACTGAAAGACTTCGTAAAATTCCCAAAGATGATGCTGTGAATGTGCTGCACTTGATACACCAGCAAATTTGGAAAACAACACTAGCCACTGGTTTGAACAAGATCAGTTCATATTCCAACCCCGAAGAAGGGCCATGTCCAGCAATGTTTAAGTTACTGAACAATTGAACCCATTTCCCGTGCCAGGTAGGGTAAGTTAAGGTTTGCTAGCTAGCCTTCAACAATATGTGACCTCAGAATTACCAAAAGAGCAGGCTAGTTTTGAAGAAGCAGATGAACTAGAGACCAAATTTCCAACAGTCATGATTGTGGAGAGAGCAGGGACTTCCAGAAAAGCCTCTACTTCTGCTTAGTTGACTACACCACATCTCTGAGTATGTACATCACAAGGAAATATGTCAAGTCCTCAAAGAGAGGGGAAGACCTGTCACCTTCCTTTTCTCTTGATCTTCCTGCATGTGGGATAGGAATCAAAATTTAAAACTGAACAGTAAATAACAGATTAGTTTAAGATGAAAAAGGAATACAACACGGCTTTATATTGTCAACTTATTTTATTTAAATGCATTCAAACTTCAGAAGATGTAGGGCATATAACATATAGAATATATGACAACATACTCGACTTTTTTTTTTTTTTTTTTTTTTTTTTTACTTTACTTCGACATTTCAGGGAACTTTAAATATCTCCTTTGTGTCGGGTTCGGTTGATGGCCTGGAGACTGATAAGGAATAATGGCGCAGTACTTCAGATCTGCTCCGAGCCTGCCATGGCAATTAGCCTGGGACTATCTCCGCGCCCGGGACCGGCTCCGAGCCCGGGACCGCCTTCGCTCCCGGGACCGGCTCCGCGCCCGGGACCGCCTTCGCTCCCGGGACCGGCTCCGCGCCCGGGACCGCCTTCGCTCCCGGGACCGGCTCCGCGTCCGGGACCGGCTCCGCGCCCGGGACCGCCTTCGCGCCCGGGACCGCCTCCGCGTTCTTGATCGACTCCTATAGCGTCTTGAGCTCCTCCTTTGATATTTTTCCTGACTGTAGGTTATCTTCCTCCTTTTTGGAGACTGGCTCTCACTTCCCCTGTAGAGCCGTTTAAGGGAGTAACTGTCCCGGTCTCTGTAACTTTGCCGACAATGATACGGGGATGGATTCATTTCTAGCTGTTCTTCATCCTTCTCTTCTTCCTCACTGGACTTCACATCCTCCGTTTCCTCCTCCAAGGCACTGATTCGAAGTTCCAGTGCGTTAGTTTCTTCCAGCACATGGCGCTTCTGGAGTCGGGGCAGGATGATATCACAGACCCGCTCGCTGTGGAGCAGTTGATCGATAAACTCATCTACGTGTATGAATTCAAAGTCTCCGTTTCGGTTCTGGATCCTACTTTTTCGATTGTCATTGTACAGAGGTTCCAGATAGTTGTAGCAGTCCATGGCCGTGCCCGTTAATCTCATATACAAGGCCCCCAACATGCGGACATACTTGAAATCTTCGTTTTTAATGAATTCAATGACTATGTCCTTCTCGGGTTGTATCTGCAGCATTTTCAAGGTCAGGCAGAGGAATGGTGTTGGCTGGATGTTGGGGCCAAAGACACCCCCTACAAACCTCAGTTCCGTGGCTCTGTCCACGACCAGTTCAGCTGTGAGCCCAAAGCACTCCTCCTTCCAGTACTTGGACTCGTAAATTCGAGTCCGGATGATTTTCTCCACCAAGAATTGCGGGTTAGTGCCGTGGATGTGGTGAGCATTCTTCACTGTGCGGTTGGCCATCTTGGGCTAATCACTCCCTTTCAGTGCAACAAGAGCACTACGGACAGGGAAGGATAAAGAACAATTCCCTCCTTTCCCCTTGAACACTAACAAATCTGTCTCTCAATGCCCTCAGAGAAAATCTCTTTATATATATATCCCGTCAAGGCTTGTAGATGACATCTGTTTATTCAAGGGAAAAGCTTCACACTTTGGCAGGGTATTACCTGGAGTTCACACCTGCTTAAGTGTCAATCCCTCATTAATTCGGTTGTCAATCCTACTTTCTCTGATTGCCTTAACAAATGGTAAAGCTGTAACTGAGCCAGATCATCTCTTTTACAATCCTAAGACTTTCTGAAGAATATAACTTACAAATTATTTTAGTGAATAGATGTTAATAATATTTCTAGGGCTCAACTTTCAAAATGGCTGAGAGGAGAATGCTACATTTCTTTCTCTTAGATCGACTCTTAGATAAGGGGGAGGCCCAAGATATTACCTGGAGTTCACATCTGCTTAAGTATCAACTCCTCATTACCTGGGTTGTCAACTCGACTTTCTCTCATTGCCTTAACAAATGGTAAAGCCAGATCATCTCCTTTACGAGCCAATGATCTTCTGAAGAATGTAACTTGTGAGTTGTTTAGGTGAAGAGTGTTAATAATATTCCTAGGGCTTCACTTTCAAAAATGGCTAATTTGGATGCCCATCAGTGGGGAATGGATGGATAAGTTAGGGTGAATGGATGTTATGGAATATTATTGTTCTAAAGAAACGACCAGCAGGATGATTTCAGACATCTGGAGAAACTTACATGAACTGATGCTGAGTGATATGACCAGAAACAGGAGATAGTTCACACAGGGCAACAAGATTATATAATTATCAATTCTGAAGCAAGTGGCTCTTTTCAACAATGAGATGATTCAGGCCAGTTCCAATCATCTTGTGATGGAAAGAGCCATCTACACCCAGAGAGAGGAGTGTAGAAACTGAGTGTGGATCATAGCATTTTCACACTTTTTATTGTTGTTAGCTTGCATTTTGTTTTCTTCCTCACTTTTTCCTTTCTGATCTGATTTTTCTTGTGTGGCAAGATAACTGTACATATATACACACATACACACGCACACATATATAGGCATATATATACACACACACACACACACACACACACACACACACACACATATGACTTAATTGTAGAGGGCCACAGACAGGGGGGAGTTCTCAGTGAGATATAAGACCCTCCAGCCTAAAGGGAACCTGCTGACAATGTCTGGTTTGGCTCTCATCGCCCCTTGGGAGCTGCTTAACCTTCCTGAGAAGTTAGGGGGCCATGACAACCTCTATTCTACTTGAAATTTAGATACTTACATGAAAAGACATTTATATAATAATAGCAGAGAGCTTATAGTTAGCACATGCTCAGTGTATTGTGGTAATGTAATGGTACTAAGGTATTTAAGGCTGAGAGAACTTGAAATAAATAGACTCCATATTTGAACATTCATGTGGGTCTCTGCCTCATCACTGCTTCTCTAAGAGGAAGGACTTGGGCTGGTCCCCAAGTCCTCCAGAGAGACTCAGCAGCTCCACTGATTGACCAAATCAGGGACTTGAATAGAGGAGTCCCAGTGACCTTAGGAAAAAAGTAAGTATAAAAAGAGGCAAGCAGGAAGATTCAGTAAGGGCTAAACTAGTCACTTTCGTTTTTCAGCCGAAATGGGGCAGATAGAAACAAGAGGGCCATCTTCCCAAGCGAAGTATGAAGCATGCTAACACATATTGGATTACTTGCAATTTAGGGGAGGGGGTGGGGAAAAATGGGGAAATCTGTAATAGAAGATTTTCCAAGGATCAATGTTGAAAAATTATCCATGCATGTATTTTGAAAATAAACAGCTTAATTTAAAAAAAAAAAATGACTGAGAGGCACCTAGGTGGTGCAGAGGATAGAGCATTAGCCCTAAATTTAGGAGTACCTGAGTTCAAATCTGACCTCAGACAATGAACACTTTCTAGCTGTGTGACCCCTGGCCAAGTCAACTGACCCCATTTGCCTTAGCAAAAAAAAAAAAAAAAATGGTTGAGAGGAGAGTGCTATATTTTTTTCTTTTGAATAAAGGGCAGAGCCAAGAGGACAGAGGAATCAAAGTGGAGGTCTCCCAATATTCCCCTTTCAACTACTTTAAAATAATGCCTCAAATCCATGATTTCTTATAAAATGATAGGGATAAAAGATTAAAAATAAGAATATTTTAGATATCAAGTTTAATTTATTGTGCACTTTTAAGCGATGAGAGAAATGATTGTTAGTAAGCAATATCTTGGGGACATCCAGAGTTCTTCCAAAGTCCTGATTTTGTTCAGTCTCTTAAAATAGACAGTGAGACTGAATTAACTCTTCTCAGTCTTGCTCTAATAAACTGTGACCTCTTTGATCTAAGAGGGATGAAAAATGACTACCCTTTTATTAATAATATGCTGGCCCCATTAATAAAATAATTAAATTTCCCTGAAACTGTCTCTTTTAAAACTTTTTACTCATTACAGATGATATGAAATGCATCCATATGATGGATATGAAATAGACATCCATAATTTCCCATATAACTCTTTTGCTATATTTTGTGATGAACGTTTAATTTGTTTAATCGAGAATTTTAAAAAACACTGGAAAAGAGAAGAGAAGTCTCATTGTTCAGTTCTTAATCACCAAGTCATGGCTTCATTGGGGACCCAAACTTCACAGCTGAGTTTGAGAAGTGACCCAGAGCAGAAGCTACAGGAGATTTAGACTTGGAAGAAGGCTTTGAGGCCTTCTAGCTCAACTTGTACAACATGCTATTGAGCTCATGGAAGAAGAGAAACTGATAAATGGAGAAAGAGAAAAATGCAGGCTGCACTCCCCAAAGAGTCAGGGAATGACACCACAAGCAACAGAGAGTAGTAGAAAAACAGATATCCAGAAAAATAGATACTCACAAGAATCCATTCTAGGAGAAACAGAATGAGAAAAACATTCATGTCCTCAGAGGAGAGATGATGGAGAATGGAGTTGTTAGGGAGTCCCTTGGCTTGGTGGTCCTAGAACTCTCTTAAAATTCCCTTTGGAATTCTCAAAATCTCTCCAACATTGGGAAAGTAGTTGCTTGCTTTTCTTCTTAAACCTAATTATATTTAAATAACAGTATATTTTTCAAGAAATTCTAAAATGCACATGACAGTGAGAAACAAGGAGAAAGAGATTTATTTTAGATATTTGTTATCAAATCTTAGAAATTACACCTTTTCAGATATGTAAGAGACTCATAAATCCAATCCAACCTTATAAAGGATGCCCTCTATAGCACACCCAATGCTCATCCTTCCTGATATTAGTCCATTTATTCATTATCCCTCAAAGCCATCCTAACATACAAAAAAAAAAATCAAAATTACCTGACTTTTATTTTTGTTGTTTATGGGAAGTTAGAGCTGTACCAACATTTTCCTAGGATCCAAACCTTATACTGTGAAATGAGTAGTCGCTTCTATTTTTACTTGTCTCTTCTCCCCTGTTCCTCCCCATCATGTTGAGTTTTGTGTCTTCTCATGTCCTTATGGGAATAATCAATAGGTATTGACCCTGAGAGGTGGGCGGATGTGGTATGCTCCACCACACTCTGTGGAGGAGTAAATCCCATGGCATTGGTTGGTTTTCCCACATGAAGGTAGAAGACAGACTAAGGCCAAGAAGTTACTATAGAGGAAGAGACAGGTGTGTTGTCTGGTCAGCAGTCACAGGATCAGGATGCAGATCTTTTTGTTGGAAGGTTGGAGTCAGTGATAAAATATGGTGTCCAAAGCTGAGACCAGGTCAAGATGAAAACCAAGAACCCAGCAACAGCTCACACAGATTTGTAAGAATACCAGCTAGTTCTTTGTGGATGAATGAATCAGCTTTGAAAAGAAAAAACTTGGGTCAAAATAAACATCTGAACAATAATTAATTCTCTTAAATGATGAGATAAAATGTAAAGTTCAATAACTCTGGTGTCCTATATTGTCATCAAATGGACAAAAATTAAAGTGACAGATCTCAATGTTGGTGGGTCTTTAGAAAATTAGGCATCCTTTCAGATGGTTGATGGATTTGTGAGTAGAGATTTCTTTGGAGAATGAGCATTATAATAATAAAACTTAATAAGAGTTATGCACAAGATTCTTAGTATTCTTTGGATCACATTACACAGAAGTCTCTGCATGAGGTCAGCAGTGTCCAAGTATCCATTTCACTGAAGTCTAGGTGGAACAAATAGTAGACAGGAGAGCAGGGGGCAGTTTTGGGGACAGGAATAAGTCAGTGGAAAGATCCAGCATGAGTCATTTGCTCTCACGTGATTCTAGAGCTCCTTTTAGAAAAGCCATAGAAAGCATTGCTACTTCCCCAGAGAAAGTAATAATTTTTCTTTAGTGTTACTGCCCTCTCTTATTTGTGTAACTAGGAAGGGCATCTCTTCAGTGCTCAGGCTTCACTCTTCATAAAATGTGCTACCTCCTGAACCTCTTGGTGGCTTCCTACATTCCAGGGCTATTCAGGGAAGGGTCTCCTATTAGGATCTTCTGGGAACTAAAATTTGGGTGATGAAAGGAAATGGATGGTAGAGAGGGTTTGGGACTCTCCTTTGCTTTTTGTTCATTCCCTTGTATTCCTTTCAAGTAAATACTTTGTTTTATTTCAGTCTCTTTCTTCACTATAACTTGGCCTGGGAGAGCCATGTCTAGGGAACCAGAGATGCTTACTTCTTGGATACCAGGGTCTTGAGTGTAGCCAGTTAAGTATGGCAGTGGAAGAGTTATGGTGTTATAAAACAAAGCACTTTGTTTTTCATCTAATGGCCCCTAATACTGGGATAGCCTTTATAAACTCTGGAAGTCTTTACCCCAATTCCTGTTTGAGTCCATGATTTCTTTGAGTCCGATTTCTCAGAATCTGACTGGCTCCATCTTCCTCCTGGTTTTAGGTGATCCAATTAGTAGTATGGGTATTTTCCTCTAATACTATCAGTTCCAGACTCTATTAGGTATACTCTCTGTAGCAATCCCAGTGTCACATGTTCTTAATTAACCTCGATGTTAAAAGTCCCAGAATGATTTAATATCAAATATATATCTCACAAAAGGACTATCCCTGCCTGCCCTCCAGAAGGAAAAGGAAACAAAAAACAAGAAAAAAATCTTTACTTTCAAGGGTTCTCATAAAGGCCTCATTTCTAAAATATATAGAAAATTTATTCAAATGTATAAGAATTCAAGTCATTATACCATTGATAAATGGTCAAAGGATATGAATAGGCATTTTTCGGATGAAATTAAAACCATTTCTACTCATATGAAAAGTGCTCTAAATTATTATTGATCAGAGAAACGCAAATTAAGACAACTGGGATACTTCTACACACCTCTCATATTGGCTAAAATGACAGGAAAAAGACGATGACAAATATTGGAGGAGATGTGGAAAAGTTGAGACATATACATTGTTATTGGAGTTGTGAACTGATTCAACCATTCTGAAGAGCCATTTGGAACTATGCACAAAGAGCGATCAAACTGTGCATACCCTTTCATTTAGCAGTTTTACTACTGAGCCTGTATCCTAAAGACTTAAATGAACTGATGCTAAGAGAGACTTAAATCAACTGGTGCTAAGTGAAATGCACAGAACCAGGACATCGTTATATACAGCAACAGGAAGATATGAGGATCAATTCTGATAGCCCTGGCTCTTGTCAACAATGAGGTGATTCAGATCAGTTCCAATAGTTTTGTGATGAAGAAAGCCATCTGCACCTAGAGAGAGGACAGGGGAAACTGAATATGGATCACAACATAGTATTTTCACCCTTTTTGTTGTTTGCTTACATTTTGTTTTCTTTCTTCCTTTTTTTCCCCTTTGTGATCTAATTATTCTGATGCAGCATGTTATTTATGAGAGTATATATAGAGGAATTGCATGAGTTTAACATATATTGGATCATTTGCCAACTGGAGAATGGGGTGGGGATGGGAGGGAAAATATTAGAAGACAGGGTTTTGTAGGGATGAGTTTTGAAAATTATCCATATCTATATTTTGAAAATAAAAAGCTTTAATTAAAAAATATTCCCTATCAAAAAGAAATATTAGTTATTTCCCTGAGGTTAAATTCTCCCTATAAATGGATTTATGGCCCATTGCATGGTCCCTGCCTCTTTGCAGTCAGTCCACCCTAACATTCTGCCTCATGATATCTTTTTCCTGAACCTCCCCCATGCCATGTGGTATCTCTCCTAACTCTCTATGCTTCTCAACCTACTTCTCTTTGCACTTAACTAATTCTTTTTAAGTTATTAAGTCCCTTCCAAGATCTAGCCAGCCAGGCTTTTGCAAAGAGAAGACTGGCCATTGTGAATTCTTCACATGACCGAATCCCAACTTTTGGTGCCTCCATCAGTCACATCAGGATTGACAAGGGTCTTTTTATTAAGTTGTCCTCTGCTCTTCAGATAGAGCCTTCCAGGCTCTCTTTGGCTCCAGCTCTTCTCTGTGTGGTGGCTCTCTTGTTGTATGTTCAGGTGCCGACTTTGCTGGAGGTCCCATCTGTGTGACTGCTGGTGTACTTTTGGGGTAGAAGAATTTACTTGCTGTAGTTTTTCCTTGGATTTCTTCAGCCTTATTGATTTTGGTGGGATGTTAGTGTTTTTGTTGAAGTAGATAATGTGGGACCTGGACTGCCTGCCTCACTGAGGCAGCCAAAGTGTCCAGAAATTTGGAACCCCTTTTCTAAGTGATAGTTCATGAGCCCTGACCAGTGTCCTCCTACAGATACAATTAACTCTTAGCAAAGGCCTTGATTAAAAGGTAGTAAGAATAGTAAAATAGGGCATTATTAAAAATGGGGCATTTTCCCCAGGAAATACTCATAGAATCAGTGGGAAGAGTGGGCACAGAGGACAATGGTAGCAGAGCACACTTGTGGGGAACACTATGGCTAAAGGAACTTTCTGCTGACACTGCAGGACCTGCATAGAGAAGGTGCTAACGCTCTTCATAAAATAAAGTTGAAAGAATTAAGCTCCCTATCACAGTTGCCTAGGTGCCATTCTGTTATTACTCTATGAATAACACATGAAAGTCCTGAAATTTGTCCAAAGCCCTAAACTAAGGCTGAACTACTGTAAACGTGTAAAATTCTCACAGGTGATGCTGTTGATGTGCTGCACTTGATACAGGTGGATTGGGAAAAATCAGTATTTTCCCAGCCCCGAGGAAGAGATGTTCAGGTTACTGAACAATTGGACCCATTTCCCGTGCCAGCTAGGGTAAGGATAAGATTTTGCTAGCTAGTCTTCAACAATATATGACCTGAGAATTACCCAAAGAGCAGGCTAGTTCCGGAAGAAGCAGACGAGCTAGAGACCAAATTGCCACCAGTCGTGATTGTGGAGAGAGTAGGGAAGGTCCCGAAAAGCATCTCCTGCTGCTGAGTTGACTACACCATGTCTCTGACTGTGTACATCACAGGGAAATATGGCAAGTCCTCAAAGAGAGGGGAGGACCAGTTCGCCTTTCTTGTGTCCTGACCTTCCTGCACGGGTGCCAGGAGCAAAAGCTAGAATGGGACCGGAAATAACAGATTAGGATAAGATTGAAAAAGGAAGACAAGGCTGAATATTGTCAATTTATTTATTTAACTTTAATGCTTTCACACACCGGGAAATTTAGGGTTCAAAGTCCATGACTTAGCACAGTCTACTCTTTCTGTGCCTTTTCTTCAACGTTTCAGGGGACTTTGATGTGTCTGTGGCTTGGGTGCCGATCAGGACTTTCCTAAGTTCCAGTGGCGCGGTGCTGCCGATCTTCTCCGAGCCTGGGATCAGCATGGCGAGGGGAATCGGCTCCCAGCCAGCCTCTGGCACCGAGCGGAATCCTCCAGAGCCAGGATCGATTCCAGTAGTGCCTCGGATTCCTGTTCCATACCCGGGATCGTCTCCTGTTGTACGTGGGATTCCTGCTGTGAAATATTTCCCAACCGCCGACTCTTTTCCTCCTTTTTGGAAACTGGCTTCGGCTGTAGAGCGGTTCCAGGGAGCCTCTGTCCCGATCTCTGTCGCTTTGCCAGCGATGATGGATTCGTTTCTAACTGGCCTTGGTGCATGTCTTCTTCCTCAATGGAGTTGGCACCCTCCGTCTCTCTCCCCAAGACGCTGACTGGAAGCTCCGGTGGTCCAGTTTCTTCCAGGACCTGGCGCTTCTGGAGCCGGGGCAGCCGGATATCACAGACCCGCTCGCTGTGCAGCAGTTGATGGATAAACTCTTTTGCGCGCATCGATTCAAAGTCTCCGTTTCGGTTCCGGATCCTAATGTTTCGATCATCATTGTACAGAGGTTCCAGATACTTGCGGCAGTCCCTGGCGGTGCCCGTCAGCCGCATGTACAAGGCCCCCAGCACGCGGGCGTACTCGAAATCTTCATTTCTAATGAATTCGATGACGACGACTTTGTGGGGCTGCATCTGCAGCATCTTCAAGGTGAGGCAGAGGAACGCTGTCGGCTGGTTGTTGGGGCCAAAGAGCCCTCCCACAGACTTCAGGTCCGCGGCTCTCTCCGTGAGCAGCTCGTCCGTGAGCCCGCAGCACTTCTCCTTCCAGTACTTCGACTTGTAAATTCGAGTCCGGATGGTTTTCTCCACCAACAATTGCGGCTCGGTTGCAGGGACGAGGTGAACATTCTGCGCTGTGTGTTGGGCCATCTTGGGCTAATCACGCCCTTTCAGTGCAACAAGGCGGCTTCGGGCAGGGAAGAATCAAGAGAAATTCCTTCCTCCTTTCTCCTCCTTTCTCCTTTCTTTCTCCTTTCTTTCTCCTTTCTTTCTCCTTTCTTTCTCCTTTCTTTCTCCTTTCTTTCTCCTTTCTTTCTCCTTGAGCGCCAGCAGGTTCCCAGCTGAAGTCTTTGTCTGGAAATGCCTTCAGAGAGAACCTCTTTATATATACCCAGCCAAGGCTTGTAGATGACATCAGCTCACTCAAGGGAAAAGCTTCACACTTTGGCAAGGTATCACCTGGAGTTCACACCTGCTTGAGTGTCAACCCCTCCTTACCTGGGTTGTCAACTCGACTCTCTCTGATTGCCTCAACCAATGGTAAAGCTGCAACTCAGCCAGATCCTCTCCTTTACAAGCCAATGATCTTCTGAAGAAGGTAATTGTGAATTGTTTAGGTGAAGAGATTTTAATAATATTCCTAGGCTCCACTTTCAAAAGTGGCTGAGTTGGGTCCTATCAGTGGGGGAATGGATGGATGATTTACGGTGGATGAATGTTATGGAATATTATTATTCTATAAGAAACAACCAGCAAGATGATTTCAGAGAGGCCTGGAGAGACTGACATGAACTGATGCTGAGTGATATGAGCAGAACCACGAGATAGTTCATTCAATTATACAATTATCAATTCTCAAGGAAGTGGCTCTTTTCAATAACGAAATGATTCAGGCTACTTCCAATGATCTTGTGATGGAGAGAGCCATCTGCACCCAGAGAGAGGACTGTGGGAATTAAATGTGGATCATAGCATAGCATTTTCACTCTTTTTATTGTTGTTAGCTTGCATTTTGTTTTCTTTCTCACTTTTTTCCTTTTTGATCTGATTTTTCTTGTGTGCTAGATATTTGTACACACACACACACACACACACACACACACACACACGCATATAATTGTAGAGGGCCACAGACAGTGGGGGAGTTCTCAGTGAGATATAAGACCCTCCAGCCTAGAGGGAACCTGCTGACAATGTCTGGTTTGGCTCTCATCGCCCCTTGGGAGCTGCTTAGCCTTCCTGAGAAGTTAGGGGACCATGACAACCTCTATTCTACTTGAAACTGAGATACTTACATGAAGAGACATTTATATAATAATAGCAGAGAGCTTATAGTTAGCACATGCTCAGTGTGTTGTGGTAATGTAATGGTACTAAGGTATTTAAGGCTGAGAGAACTTGAAATAAATAGACTCCATATTTGAACATTCATGTGGGTCTCTGCCTCATCACTGCTTCTCTAAGAGCAAGGACTTGGGCTAGTCCCCAAGTCCTCCAGAGAGACTCAGCAGTTCCACTGATTGACCAAATCAGGGACTTGAATAGAGGAGTCCCAGTGACCTTAGGAATAAAGTAAGTATAAAAAGAGGCAAGCAGGAAGATTCAGTAAGGGCTAAACTAGTCACTTTAGTTGTTCAGCCGAAATGGAGCTGATAGAAACAAAAGGGCCATCTTCCCAAGGGAAGTATGAAGCATGCTAACACATATTGGATTACTTGCAATTTAGGGGAGGGGATGGGGAAAAAATGGGGAAATCTGTAATAGAAGATTTTCCAAGGATCAATGTTGAAAAATTATCCATGCATGTATTTTGAAAATAAACAGCTTAATTTAAAAAAAAAAAATGACTGAGAGGCAGCTAGGTGGTGCAGAGGATAGAGCATTAGCCCTAAATTTAGGAGGACCTGAGTTCAAATCTGACCTCAGACAATGAACACTTTCTAGCTGTGTGACCCTGGCCAAGTCAACTAACCCCATTTGCCTTAGCAAAAAAAAAAAATGGTTGAGAGGAGAGTGCTATATTTTTTTCTTTTGAATAAAGGGCAGAGCCAAGAGGACAGAGGAATCAAAGTGGAGGTCTCCCAATATTCCCCTTTCAACTACTTTAAAATAATGCCTCAAATCCATGATTTCTTATAAAATGATAGGGATAAAAGATTAAAAATAAGAATATTTTAGATATCAATGAGTTTAATTTATTGTTCACTTTTAAGTGATGAGAGAAATGATTGTTACTAAGCAATATCTTGGGGAGATCCAGAGTTCTTCCAAAGTCCTGATTTTGTTCAGTCTCTTGAAGGACATTATAGACAGTGAGACTGAATTAACTCTTCTCAATCTTGCTCTAATAAACTGTGACCTCTTTGATCTAAGAGGGATGAAAAATGACTACCCTTTTATTAATAATATGCTGGCCCCATTAATAAAATAATTAAATTTCCCTGAAACTGTCTCTTTTAAAACTTTTTACTCATTACAGATGATATGAAATAGACATCCATAATTTCCCATATAACTCTTTTGCTATATTTTGTGATGAACGTTTAATTTGTTTAATCGAGAATTTTAAAAAACACTGGAAAAGAGAAGAGAAGTCTCATTGTTCAGTTCTTAATCACCAAGTCATGGCTTCATTGGGGACCCAAACTTCACAGCTGAGTTTGAGAAGTGACCCAGAGCAGAAGCTACAGGAGATTTAGACTTGGAAGAAGGCTTTGAGGCCTTCTAGCTCAACTTGTACAACATGCTATTGAGCTCATGGAAGAAGAGAAACTGATAAATGGAGAAAGAGAAAAATGCAGGCTGCACTCCCCAAAGAGTCAGGGAATGACACCACAAGCAACAGAGAGTAGTAGAAAAACAGATATCCAGAAAAATAGATACTCACAAGAATCCATTCTAGGAGAAACAGAATAAGAAAAACATTCATGTCCTCAGAGGAGAGATGATGGAGAATGGAGTTGTTAGGGAGTCCCTTGGCTTGGTGGTCCTAGAACTCTCTTAAAATTCCCTTTGGAATTCTCAAAATCTCTCCAACATTGGGAAAGTAGTTGCTTGCTTTTCTTCTTAAACCTAATTATATTTAAATAACAGTATATTTTTCAAGAAATTCTAAAATGCATATGACAGTGAGAAACAAGGAGAAAAGATTTATTTTAGACATTTGTTATCAAATCTTAGAAATTACACCTTTTCAGATATGTAAGAGACTCATAAATCCAATCCAACCTTATAAAGGATGCCCTCTATAGCACACCCAATGCTCATCCTTCCTGATATTAGTCCATTTATTCATTATCCCTCAAAACCATCCTAACATATAAAAAAAAATTCAAAATTACCTGACTTTTATTTTTGTTGTTTATGGGAAGTTAGGGCTGTACCAACATTTTCCTAAGATCCAAACCTTATACTGTGAAATGAGTAGTCGATTCTATTTTTACCTGTCTCTTCTCCCCTGCTCCTCCCCATCATGTTGAGTTTTGTGTCTTCTCATGTCCTTATGGGAATAATCAATAGGTATTGACCCTGAGAGGTGGGCGGGTGTGGTATGCTCCACCACACCCTGTGAGGAGTAAATCCCATGGCATTGGCTGGTTTTCCCACATGGAGGTAAGAAGACAGACTAAGGCCAAGAAGTTACTATAGAGGAAGAGACAGGTGTGTTGTCTGGTCAGCAGTCACAGGATCAGGATGCAGATCTTTTTGTTGGAAGGTTGGAGTCAGTGATAAAATATGGTGTCCAAAGCTGAGACCAGGTCAAGATGAAAACCAAGAACCCAGCAACAGCTCACACAGATTTGTAAGAATACCAGCTAGTTCTTAGTGGATGAATGAATCAGCTTTGAAAAGAAAAAACTTGGGTCAAAAATAAACATCTGAACAATAATTAATTCTCTTAAATGATGAGATAAAATGTAAAGTTCAATAACTCTGGTGTCCTATATTGTCATCAAATGGACAAAAATTAAAGTGACAGATCTCAATGTTGGTGGGTCTTTAGAAAATTAGGCATCCTTTCAGATGGTTGATGGATTTGTGAGTACAGATTTCTTTGGAGAATGAGAATTATAATAATAAAACTTAATAAGAGTTATGCACAAGATTCTTAGTATTCTTTGGATCACATTACACAGAAGTCTCTCCATGAGGTCAGCAGTGTCCAAGTATCCATTTCACAGAAATCTAGGTGGAACCAATAGTAGACAGGAGAGCAGGGGGCAGTTTTCAGGAGAGGAATACGTCAGTGGAAGGATCCAGCATGAGTCATTTGCTCTCACGTGATTCTAGAGCTCCTTTTAGAAAAGCCATAGAAAGCATTGCTACTTCCCCAGAGAAAGTAATAATTTTTCTTTAGTGTTACTGCCCTCTCTTATTTGTGTAACTAGGAAGGGCATCTCTTCAATGCTCAGGCTTCACTCTTCATAAAATGTTCTACCTCCTGAACCTCTTGGTGGCTTCCTACATTCCAGGGCTATTCAGGGAAGGGTCTCCTATTAGGATCTTCTGGGAACTAAAATTTGGGTGATGAAAGCAAATGGATGGTAGAGAGGCTTTGGGACTCTCCTTTGCTTTTTGTTCATTCCCTTGTATTCCTTTCAAGTAAATACTTTGTTTTATTTCAGTCTCTTTCTTCACTATAACTTGGCCTGGGAGAGCCATGTCTAGGGAACCAGAGATGCTTACTTCTTGGATACCAGGGTCTTGAGTGTAGCCAGTTAAGTATGGCAGTGGAAGAGTTATGGTGTTATAAAACAAAGCACTTTTTTTTTCATCTAATGGCCCCTAATACTGGGATAGCCTTTATAAACTCTGGAAGTCTTTACCCCAATTCCTATTTGAGTCCATGATTTCTTTGAGTCCGATTTCTCAGAATCTGACTGGCTCCATCTTCCTCCTGGTTTTAGGTGATCCAATTAGTAGTATGGGTATTTTCCTCTAATACTATCAGTTCCAGACTCTATTAGGTATACTCCCTGTAGCAATCCCAGTGTCACATGTTCTTAATTAACCCCGATGTTAAAAGTCCCAGAATGATTTAATATCAAATATATATCTCACAAAAGGACTATCCCTGCCTGCCCTCCAGAAGGAAAAGGAAACAAAAAACAAGGAAAAAATCTTTACTTTCAAGGGTTCTCATAAAGGCCTCATTTCTAAAATATATAGAAAATTTATTCAAATGTATAAGAATTCAAGTCATTATACCATTGATAAATGGTCAAAGGATATGAATAGGCATTTTTCAGATGAAATTAAAACCATTTCTACTCATATGAAAAGTGCTCTAAATTATTATTGATCAGAGAAACGCAAATTAAGACAACTGGGATACTTCTACACACCTCTCATATTGGCTAAAATGACAGGAAAAAGACGATGACAAATATTGGAGGAGATGTGGAAAAGTTGAGACATATACATTGTTATTGGAGTTGTGAACTGATTCAACCATTCTGAAGAGCCATTTGGAACTATGCAAAAGAGCGATCAAACTGTGCATACCCTTTCATTTAGCAGTTTTACTACTGAGCCTGTATCCTAAAGACTTAAATGAACTGATGCTAAGAGAGACTTAAATCAACTGGTGCTAAGTGAAATGCACAGAACCAGGACATCGTTATATACAGCAACAGCAAGATATGAGGATCAATTCTGATAGCCCTGGCTCTTGTCAACAATGAGGTGATTCAGATCAGTTCCAATAGTTTTGTGATGAAGAAAGCCATCTGCACCTAGAGAAAGGACAGGGGAAACTGAATATGGATCACAACATAGTATTTTCACCCTTTTTGTTGTTTGCTTACATTTTGTTTTCTTTCTTCCTTTTTTTCCCCTTTGTGATCTAATTATTCTGATGCAGCATGTTATTTATGAGAGTATATATAGAGGAACTGCATGAGTTTAACATATATTGGATCATTTGCCAACTGGAGAATGGGGTGGGGATGGGAGGGAAAATATTAGAAGACAGGGTTTTGTAGGGATGAGTTTTGAAAATTATCCATGTCTATATTTTGAAAATAAAAAGCTTTAATTAAAAAATATTCCCTATCAAAAAGAAATATCAGTTATTTCCCTGAGGTTAAATTCTCCCTATAAATGGATTTATGGCCCATTCCATGGTCCCTGCCTCTTTGCAGTCAGTCTACCCTAACATTCTGCCTCATGATATCTTTTTCCTGAACCTCCCCCATGCCATGTGGTATCTCTCCTAACTCTCTAAGCTTCTCAACCTACTTCTCTTTGCACTTAACTAATTCTTTTTAAGTCACTAAGTCCCTTCCAAGATCTAGCCTGCCAGGCTTTTGCAAAGAGAAGACTGGCCATTGTGAATTCTTCACATGACCGAATCCCAACTTTTGGTGCCTCCATCAGTCACATCAGGATTGACAAGGGTCTTTTTATTAAGTTGTCCTCTGCTCTTCAGATAGAGCCTTCCAGGCTCTCTTTGGCTCCAGCTCTTCTCTGTGTGGTGGCTCTCTTGTTGTATGTTCAGGTGCCGACTTTGCTGGAGGTCCCATCTGTGTGACTGCTGGTGTACTTTTGGGGTAGAAGAATTTACTTGCTGTAGTTTTTCCTTGGATTTCTTCAGCCTTATTGATTTTGGTGGGATGTTAGTGTTTTTGTTGAAGTAGATAATGTGGGACCTGGACTGCCTGCCTCACTGAGGCAGCCAAAGTGTCCAGAAATTTGGAACCCCTTTTCTAAGTGATAGTTCATGAGCCCTGACCAGTGTCCTCCTACAGATACAATTAACTCTTAGCAAAGGCCTTGATTAAAAGGTAGTAAGCATAGTAAAATAGGGCATTATTAAAAATGGGGCATTTTCCCCAGGAAATACTCATAGAATCAGTGGGAAGAGTGGGCACAGAGGACAATGGTAGCAGAGCACACTTGTGGGGAACACTATGGCTAAAGGAACTTTCTGCTGACACTGCAGGACCTGCATAGAGAAGGTGCTAAGGCTCTTCATAAAATAAAATTGAAAGAATTAAGCTCCCTATCACAGTTGCCTAGGTGCCATTCTGTTATTACTCTATGAATGACCCATGAAAGTCCTGAAATTTGTCCAAAGCCCTAAACTAAGGCTGAACTACTGTAAAAGTGTAAAATTCTCACAGGTGATGCTGTTGATGTGCTGCACTTGATACAGCAGTGGATTGGGGAAAATCAGTATTTTCCCAGCCCCGAGGAAGAGATGTTCAGGTTACTGAACAATTGGACCCATTTCCCGTGCCAGCTAGGGTAAGGATAAGATTTTGCTAGCTAGCCTTCAACAATACATGACCTGACATGAATACTTATTGTGTATCTAATTTATATTTTAATGTATTTAACATCTACTGGTCATCCTGCCATCTAGGGGAAGGGGTGGGGGGTGGGAGGTGAAAAATTAGAACAAGAGAGTCGGCAATTGTTAATGCTGTAAAGTTATCCATGCATATAACCTGTAAATAAAAGGCTATTAAATAATAAATAAATAAATTAATTAAATAAAATAAAAAATAAAAAATAAAAAAACCAATATATGACCTGAGAATTACCAAAAGAGCAAGCTAGTTCCGGAAGAAGCAGACGAGCTAGAGACCAAATTGCCACCAGTCGTGATTGTGGAGAGAGTAGGGAAGGTCCCGAAAAGCATCTCCTGCTGCTGAGTTGACTACACCATGTCTCTGACTGTGTACATCACAGGGAAATATGGCAAGTCCTCAAAGAGAGGGGAGGACCAGTTCGCCTTTCTTGTGTCCTGACCTTCCTGCACGGGTGCCAGGAGCAAAAGCTAGAATGGGACCGGAAATAACAGATTAGGTTAAGATTGAAAAAGGAAGACAAGGCTGAATATTGTCAATTATTATTTATTTAACTTTAATAATTTTACACCCCAGGAGACTTAGGGTTCAAAGTCCATGACTTAGCACAGTCTACTCTTTCTGTGCCTTTTCTTCAACGTTTCAGGGGACTTTGATGTGTCTGTGGCTTGGCTGCCGATCAGGACTTTGCTAAGGACCAGTGGCGCGGTGCTGCCGATCTTCTCCGAGCCTGGGATCAGCATGGCGAGGGGAATCGGCTCCCAGCTAGCCTCTGGCACCGAGCGGAATCCTCCAGAGCCAGGATCGATACCAGTAGTGCCTCGGATTCCTGTTCCATACCCGGGATCGTCTCCTGTTGTACGTGGGATTCCTGCTGTGAGATATTTCCCAACCGCCGACTCTTTTCCTCCTTCTTGGAAACTGGCTCTCGCTTCGGCTGTAGAGCGGTTCCAGGGAGCCTCTGTCCCGATCTCTGTCGCTTTGCCAGCGATGATGCCCGGATGGATTCGTTTCTAGCTGGCCTTGGTGCATGTCTTCTTCCTCAATGGAGTTGGCACCCTCCGTCTCTCTCCCCAAGACGCTGACTGGAAGCTCCGGTGGTCCAGTTTCTTCCAGGACCTGGCGCTTCTGGAGCCGGGGCAGCCGGATATCACAGACCCGCTCGCTGTGCAGCAGTTGATGGATAAACTCTTTTGCGCGCATCGATTCAAAGTCTCCGTTTCGGTTCCGGATCCTAATGTATCGATCATCATTGCACAGAGGTTCCAGATACTTGCGGCAGTCCCTGGCGGTGCCCGTCAGCCGCATGTACAAGGCCCCCAGCACGCGGGCGTACTCGAAATCTTCATTTCTAATGAATTCGATGACGACGACTTTGTGGGGCTGCATCTGCAGCATCTTCAAGGTGAGGCAGAGGAACGCTGTCGGCTGGTTGTTGGGGCCAAAGAGCCCTCCCACAGACTTCAGGTCCGCGGCTCTCTCCGTGAGCAGCTCGTCCGTGAGCCCGCAGCACTTCTCCTTCCAGTACTTGGACTTGTAAATTCGAGTCCGGATGGTTTTCTCCACCAAGAATTGGGGCTCGGTTGCAGGGACGAGGTGAACATTCTTCGCTGTGTGTTGGGCCATCTTGGGCTAATCACGCCCTTTCAGTGCAACAAGGCGGCTTCGGACAGGGAAGAATCAAGAGAAATTCCTTCCTCCTTTCTCCTCCTTTCTCCTCCTTTCTCCTCCTTTCTCCTCCTTTCTCCTCCTTTCTCCTCCTTTCTCCTTTCTTTCTCCTTTCTTTCTCCTTTCTTTCTCCTTTCTTTCTCCTTTCTTTCTCCTTTCTTTCTCCTTTCTTTCTCCTTTCTTTCTCCTTTCTTTCTCCTTGAGCGCCAGCAGGTTCCCAGCTGAAGTCTTTGTCTGGAAATGCCTTCAGAGAGAACCTCTTTATATATACCCAGCCAAGGCTTGTAGATGACATCAGCTCACTCAAGGGAAAAGCTTCACACTTTGGCAAGGTATCACCTGGAGTTCACACCTGCTTGAGTGTCAACCCCTCCTTACCTGGGTTGTCAACTCGACTCTCTCTGATTGCCTCAACCAATGGTAAAGCTGCAACTCAGCCAGATCCTCTCTTTTACAAGCCAATGATCTTCTGAAGAAGGTAATTGTGAATTGTTTAGGTGAAGAGATTTTAATAATATTCCTAGGCTCCACTTTCAAAAGTGGCTGAGTTGGGTCCTATCAGTGGGGGAATGGATGGATAATTTACGGTGGATGAATGTTATGGAATATTATTATTCTATAAGAAACAACCAGAAAGATGATTTCAGAGAGGCCTGGAGAGACTGACATGAACTGATGCTGAGTGATATGAGCAGAACCACGAGATAGTTCATTCAATTATACAATTATCAATTCTCAAGGAAGTGGCTCTTTTCAATAACAAAATGATTCAGGCTACTTCCAATGATCTTGTGATGGAGAGAGCCATCTGCACCCAGAGAGAGGACTGTGGGAATTAAATGTGGATCATAGCATAGCATTTTCACTCTTTTTATTGTTGTTAGCTTGCATTTTGTTTTCTTTCTCACTTTTTTCCTTTTTGATCTGATTTTTCTTGTGTGCCAGATATTTGTACACACACACACACACACACACACACACATGATATAATTGTAGAGGGCCACAGACAGGGGGGGAGTTCTCAGTGAGATATAAGACCCTCCAGCCTAGAGGGAACCTGCTGACAATGTCTGGTTTGGCTCTCATCGCCCCTTGGGAGCTGCTTAACCTTCCTGAGAAGTTAGGGGACCATGACAACCTCTATTCTACTTGAAACTGAGATACTTACATTAAGAGACATTTATATAATAATAGCAGAGAGCTTATAGTTAGCACATGCTCAGTGTGTTGTGGTGATGTAATGGTACTAAGGTATTTAAGGCTGAGAGAACTTGAAATAAATAGACTCCATATTTGAACATTCATGTGGGTCTCTGCCTCATCACTGCTTCTCTAAGAGCAAGGACTTGGGCTGGTCCCCAAGTCCTCCAGAGAGACTCAGCAGCTCCACTGATTGACAAAATCAGGGACTTGAATAGAGGAGTCCCAGTGACCTTAGGAAAAAAGTAAGTATAAAAAGAGGCAAGCAGGAAGATTCAGTAAGGGCTAAACTAGTCACTTTCGTTTTTCAGCCGAAATGGGGCAGATAGAAACAAAAGGGCCATCTTCCCAAGGGAAGTATGAAGCATGCTAACACATATTGGATTACTTGCAATTTAGGGGAGGGGGTGGGGAAAAAATGGGGAAATCTGTAACACAAGATTTTCCAAGGATCAATGTTGAAAAATTATCCATGCATGTATTTTGAAAATAAACAGCTTTAATTTGACTGAAGGGCAGCTAGGTGGTGCAGAGGATAGAGCATCAGCCCTGAAGTCAGGAGGACTTGAGTTCAAATTTGACCTCAGACAATTAACACTTCCTAGCTGTGTGACCCAGGGCAAGTCACTAAACCCCATTTGCCTCAGCAAAAAAAAAAAAAAAAAAACAAAGGCTGAGAGGAGGCTGTTATATTTTTTCTCTTGGATAAAGGGCAGAGGCAAGAGGGCAGAGGGATGAAAGTGGAGGTCTCCCAATATTCCCCTCCAATGATTTTAAAATAAGCCTCAAATCCATGCTTTCATATAAAATGATAAGGATAAAGGATTAAAAACAAGAATATTTTGGATACCAAGGGGTTGAATTTATTATACACTTTTAAGTGATGAGAGTCTGAGTAAAGAGATAGTTTCAGTGTTCAAGGGTGATGTTCTCAGCCTGTTAATAAACACCAACTATTTGAAGGATATAAAAACATTGCGCCTTATACCATGATTGTCTTTGGTCTAAAAGAGATGACAAATGACCATCCTTTTATTAATAACATGCTGCTCTTATTAATAAAATTATTAAATTATCATTAAACTATGTCCAACCCTTTTAATCATCACAGTGATATGGAATAGAAATGCATGATTTCACTTATGATTCTACCTTTGTGCTATATTTTATAATGAATATTTTACCTTTTTTAATTAAGAATTTTAAAAACATTTATAAAGAGAAGAGAGATCTCATTGGTTACCTTCAAGTCAGGCTTCCTTGGGGACCCAAGTTTCACACCTGAGTGGTGAGTTTGAGGAGTGTCCTAAAGTAGGAACTAAAAGAGATTTAGAGTTGGAAGAGACCTCTGAGACCTAGCCCAATTTTGTACACATGCTATTGAGTTCAAGGAAGAGGAGAAGAAGAGAAATGAATATATTGAAAAAGAAAAAAGAGCCAGTTACACCCATAGTAGATTCAGAAAATGACATCACAAGCAACAGAGAGAAAAGAAGAAAACAAATATCCAGAACTTGAGATTTGGACCCACATCCTGATACTCACAAGAAACCATTCTAGGAGGTACAGAATGAGAGAAACATTCACATCCTCAGAGGAGAGAGGAAGGAGGATGGAGTGGTTAGGGAACCTTTTGGCTTGTTGGAACTAGAACTCTCTAGTGCGTTCCTTTGAACTTCTCACCATCTCGCCAACATTGGGAAACTGGCTGCTTGCTTTTCTTCTTAAACCTTATTATTTCAAAATAACAGCATAATTTCCATGAAATTATAAAATGTATATGACAGTGGGTCAGAGGAAAGAGAGAGAGAGAAAGAAAGATAGAGAGAGAGACTTATTTTAGACATTTGTTATCAAATCTTAGAAATTATACCTTTTCAGATGTGTAAAAGACTCATCAAGTTCAATCCAACCTTGTAAAGGATGCCCTCTATAGCACACCCAATGCTCATCCTTCCTGATATTAGTCCATTTATTCATTATCCCTCAAAATCATCGTAACATGCAAAAAAAATTTCAAAATTCCCTGACTTTTATTTTTGTTGTTGTTGTTTATGGGAAGTTAGGGCTGTGACATTTTCTTAGGATCCAAACCTTATATTATGAAATATATTATGAAAAGTCAGTTACTTCTATTTTTAGCTGTCTTCTTTCCCCCCTTCCCTCCCCTGCCCCAATCGAGTTGGGTTTTGTATCTTCTCATGTCCTTATGGGAATAATCACTAAGTGTTGACCCTGAGAGGTGGGCAGGTGTAGTATGCTCCACCACACTTTGTGGAGGAGCAAATCCCATGGCATTGGGTGGTTTTCCCACATGGAGGTAGAAGACTGACTAAGGCCAAGAAGTTACTATAAAGGAAGAGACAGGTGTGTTGTCTGGTCAGCAGTCACAGTGATCAGGATGCAGATCTTTTTGTTGGAAGATTGGAGTCAGTAATAAAATGGTGTCCAACGCTGAAATCAGGTCAGGATGAAGACCAAGAGCCCAGCAACAGCTCACACAGATTTGTAAGAGTACCAGCCAATTCTTAGTGGATGAATGAATCAGCTTTGAAAAGAAGAAACTTGGGTCAAAAATAAACACCTGAACAATAATTAAATCTCTTAAATGATAAAATAAAATGTAAAGTTCAATAACTGTGCACTCCTATCTTGTTCTCATCAAACAGGCAAAAAATAAGGTGACAAATCTCAAACTTGGTGGGTCTCTAGAGAAACAGGCTGTCTATCAGTTGGCTGGTGGATTTGTGAGCAGAGGTATTCTTTGGGGAAAAGACCATAATGGTAATATGTGAAGACCACGCATTTTAAAATTATTTGGAGTCAGGAATTCAGGTTAGGGGAAAATCGTCAATCTTTATTCTCAGTGAAGAAAGATCGGAGGTGGAAGAGAATCGGTGATATCAATGTGTGCAGCTGAGTCAAGAAACTAGCTAGACCAGCAGCCACAAGACCAGCAGCTACCAGCATAGAACCCAGGCCCAATCTCTCCCAGCTTCTCTTCCTGTCTCTCTGCCTCCACCCACCAAAATCGTCATTTCCTATACAACAGATCAGACTTGCACGGAGAGTGGGCAAGGCCATTCTTTATCCAAGCATGTATATTAATAGAGTATAGCCCAATTACTATTTAGCCTCACGTACTTGGGACCTCAGTGCATCAACTCAAACCTCAGCCCATTACAATAATAAGATTCAATAAGAGTTATACACAGTATTCTCAGCATTCCTTGGATCTCATTATCCAGAAGTCTCTTAGATTAGCAGTGTCCAAGCATCCATTTCACAGAAATCTAGGTGAAACAAGTAGTAGACAGGAGAGCAGGTGGCAGAGTTGGGGAGAGGAAGAAGTCAGTGGAAGCATTCAGCATGAGTCATTTCCTCTCAGATGGTTCTAGAGCTCCTCTTAGAAAAGCCACAGAATGCATTGCTTCTTCCCCAGAGGAAGTAATAATTTTTTTCAGTTTTTTTGCCCTTACTATTTGTGTAACAAGGAGCAACACCTCTCCAGGGCCCAGGCTTCATCCTTCATAGAATGAGCAAGCTTCTGACCCTCTTGGTTGTTTTTTAGACCTCAGAGCCATTCATGGAAGAATTTTCAACTAGGACCTTCTTGGAACTAAGAGGTTGGGAGGTTGAAGGAAGTGGAAGGTGGAAGGCTTGGAACTCTCCTTTATTCTCTGTTCTTTCCCTTGTTTTTCTTTCAAGTGAATAGACTGTTTTAGTCTCTTGGTTCATTGTGACTTGTTCTGGTCTCTAGCAATCTAGTTATTTTATAAACCCAAAGACTGCAACTTCAGGAATAAGAATTCACCATTTGACAAAAATTGCTGGGAAAACTGGAAAATCATGTCAGAAATTCATCATAGACCTACATCTCACACCCCACACCAAAATAAGAGCAAAATGGGTTCGTGATTGGGGTATAAAAGGTGACACCATAAACAATTTAGGAGAACAAGGGATAATTTACCTTTTAGATCTTTGGAGAACGGAGGAATTTTATGACCAAAGAAGAACTAGAGACCATGATGAAAGGTAAAATAGACAACTTTGATTACATTAAATTAAAAAGGTTTTGCACAAACGAAACCAACAGAAACATTGTAATTTGGCCTGGGACTGCCCTCTCTAGGGACCCCAGCGATGATTACTTCTTGGATACCAGGGTCCTGAGAGTAGCCAACCAAGCATGGCAGTGGAAGAGCTGTGTTGTTATAAAATAAAGCTCTTTTTTTCATCTAATAGCCCCTAGTGCTATGGTGAGCTTTTTTTTTTTATAAACTCTGGAAGTCTTTATCCCAATTCTCATTTGTACCCAAGATTCAGCTTCCTCAAAAACTAGCTGGCTCCACCTTCCTACTGGTTCTAGGAGGTCCCTTTAGTGATATGGGTATTTTCCTCTAATACTATCAGCTCCAGAGTCCATTTAGGTGTGCTCTCTCCGGTAATCCCAATCACAGTTAGTATCTCATATTTTTGATTGACCCAAGTGATTGAAGTCCCAGTATGATTTAATATCAAATACCTCTTACAATAGGACTATCCCCCCCATACCCCCACATAAATCATGTTGTGAAAGAAGACTCAGATGGAGAGAGCCATTTCCACCTAGACAGAAGAGTATGGGCACTGAATGCGGATCACAATATAGTATTTTCACTTTTTTTGTTGTTGTTTGCGTGCTTATTTTTTTTCTTCTCATTTTTTTTCCCTTTTTGATCTGATTTTTCTTGTGCAGGATGAGAAATGTGGAAATATGTTTAGAAGAACTGCACATGTTTAACATATATTGGATTACTTGCTGTATAAGGCATGGGGAGGAGGGGAAGAAGGGAGAGAGAAAAATTTGGAACACAGGATTTCACAAGTGTGAATTTTGAAAACTATTTTGAAAAATAAAAGCTATTAGTATAAAAATATAAATAATGTTTCCAATCCAAAAAAAAAAGGAAAAACAAAACAAATTTAAAAAGAAACACTACCACAAAGGGAAAAAAAGTGAAAACAGTATGCTTCAATCTGCCTTGGAGTCCATTGTTCTTTCTCTGGATGCTGATTGCATTTTCCATCATTAGTCTTGTAGAATTGTTTTAGATCATTTTATTTCTCAGAAGAACAAAGTCTTTCAAAGTTGCTTAGTAATGGTCTTTCTGAATCAAAGGGTACACACAATTTGGGGCATAGTTCCAAATTGGTCTTCAGACTGTTGGATCAGTTCATAATTCCACCAACAATGCATTAGTTGGTGGAGTTGTGGACTGATATGACCATTCTGGAGAGCAATTGGGAACTATGCCCAAAGGTTATCAAACTGTGCATATACCCTTTGACCCAGAAGTGTCATTACTGGGTCTGTATCCCAAAGAAATCATAAAAGAGGGAAAAGGACCCACATGTGCAAAAAAAAAAAAAAAGAGTTTGTAGCAACTCTTTTTGTGGTGGCAAAGAACTGGAAAATGAATGGCTGCCCATCAATTGGTGAATGGCTGAATAAGTTATGACATATTAAAGCAGTTGAATATTATTGTTCTATAAGAAATGATGAACAGGCTGATTTTAGAAAGTCCTGGAAATATTTACATGAACTGATGCTAAGTGAAGTGAGCAGAATGAGGAAAACATTGTACACCGCAACAGCAAGATTGTGCAATGATCAGACTTGATTCTTCCCAAAGGTTCAATAATCCTAGGAAATCCCAAAACTTTGGATGGAAAACTCTATCCGCATCCAGAGGGAGAACTATGAAGACTGAATGTAAATCAATACATATGGTTGAATACACATTATGTTCATTTTTCCCCTTTTTCTGTTTTTTCTTTTATCGTTTTCTTTTTTGTTCTGATTTTTCTACTCCAATATAATTCATAAAGAAATAGGTTTAAAAAAAAGAAAGAAAAAAAGAAAGAAAGAAAGTACATATATAACCCCCCCCCAAAAAAATTAAGAAACAAAGAAAAGGAAAAGCTCCTACTTAAGGTTATGGGGCTAACCAGGACCTCAGAGGCCTTTTGTTCTAATTTTATTTCATAAATGAAGAAATCAATTCTAAATACTTGCATTTGTTATAAGGAAGTTTGTTAATAAAAAGGAAAGCACAATTTTTAAGAGAGCTGGGACACCAAGATCATTCCCCAAAATGTGTCCCTCTGTATTCTAGAGCCCAACCAGATCGGTATACATCCTTCAGACAATGGCTAAGTCCCATTTTCCTCCTCACTTCATTATGGGCCATTCAACCCATTTCTGCTTTTGCTTCTGTTTTGTAAAAGCTTCCATACATTTTAATTTAAGTTAACAATTATAGTT
Organism: Dasyurus viverrinus; assembly: GCA_020854095.1. Lineage (NCBI taxonomy): Eukaryota > Metazoa > Chordata > Mammalia > Dasyuromorphia > Dasyuridae > Dasyurus > Dasyurus viverrinus. The sequence continues at coordinate 3,633,576 of CM036997.1, forward strand.
ATAATTGTTATATATATAATAATATTATATAATATATATAATATAATATAATAATAATATAAATAATATAATAATATAAGTTAACAAAATAAGGAACAATAAGTTCCTCTGTGTGAAGTCAGAAATCCTGCCATGGCCATGATATCCTAAGGAAGTTGTCCATAGTCCAAAAAGGCCCATAGATGCCAAAATCTTCGTAGAAGTAACGTTTGCCATTTTCAAAAGTAAGAGAGGAAACACGTTCTCAGCATCATTGGATCTTAGACCTCAGAAGCAGGTCCCTGAACACATTTGAGAAGGACTGGATGCACCCATGTAATCCCTTGGGGTCGTTGAACTATATGTTCCATGCAACCCATGAAACAGCCATTAAACACTTCTAATCATGAGCAACAATGATATTTATTTGGTTACAAAAGTTTCGTTTTAATTACTTCCTAAAGTTTGGAAACAAGGATATTCTTGAAGTCTCACCCTCCCCACATCCTTTTTGTTTCCCCCTTTTCCATTTCCTACTTTGGAAAATGTGTATCACAATGTAACTGACCCACCTACTATCGTGATACTTGACTTTAGTGAAGTGGAGCTCCCTCTAGTGGTCCTCAAGCTTTTTGTACATGCTTAAAAATTATGAAGGACTCCAAAGAAAGCCTAATTATCAGTTATAATGAACAATATTTCCCATATTAGAACTTAAAACTGATCATTTGAAATTCATTCATTTATTTAAAATAATAATATACCTATTTGATGTTATCCAAACAACATAATTTTGTGGAAAGTAACTATATTTTCCAAAACAAAAATATTTTATTTTATTTTATTTATGAGAAGAGTAACATTGTTTTGGTATTTTTATTTATTTATTTAATAAGTGGCTTAATAGAAGGCAATTGGATTCTCTCACCTGTTTCTGAATTCAGTCTGTTGAGATATGTTGTTCTGGATGAAATTTATGAAGAAAATCTAGGGGGGAAGGGGAGATTGTGATTTCCCACTCAGAATCCCCATTTCAGGAGGGTGCTACCTGCAGCAGGTCTAGAACTCCAGACATCCTAAACCAAGCTGCCATGCTGGCTTTCTTTGTCTTTCCTCTCCCCTTCCTTTTTTGCTCCCTTTTATGTTTTGTGTCTTCCCATTAGAAAGGAAAACCCAGAAATTAGTTTAGATTAACACCTTGCACCATATTCTACAATACTTTCTGAAAGAATAGGCAATTTTTTTTTTATTTAATAGCCTTTTATTTACAGGTTATATGCATGGATAACTTTACTGCATTAACAATTGCCAACTCTCTTGTTCCAATTTTTCCTCCCACTCCCCACCCCTTCCCCTAGATGGCAGGATGACCAGTAGATGTTAAATACATTAAAATATAAATTAGATACACAATAAGTATTCATGACCAAAACATTATTTTGCTGTATAAAAAGAATCAGACTCTGAAATATTGTGCAATTAGCTTGTGGAGGAAATCAGATATGCAGGTGGGCATAAATATAGGGATTGGGAATTTGATGTAATGGTTTTTCGTCATCTCCCAAAGTTCTTTCTCTGGGCGTAGCTGGTTCAGTTCATTACTGCTCCATTGGAAATGGTTTGGTTGGTCTCGTTGCTGAGGATGGCCAGGTCCATCAGAACTGGTCATCATATAGTATTGTTGTTGAAGTATATAATGTTCTCCTGGTCCTGCTCGTTTCACTCAGCATCAGTTCATGTAAGTCTCCCCAGGCCTTTCTGAAATCATCCTGTTGGTCATTTCTTACAGAACAGTAATATTCCATAGTAGAATAGGCAATTTTTCAAAGGATATAACAGACAATTTTCAGATGATGAAAATAAACCCATCTATAAGCATTTTAAAAAAATGTTCTAAATCACAATTAATTAACTAAAACTCTGAGATACCACCTCACACCTCTCAGCTTGGCTAAGATGACAGGAAAAGATAATGATAAATATTGGAGGGGATGGGAAAAAACTGGGACACTAATGTATTATTGGTGGAGTTGTGAAATAATCCAACATTCAGGAAAACAATTGGGAATTCTGCCCAAAGAGCTATCAAACTGCGCATCCCTTTTGACCCAGCAGTGCCATTACTGAGTCTGAATCCCAAGGAAATCATAAAGGAGGGAAAAGGACCCACATGTGCAAAAATGTTTATAGCAGCTCTTTTGTGGTAGTAAAGAATTGGAAAATGAGTAGATGCCCAACAATTGGGGAATGGCTGAACAAGGAATATTTGTGTTCTATAAAAAATGATGAACAGGATGATTTTAGAAAGGAGTTACATGAAAGATTTACATGAATTGATGCTGAGCGAAACAAGCAGAACCAGGAATACATTGTACACAATAACAGCAATGATGTGTGATGATCAACTATGAAATACTTGTTTCTTCCCAGAGGTTCAGTGATCCAAGGCAATCTCAATACTTTGGATTGAAAATGCATCCAGAAAAAAAACTAAGGAGACTGAATGTAAATTAACATATGCTATGTTCACTTTTTTTTTTCTGTTTATTTTTCCCCTTTTCCTCATGGTTTTTCCCTTTTATTCTGATTTTTCTCTCCCAATATGATTCACAAAGAGATGTGTTTTTTAATTACATTAAATTTTTAAAAAGAATAGGCAATTTTATTATTAAAGATTGTAGCATAAACTATAAAAATAATTAGATGAGAAACAGATCCGATACCTCTCACAGCTATGAGTGGTGGATGTATTCTTAACCAAACAAGCAATGGAGACAACTAAAACAGATATAATAGACTTTAGATTATGGGGGGGGGGGGAAGGAGGAGAACCCTTCTGAACAAACATAAATGTACTTAGGACCAGAAGGGAAGCAGTTGGATAGGGAAAAAAAATCTTGTGTAAATTTTCTCTAATAAGGGTTTGGTATCCAAAGTAGAAAAACAATTAAAGTAAGTGTGTGTGTGTGTGTGTGTGTGTGTGTGTGTGTGTGTGTGTGTGTATGTGTTAAGCCAGGAGTTCTTTTTTTTTTAGACACAAGATTGTGACTCTTTTTATTTAAAATGTCCCATTGTTATATATAGTAGCATTCTTTACAATAATCTGAATTATACTTTCATTATTTTTTTTCTCGTTATCTTTTTTAAAATAATAGCTTTTTATTTTCAAAATATGTACAAAGAGAGTTTTCAACATTCACTTTTGCAAAACCTTGTGTTCTAAATTTTTCTCCCTCCCTTCCTCTCACTTCTCTGCCCCAGACAGAAAGTAATCCATTACAATTTTTCTGTATATATTTCCACAAATAACCTACTGCACAAAAAAAAATCAGATCAAAAAGGAAAGAATGAGAAACAAACAAAACAAATGCAAACAACAACAAAAAAGTGAAAATGCTCTGTTGTGATCCAGTTCCTCAGTCCTCTCTCTGGGTGCAGATGGCTCTCTCCATCACAAGGTCCTTGGAACTGGCCTGAATCATCTCCCTGTTGAAAAGAGCATGTCCAGAGCCACATCCATTAGTGCTGATCATCACATAATCTTGTTGCTGTATCTGATATTCTCTTGGTTCTACTCCATTGAAAAACATAGTTCTGAGAAATGGCCCGTAGGTGTCATGAGGCTGACACAATGAGGGAAAGGATTCTTTTACTTAGCTCTGCTAAAACCTAGTTTAAAAAATTATTTTTGTCTGACGTTTCTCTCTTCTAAATCAGGAAACAAAAGATTTGGAGCAAAGAACTGAGGCAGTTGCCATGGAGAATTCTGTGATCCACAGGTCAAGAAACTCAATCTACTTCCCCAAGCAACTGTTACTTAGAAAAACAGTGTTAAAAACAGCCATTTCCCAGCAGGCCTGTTACCATTCTCCTGCGAGTCCCTATGGAAGTCTGGCCGCTGCAGGACAGATCTGGGGGCGTTCCTGCTGGTGTGGAGCAGGCCTGGCACAGAGGAACGGGTGCATGGTATCAGCTGCCAGGGGGCTGGGGAACAGATAATGCTCAGAAGGAGGTGGGGCAGCTCCAGAGGCTCAGCTTCAGCCAGGCTTTTCCTAAGAACCTTGAGCAGCTGTTCTTTTTTTTTTCTTTCTTTCTTTCCTTCTTCCTTTCCTTCTTTTCTTTCTTTCTTACCTTTTTAAAAAATTTTTATGAAAACTTTATTTTTCTAACAGTTTGGTCACGTATACTTGTTGTGTATCTAATTTATATTTTAATGTATTTAACATCTACTGGTCATCCTGCCATCTAGGGGAGGGGGTGGGGGGGTAAGAGGTGAAAAATTGGAACAAGAGGTTTAGCAATTGTTAATGCTGTAAAGTTATCCATGCATATAACCTGTAAATAAAAGGCTATTAAATAAATTTAAAAAAAAAAAAGAAAACTTTATTTTTCAAAACATATGCGTGGATAATTCTGCTACATTAACCCTTGAAAAACCTTGTGTTCCAATTTCCCCCCCTTCTTCTGCCCCCTTCCCCAGATGGCAAGTAGTCTAATATATGTTAAACATGGTAGAAATACATGTTAAATCCAATATAGGCAAACATATTTATACAATTATCTTGCTGCACAAGAAAAATCAAATGAAAGCAGAAAAAAAAAAAAAGAAAAGAAAATGTGAGTAAACAACAACAAAAAGTGAGAATGCTATGTGGTGATCCACACTCCGTTCCCACAGTCCTCCTGGGCGTGCATGTCTCTCTTCGTCACAAGATCATTGGAATTGGTCTGAATCATCTCATTAATGCTCATCCATGGCTGTTGATCCTCACACACTCTTGTCGTTGCTGTGTACAATGTTCTCTGGTTTCTACTCACTTCCCTCAACATCAGTTCCTGTAACTCCTTCCAGGCTTCTCTGAAATCCTCCTGCTGGTGGTTTCTACTGACTCATTATATCCTCAGATAATTGTCACAGGAAGGGATGTTTAGCTACAACTACCCCAGTCTGTACTTTTAAAGTGACCTGACCATAGTCTCCCCCCTACCCCTTATACTCCTCTCTCTTTCTTGACTATTTCTTCTTTTTCTGCTTCCTTTAACGGGCATAAGGGCTCACTAAAAAGCATCTTTTTGATTATTTGTTGGACTTACTGAACGGATTTTCTTTCCTTGCAGGCCAGTGACCTGAGAAGGAAAAATGGCCTCCCTGGGCAGCCTCCAGGTCCAGGCTCGGCTGCAGGTCCTGCGGAGCCGATTTTATCCCTGCCTCCGGAGCAGAACCACAGGGCCTTCTGCGGGCCTTAGGGTGTGGGTGCCCCCCCCGGGCTGTCAGGCTAAGCTCCCGAGGCTCCCCGGGAGGCCTGTGGAGCTGCTGTGGTCTGGGTTCTCTTCCCCACCATCCCAGCGCCATTCCTGCAGCCCCCTTGGAATTCCTGGGCGGGCAGTCCTGCTCTGTTTTCTTTGGGCTTGCAGGCTTCCTTTATCTCTGCAGATATTTCCTGTTCTGTGTCTCCCCAGAGCCTTGGAATGACTTCCTTTGGGGGTGGGAGAGTGGTGGGAATTTTTTCCCCCGCAAGAATCCAGACTTTTAAGGGGAGGGTTCGGAATGACAAGTCTGATTGAGCCATTGCCTGGGACACCTTTGGTTTTCACTGCTGAGTTTCCCAGTCGGGGAAGGAAAATCTCCCTGTTGAACAGCTCCATCAGCATCTTGCTCCTAATGCGAGCCCTAGGGCACCCGGCGCCTCATCTGGGACACATTCTGTGCAGGCCAGGCTGGAGCCTGAGGGCCTCTCACCTCCACTGCTTCTCAAGGGATCCCTCTCAGAGGCCCAAGAGATGGGGGAGGGGATCTCACTGACATTTAAAGCTCCCCAGGAGAGCTCAAGGCCCCTTCAATCAGAGCGTCTCCACTGGTTCTGCCTTTGCTCCATGGTGTCCCCCATGGGGAAATCAAAGCCTCTTTAAACCTATAGAAACCCACAGGGATTTAGAGACCACCAGAGTCCAACTCCTTCATTTTACAGATGAGAAAACTGAGGCTCAGGAAGACTAAGTGATTTCTCTCACACTATGTAGTTAGTGAGTATCAAGAGATTGAAGATCCAGTGTTCTCTTTACCCTGTTAGGCTGAAGAAGAGCTCCAGGTCTCAGTAGATCAGGAAGCCGTTCACATTTTGTAACATTCTCCTTTTAAGCTTCTTGGTCTTTTTTTCAGTGTCTCTCCGTAACTCAGGATATCTGGGCACCTTTTCTAGCTCTGCTGCTGCCAGCGAGGGACCTGGGGCACAGGCTGGTCTGGAGGGCTTTGAGAGGGTTTGTCTCCTCCGAACTTTCACCTCCGTATCCCTTCTAACAGTGGGGAAATCATTTCACAATGTCTGTCTCCCATCTCCAAATTCAGACATTTCTAGAAGCTGGCCTAGAATCCTTGTCTTGTTCCCCTGAGGCTTCAGAAATTCCTGGAGAGACAAGGCCCGCCCGGAATTTCGTCTTCGCCCCATTGCCAGTGGGTGGCCAGGTCTAGGGTCGGTGACTTCATCGGCCGAGGGTCAGTGACTCTGTGGGCCAAGGGTCAGTGATTTTGGGGAGAGTGCTGCAGATGGGAACTCCCAAACGCCCACAGCAGCTCTGACTCAGGGGAGACGTCTCCCTGAGTGGCCTGAGGCTCCGAGATGGTAAGTAACCTGCCAAGAACTGCCCAGCCTGGAAGAGGTCAGCCGTCTTTCCTGACTCTCAGCCCAGATCTCTGTGCCCCCATGACCCAGCCCACCTAGCACATAGTAGGTGCTTAATAAATACCCCACCTCAGGCAAGGCTATTTTGACAGCTGACAAGAGGATTGTTAAGATTACTGACCTGACCGAAGTTATCTCCCCACTCAGGGCCTCGGATAATTGTACAGGTAAGGGAGGTTACAGCCTTCAGGGCTCTCAGTCAAATGCTTTACAAAATAACCGACCCAGAAATCTGACCAATGTTGTTTGTGAAATGTGCTCTGCCCTCGCCAAACACCTGAGAAATTCATCTCAAGGAAACCAAGTTTTCCATTTTCACAAAAGCCTTTTTTCCCTGCTTTATTGAGGCATTTCAAGCTTACCGCCCCATGAAAATCCTGATGGGGCAAAGCAAAGCGAACGTGGGCGACATTCTGCCCCCAAAAGTCCCCGAGGAGAGAGGGAGGCTTCGATGTTCCTCTGGCTCCTGCACGGATCTCTCCAGGACTCAGAATCTGGCTTCCTTCTGGCCGGAAGTCTGACAGGTACCCCAAGATCCCCTCGACCCTCATGTCTGCCAGCGATCCCCGGGCCTGCCATCCTTGTGGTTCAGCTCCCACAAATCTCCCCATGTTTCTCTGTGCTGCTCCCCTTCATCGTTTCTTACTGCGACACACGCACCTTCCCTCAGAGACGCCACTTTGTTTCCCATCCCTGTCCCACCAAGAGCACGGCCATGAGTGCTTTCAGGTGCGTTGGATCTCAGGGTCCCTGTTTGATTTCTGGGGGGACGTGTCTGGTGATGTCATGAAGCCGACTCTTTTTGCATCGTTTCTAAATTGAAATCCGGCCGGATCGGCTCACCCAGAGGTGCCTTGGCTTATCTGCTTTTCCGTCAGCTGCTCCAACACTGAGGGGGCTCAGCTGCCGGGGCGGCTTTCACTCAGGTCCTGCCATTTCTCTGAATTTCTCACATTGTTTCCTAAAGTATGACGGAGTTATTATATATAGATAATATATATACCGCTAACTAGCATTTACGTAGCACTTCTTAATCCTTCAACACCCCAAGAAGTAGATGTTATTGTTCCATTTTACAAATGAGGAAGCTGAGGTAGACACAGGCTAAGGGACTTGTCCAGAGTCACAGACCTAGTAGGTGTCTGAGACCAGATTTGAACTCGGGTTTCCCCGATTCTGGGGCTAACATTTTGCCGCTTTCCTCTTTATTCATTCCCCAATTGCCAGGGACTTAACTTTCCGGGTTTTTTCTGCCACCAAAGGCATGGCTGCACCACACATGTGCCCATACATGTGTGTATGACCTAGCCATGGTTTCCTGATTACATGTATGTGATGTGTCTCTATTTTGGCATGTGCGTGTGTGTGTAAACGGCAGCACTTTGGGAACCTTGTTCCAGCTTCTGTGTGGAGTTTTTCCACTGTTTGAGGAGCCGATCTTCCCTTGAGGGAGCCCCACGGCTCGGGGAGCCCTTCTTTCTGAGCCCCCACTCACCCCCAAGTCTCCCCTCTCCTGAAGGGAAAGGGCCCCTCTCCCACACACGGAATGAGCCACTTTCCTGGAGCCGGGCAGCCCCTAATCAGTGAGACAGGGAAGCCCTGGCACCGAAACAGCCGTCCCCTTTGCCTGCTGAACACAGCTGAGCAAAACAGCTCCGAGCTTCACAGGAAGGAAACGCAATCTGCAGCCCAGATCAGGCGCCGGACAAAGGCCCAGTGTGCCAGGCAGCAGGAGGGCGGCCAGAGCTGGCGCAGAGAACCTGCCCCAAAAGCCCGAGCGCTCTGGAGGGGGAGGAGGGAAGGGGGAAAGCTGGAGCCCGTGAAGTGCAGGGGGAGACACATGGAGCCGGGGGAGGGGAAGGTGGGGCAAAGGGGAGCTGGTGCTGGGTGGGAGCTGTACCACCATCGTCCCCAAGCGGCAAAACTGCATTAGAGTCCAGCCATGCGGGACTCGAGCCCCGCTCCAAGGCTGAAACCCATGGCCCCCATTAAAAAGGCTCCTCTCCAGTTTCCAGCAGCCTCCCCTGGAAGTCGCCTTCTGTCCTCCTCAGGCCCTCCTCCCCGAACCAGTCCAAACCTGGCTTCTAGTTTCCTCTACTGTCCAAGGTCACTGGTCTCTCCTGCCATCCCTGGGCTGTGGGAGGGGAAGGACGGTAAGAGGTAAGGGGCCAGGAGGCCTGCTGCTGCTGCCCAGGGCTGCCACTTGGCTGACTCACTTGGCTGCTCCCAATACCCACTTACTTACCTGGAGATAATTATGCTGGTTTAACCCCACAAGGGGGTGCTGTTGGCCACTAGGCTGATGCTGTTCAACTAGGCAAGGGGGAGTGGGAATTCTCCTCCCCCTCCTCTCCCCACCTCCCCCCCCCCCCCAGTCTCAGGGTACCATTGGAGAGGAGTCAAATCCCAGCCCTGGCAGGAGGCCGGGGCTTCTCTTGGGCCTGTTTGCTGGTCTGAGGGGAGGTCTGGGGGAGAAGCTAATTGGGTGTTTGTGTCTGGAACCCCTGCCCAGAGAGGGGCTCCACTGCTCTCCCTTTGTGTTGTGGGGCTGCTAGTTACCTGAGCTCGGCGCAATGGGATGGACATGAACAGGGCAAAAGGAACGAAATCAAAACTCTCATCTCCCTTTCTGATGTCTGGTGCATGAAGAGCAGGCATTTCACTTAAGGGCAGCTGTGGCGGCTCCTAGAGTCACTCCCTTGGTGGCAGTAGGGAGTGGATTTTACTTTTTCTTTCCTCTCTCCCTTCCTTCCTTCCTTCCTTCCTTCCTTCCTTCCTTCCTTCCTTCCTTCCTTCCTTCCTTCCTTCCTTTCTTTCTTTTTTTAGGTTACACATGTACATTTACTTTTTACCTGTTTCCATATGAGCCATGTCAGGAGAGAAAAATCAGAAGAAAAGGAAAAAACCATGAGGAAAACAAAAACCAAAAGAAAACAAGGTGAAAATAGTATGCATTGATCTACATTCAGTCTCCATCATTCTCTCTCTGAATATGGATGGTGTTTTCCATTCAAAGTTTGCTGGAATTGCCTTGGATCACTGAATTGCAGAGAATAACCAAGCATATCGTACTTACTCATTACACGATCTTGCTGTTGCCGTGTACCATGTTTTCCTGGTTCTGCTCACTTCCCTGAGCATCAGTTCCTGTATGTCTCTCCAAGCCTCTCTGTATTCATCCTCCAAGGATGAGGATGGGGAAGGAGGATCTATAAGATCATTTCTTATACAACAATACTATTCCAAAACTGTAAAGAGCTGAAACTTTGAGTAGATGCGCTGGAATCAGACGACAGAGCACATGAGGCTAATTACTTATTGGACAAAACTCTATTAGTATATGCTTGGAAAATGACCCTTCTCACTATTCTGTGCTGGTTTGATCTTTTGGTATACACAGATAATTGTAGGAGGGATTAGGGGGTGGGATGAGACAAGCCAGAGTCACTTTGTCAGTAGAAGAGAGGTCATGGAGATATGAAGTATCCCCTAAGGTGCTTATAGTACAAAAACTGTCCTTAAGAACAGAGAACCTAAACACCTTAAATGATTTTCAGAAATTGATAGGAGTTATCCACTGGATGCGTCCAGTGTTAGGCTTGACTCCCTATCAATTACAACCATTATATGACATTTTAAGGGGATACAGTGCTTTGAACTCACTACACCAGCTTACAAAAGAGGCTTTGAGAGAAGTTGAACTGCCTTTATCCAATGTGGTTGAAAGAGTCACTCAAAAACCCTTGGAAATATCAGTTTTTGCCACACAAGAGGCATCCACAGCAGTCCTTCATCAAGGAGACAGTGTGATAGAGTGGGCGAACCTCCTGGCACAACCAGAACAGAGCCTTACTCCTTACCCAGGGCTTGTGGCTAGAATTTTATTAAAGGCCATTAAGTGAGCAGTGCAATTATCTGGGACAAGACCTGACAAGATATACACCTTTTATACTAATGCACAAATTAATGTGTGCTGTGAGACCATCCCAGAGTGGCAAATTTTATTGGCCACGGCTCCAAATTTTACACATGGGTCTCCATTAAAGATAACCAGACTATTACATAATTGGCGATGGATTCTTGAAAAAAAAGTTTCTAAAGTTCCTCTTAAAGGACCAATTATCTTTACAGATGCATCTAAACATAATATTTTCTCTGTATACTCTCGTGACTTAACTATAAAGAGAATAGTCAGAACTCCTTTTCAGTCCACTCAGCAGAATGAATTGTATGCAATCATGCTAGCTCTTACTTATTATCCAGGAGATAGAAATATAATATCTGATTCGGCCTATTCAGTAGATGTGGTACAAAGAATTGCCACAGCCCAAATAAAATTTGCAGCCTCTAATATATATCAGCTCTTTAAGGAACTTCAAGAGCAAGTGAGAAAGCATCCAGGTAAGATCTATATATTACATGTCCACTCTCATAGTGGACTTCCAGGTCCTATTTTTGATGGCAATTCAAAGGCAGAGAGTCTTTAACTATGTTGGTCAATACTCTTTTATTCCAAGAAGCCCAGGAATCTCATTTTAAATATCATCAGGCTGCTTGAGCTTTATGTTTACAATTTGGAATAACAAGAGAGGAAGCTAGGAGCATAGTAAAAGCTTGTAGGCTTGCCTTTCTTCCCACGCTCCTACACTGCCTCCAGGGAAGAACCTCGTGGTTTGAGACCGAATGAAATCTGGCAAATGGATGTGACCCATTACAAATCTTTTGGTCACCTGTCTTTTATCCACGTTGTAGTAGACACCTTTTCAGGGTTCACTTTTGCAATGCCAGCAGCAAAAGAGACAGCCTGAGTGGTCACTGAATTCCTCATACAAGCATTTGCCATTATGGGTGTGCCACAAGCAATAAAAACAGACAATGGTCCTGCTTATACTTCAAAACATTTTGCACACTTTTGTGCACAGTATAAGATTTTACACACCACTGGCATACCCTTTAATCCTCAAGGACAGACAATAGTGGAGAGGAGAAACAGAGACATTAAGACGCTTCTCCAAAAACAAAAGAAAGGGGAGCCACAGGTAACCCTAGAGAACTTCTAAATCTAACCCTTTATACTATTAACGTCTTGATTTTTGACAAAGATGCACTGGCTCCGGCAGACAGGTTTTATAACCCACCAGAAGGGCAGTGTCCACTGCGAGCAGCTCCACTATCTTTAGATAATCACCAGGTGATGTGGAGAGACCCAGAACGTGGTGAATGGAAGGGACCAGATAGGTTAACTGCTTGGAGGAGAGGGTTTGCACAGGTGGAGAAGGAATCAAATGGATGCCAATTTGCCTTTTCCATCAGAGAGAGATGGAGCAGACCCTTGAAATGAAGGAGAAGACCCAAGAAACATTGGGTGGTTCTGTTGCTGACTGTGCCCACCACTGAATGAGCCTGGCAGTTATGGCGTTTGACTCATGGACATCGAAAATTGTTGGACTTCAAAACCCTCAGGAATCATTGGATTTTCTGAGAAATGATAAGACTGTTGTAGGACTTCAGAATCTGCTGGGATCATTGGATTCCCTAACACATAAAAAGACTGTTGCAGGATTTCCTTCCCAGGATTCTTACAAAATGAAAAGTCAGTTGTCTAATTTTAGCATCGTGCTTAGCAGTTCTCTAGTTTAGAATTCATACCTTTCACACCTTTCAGAGTTGACCCATTAGTTCACACATTAGCCTTCGAGATTCACAAGTCAGGAGCCCACAATCCCACTCTCTCTCGGAGGAGTCAACTTTTGCGTTCCCACCTCTAAAAGAGCATATAAAAGGACAAGCACTAAAGATTTAGAGAGAGAGAGAAAGCAGGAGTCAGTTGGGGAGATTGAGAAGCCAGAAATCAGAATTGAGCTAGAGGCAGAAGCTGGAAGAGCTAAAGGACAAGCGGCAAGAGCTCTTGGAACCAAGGAGGGAGAGAGGCTTCTAAGAAAACTAACTGGGCTATTTTGAAGGAGACAATAAAGGACTGGCCTTTAACAGCTGGCTGCATTTGAGGTGATTATTATTCTGAACTGAAACAAAGGCTGCCTCCAGAAGCCCCCCAAGAAATCTGCTCCCAGAGAACCATCATATTTTAAAGAAGAGAACACTACACTTCCCCAAGGCTTCCCATCTCCCCATCCCAACCTGGGATCCCCACAGACAAGGACCATCCCAATACCTTCTTTGCTTTATCAATGTCCGGCACCCAGAACATGCCTCTGGGCACATGGACAAGAGCAGAAGACCAAGGACATTTGGCTCCTCCCTCCCAGAAGCCCCAGAGCCCTCAACAGAAACCCCCTCTGGGCTGGCTGTGCCCACCCTGCCAGCAGCCAGGCTTGCCCTGGGGCGTCTGCTCCGCCCTCCGTTGGGCCCCTGCCCACTCACCCTCATCCAAAGCTCGGCCAGAATCCCGCTCCTCTCCATTCCAAGGATGCCAAGGTTTGCCCACAAGAGGATCCCCTCCCTCCTCACCTCCTCGCCCCTGCCATGATCGGCGCCATTGGCCCATCCCTGTTGGACAGAGCAGCTGGGGACCTGCCATGGTCAGGAGTGTCCTGGGGGCAGACTCTCCCTTTACAGCCTAAGAGCAGAGGGGCCTGAGTGGGTGAGGGGCAGGGTGGCCGTTGTGGGGGCTGTGCCCCACTTCCCTTCTGAATACTCACTCTCACACTCACATTCATACCAGCAGGACAGGGAGGCTCCTTGGCCCCTCCGTGCTCTGCTGACCAGCCAAGGAGAGTCCTCTGCCCTGTGCCCATGCTCCCAGGCGGCCTCCCTGGGCTTCTCTGGGTAACACGGGACCCCTCCCTCTGGAGCAGGGGCGGGGAGGTTGGCCACATTCACCCCCACTCCTCCAGGGGTCATGGCTCCAGGGGAGACTGCAGGGGGTGGCGAGCCCCCGGACAGCTGAGCCCCCAGGCTTGCAGCAAGGGAGGCTGAGGGAGGTCTCCTTCTCACCTGTGACGCTCCCAGGGACACCCGGCTCCTTCCTGGCTGTCTCCTAGCTCAGGGGTTATTACATCATCATCTACATCATCATCTTCATCATCATCATCACTGTCATTTTATTATCAGAGAGCTGGAGGTAGCTTGGGGTCTCCTGGACCTTTCCTGGCCACACATGGCGGGCCATGAGCTGCTGGTCACAAAGGATGCCGGCCCCTCTCCCCCTCCCTAGGATGGCCGGCTGTTGGGGACTGTGGGAGACCAAGCCCGCTCGGATCGGCCGAGTGAGGGGCTGGGCAAAGACCCTGATGTCCGAGGGCCCCCCGGGGACACTGGGCCCATCAGAGACAGCTCCTTCTGAAGCTTTGCAGAGGCCCAGGAGGGACAGACAAGAGGTGAGACCCAGGGGGAAAGGCAGAGCTGGAGAGGTGGAGGCTGCTCCTGTGGGGAGAGGCCATGTGGGGGGATTGCCCAGGGGCCTGTCTGTGACGCTGGAGGTGTGTCTGTGCCCAGGAGCATGGCAGTGATGCCAGAACGTGGCTGTGATGACCGGAGCATGTCTGTGCCCAGGGGATGCCGGCTGTGCCCAGGGGCATGGCAGTGATGCCAGGGTGTGGTTGTGCCCAGGGGCGTGTCTGTGTCCAGGGGCATGGTAGTGATGCCAGGATGTGTCAGTGATGCCCTAGGCGTGTCTGTGCCCAGGGGACGCTGGCTGTGCCCAGGGGCATGGAGTGGCTCCCGGCCCAGCCTCCCATCTGTGGGTCTGACCTTGCTTGGCTCGTAGGACTGGGCCTCCCGTCCTTCCTAATCCCTTCCCTGGAGCCTTTGGCAGCCCTCTGCCTTGGGAGGCTGCAGCAGGAGGTCCCTCTGCCCCTGCCGGAGCTGGGCCCCGCACTTGTAGGGAGAACTTGGGGTTCAATCCTGCGGGCAATCTCCTGCTCGAGTCCAGGCCTGGCCCTCCCTGCAGCACCAGTGTCTGGAACCTTCTCCTCCCTTCCTGGGCCCTGGTGGAGGTGCCCCGGGCCAGGGTGGGGGCGGAGGGAGGGAAGGCTGCTGTCTAGGTCCCCCCCTCCCTGTCCCTGACTCTGGCTCCAGCTCCCTACACCCCTAAGGTGTCCCCAGGGAAGCTAAGGGATCTGCCATTAGGTTCCCCTAATTACGGGCCTGTCCGTTGCTCCCAACAGTAACCAGCCCGACTGGTTCCCCTTCAACGCCCCCTTTGCCCCCGTGATGCGCCCAGGCGTCCCACCAGGGGCCGGGCCCATCGGAGGCCCTTAATGCGCCGGCCTCCATCCCCGAAAGGGGCCATTTGTGGCTCTCTCTGAACCTCGGACCCAGGAGGGCTCCAGGACTAGTGTCTGGGGAGATGGCGAGATGTCATCCACAATGACAGAACCCCAAAGCCTTCTGGGATGCAGCCTCCAGGGATGGGGAGGCCATGAACCCCCTCTGCTCTGCCCTCCTCCAAGTCACCTAGAAAATTGTGCCGGGCCTGGGGCTTCAGGGAGGGGAGGAGAACTGAGAGTGAGGAAGAGGGGGACCAAGAGGCTCAGGGTCTTCCCCTCCCCTTAAGGGTCTCAGGCCTTCCCCTCCCCCCAAGGGTCTCAGGGCCTTTCCCTCCCCCCCAAGGGGGGCTCAGGGCCTTCCCCTCCCCCCCACAAGAGGCTCAGGGCTTTCCCCTCCCCCCCAAGAGGCTCAGGGCCTTCCCCTCCCCCATGGGAGGTGTAGCTGGGGAAGACAAGGCTGGGGGGGCAGGAGGCTGTCGGGCAGGGGGTGAGTGCCCGCCTTGAGGTCAGGAAGTGAAGGCCTCTGAGGGCCACTGAAGGCACCAGCCCGGCTGGAGGCCGGACCTCTATTTTCACCCCCCTTGGTCTGAGATATGGGTGGGGAAGGGGGGAGCCCAGAAGCCCGAGGGCACCGGATCCGGGCTGGGCGGCTCCCTGGCTGCACGTAGCTAACCACAGGCCCCCAGAGAGGCCTCGGGCCCCTCCTCTGTGCAGGTGGGAGCGCTTCCTGCTGGGGCCCAGGCTGCTCAGGGACACAGCTCTGAGCTGGGGCCCGGCCTGGCTCGGGGGCAGCCGAAGGGGGAGACTGAGGCAGCAGAGCCCGGCCCTCCTGGCCCCCACTGTCCCGCATCCCCCCGGGCCTTGCCCTCTAGCAGGGCTCAGCTACATCTCCAGGCTGGTGCTTTTTACCAAGCTCCTCACACACACACACACACCCTGGAGCCTCCAGGCAACCCTGGAAGCAATCTAGCTGCCAGCATTTATGGAGCACCTACTGTGTGCCAGAGACGGCCACCGGACACGCTTCCCATACGAGGAGACTGATCTCGCTCTGTCCGTTCTGGGGCTCCTGGAGGACGGCTCCGTGACCCAGAGGGGAATCAGGGCCGCCCATGAGACTGAGCCTGGGAGGCTCAGGATGGGCCTGAGGGGCTGCCATGGTCACTCCCGTTTAGTAGCGGGGGAACTGAGTCTTGGAGCAAGTGCATGGCCAGGAAGTAGCCCCCCTCCCACCCACCCACCCCCGCCTATGGGCTGCTCAGCCTCCCAGCAGATCCTCACACACCTTTCAGGGGTGAAGGCCCTCGTCCATCACCTTCCCTCTCAGCAGCCCTGGAAACTCAGCCAGGGACAAGGAATTGCCCGGGGGTCTGGGAAGAGGCCGGGTGGGCCAGGAGACCCTGGGGTCATGGACAAGCTCATGGCCCCTCACGGCCTCAGTTTCCTCATCTGTGGGATGGGTGGTCCCTCCCTCACAGGCTGCTGGGGAAAGCACTTTTTGAGTATCACCTGCTGTGAAGATGGAACCCACGGTCACCGGGGCTGGCCTTGCGGGCTGTGGCTCCCGCCCACTGGCAGGGACCCAAGCTCTGGGCAGGCCCAGGTACCGGGCCGGGGGCAGGAAGGGGCGAGTTCAGGTCCGGCCTGGCGCCCTTGGCCGGCCACTGCACCGCTGCCTGCCTCAGTGTCCTCAGTGGTAAAATGGGGACAACCCCACCTCCCTCCCTAGGGCTGTTGGCAGGATGGGACATCAAGGGCTCTGCAAACCTTAAGGCGCCCACGAATCTAAGCTGCTGTTAGTTATTGCTCCCGCCCTCCGGGGAGAAAGTCCAGAGCCGGCTCCGTCCTCTTCTTTCCCGGTTGGGTCCCTCTGCCGGGGCCTCCCCAGTGACCAAGCCAGCTCTGCCCAGGGGCCTCCCCAAGTGACCAGGCCAGTTCTGTGGGGACCTCGCCAGGTGACCAGGGCAGCTCTGCCGGGGCCTCCCCAGTCCTCCTGTACCCAGCCTCTCAGCATCCGGCTTCCCCTTTTCTCCAGGCCCCTTAACAAGGGGATGGGTCTTGGGATAGAAATTCCAGAATTCCTCTGGGTCCCTTCCCAGCCTTGCAAGAATTCCTGGGAAGGGCCAGGGCACAAAGGCCGGACCAGAGGCTGCAATCGGAGATAAAGGAGATACCCCCATCCCCCAGGAGGAGGAGGAGAGATTACATTGAATTCTCTGTGGTATGGATCGGAATTCCTCTCTCCCCAAGATTGCAGGAAGCAGTGAATCCTATCAGAGCCAGAAGATAAGAGAGCTTTGGCTTGTGGTGGGGGTGGGGGGTCCTTGGAGCCAGGACTCTCTCCTCCCCCTCCCCTTCCCGGCTCCGTGTCAGGTGATGGGCTGGGCTTTTTCCCAGGAATGTGGAGCTGGGATGGGACTGCACATGGAATCTTCCCTGGGGGTGGGGGTGGGGGGGGCCGAGGTCCCACCTTGGGATGACTTCCAGGCTGGGAGGGGCCCTTGGCCAAACTCTCCAGGCCGTCTCTGTTTCCCCTTTTACATTTTTTTAGGTAATATATTATCTTCCCAGCTTGTATGAGGATATTTCCAACTTTCACTTTGAAAAGGCTGAGTTCCAAAATGTTCTTCTCCCTCCCTCTGTCCCCCCCCCCCCCAGCAACAACCCGATAGCGGCCACACGTGTACACTCATTTTTGACATGTTTCCATGTGAGTCACATGGGGAGGCCAAAGACAGAAGAAAAAGGTGCAAGTGCCTCCTTTGATGGGCCTTCCCGCCCCCGTTCTCTCTGAACCCACTTTTCTAGCCAAATGGATGGTCCGGCCTTGGGCCTCGCTGCCGAGGAGAGCCGTCCAGCAGGACTGACCCTCGTGTATCTATCTGGCTGTGGCCGTGCAGTGATCCCCGGGTGCTCCCTTCCCTCAGCATCAGTTCCCATCAGTCTCTCTGGGCGCTCTGACCCTCCGGCCAGTCGTTTCTCCCAGAACAGTAGCCCCCCACAGCCCTCAGGCACCAGACTGGCCATTGGGGCGTCCACTGGCTCGGGCTCCGGCTCTGGCTCCGGCTCCCACTCCAGCTCCTGCTCCAGCTCCGGCTCAGGCTCTGGCTCTGGCTCTGGCTCCAGCCCCCAGGAAGGTGGCCGGAGCGTCCCAGCAGCAGGTGGGGCTGCCTTCCTGAGCTCACTCATTCTCTCCCCTGGGCCTCGGAGGGGTCTCATTCACCGGCAGCCTTGGCTCGGGCACATGGACCCTCACGGGGCTCCCGGGCACGGCTCTCAGGGCTTCCCGACAGAGGAGATCCTTGTCCTCCTCAACCCTCCCATCACCAGCTGTGGAAATCCCACAGGGAGGCCCAAGGAATCGGGGCCCGGAGAGCAGCCGGAAAACACCAGCCCAAGGCCAGAGCGCCCCCGGTCTGGAGCCTCCAAAACCTTGGGAGGGAACAGGAAAAGGAAGATGCCCGTCCCCGGGGCCCCTGGGGTCTCCAGGAGGAAGCCCGCGGTTCCCCATGTAGAGCCGGGTCCCATGTTGGTCTGAAACAGCGGCCTCCAGGCCGGAGAAGGACCCACTGGGCAGCTGGGGGGGGGGGTCTTTCTTAGGAGGAGGGGGCTTGAGGAGCAGAGCCTCTTGAGCCCTGGAGCTTCAAGCCCCCCAGAAATAGGAGAAGTTTGCCACAGGCCGGGCCTTCTTAGAGATGCCCAGGGAAGGGAGGGGCCTGGGGACAGAATGGGGGAGGGGGCAGGCAGTGATGTCATCAGCAGAGGCTCTTTCCTGCACAAGAGATGAAAGGGGACGGGCAGCCTCGAAGCAGGTTTTACGCTGAATTCTATAAATGACTTCCTGAGGGCCCCAAGTGCTGCTGGGCCCAAGGGAAACCTCCCCTGCGGCCTGGCTGGCCCCCAGCCCCGGGACTGATCGGTGCCCCCGGAAGGTGCCTGGGGCTCTGTCTCTGTCTCTCCTCTCCTCTCTGTCTGTCTGTCTCTGTCTCTCTCTCTCTTCCTTCATCTCTTCTCCGTGTCCCCATCTCTTTCTCTTTCTGTGGGTCTGTCTCTGTTTGTCTCTCCTCTCTTTTCTCTCTCTCTCCCTGTCTCTTCTCTCTGTCTCTTTCCTCTCTTTCCCTCTCCTCTCTCTCTGGCTGTCTCTGAATCTGTTTTTCTTCCCCTCCATCTTTTCCTCCCCCCCCCCCACTGTCTGTCTCTCTCTTCTCTCTTCCCCCCTCCTTTCCCTCTGTCTCTGCCCCTGTCCTTTCCTCCAGTGCTGCCAGAACGCTCTCACTGGGGGCCCCCTGACTCAGGACTCTGTCCCAGGCTCCGTGGCTCTTGCACAGGCCTGGAATCCCCTCCCCCTTCCCTCGGAGCCTCCTGGAAGGCTCGGCCCCAGGGCCTCCCTGCCCTGAAAGCCCTCCTGGGTCCCAGTCAGGACTTCTCTCCCCCTGCTCACGTTATCGATGAGCCTGTAGGCGCTGCCCCCGAGCCCTCCCCATGAGAGGGAAAGACCCTGTGTGTTGGCCTTTGAACCTCAGGGCTTTGTACACTGTAGGCGCTCAATAAATGTTGAATGAAAGCCGGGTAGTGTCTTTCCCCCACAGTATCCCCGGATGACCTGAAGTAAGCAGAAAAGTGCCTACAGTTTCCCAGGGTCAGAAAAGCAGGAGAAGCTCCTTTGAGGCTCCTGGCCCGGTCGGGCACCAGGGGCCCAGCCTTCTCCCCCTCGGGGGGCGCTTGGCTCAGCGTGGCAAGGACACTCCCTCTGCTGCTCCGAGCCCCGAAGTGCTCTTGTCTACCAGGGGAATACAGAAACTGGGGCAAGAGGAGAGGGCAGCTGGTGAAGGGCGGTGGAAGGTGGCCCCCGGTCCCGGGTTCGAGTCCAGCCTTCCGGCCAGGGATTTCTGGGCCTCGCTTCCTCCCCGGCCTCGCTTCTTCCTCGGCCTCGCTGGCCTGGATCTGGAGGCCTGGGACAATGTTGTCTGCAGCCACTTCTCTGGGCGGCTGCCCCCCACCTCCGCCCCCCCAGAAGCCTTCAGCGCTGACCGCAGGCCCTCACACACCCAGGCTGGAAATGGGAGGGAACCTCAGAGAAACTCCCGGCCCTGGGCCTCCCCCTGGAACCCCGCCTCCATCTGCCCGAGGTCTCTTCTGGGCTCCCGGAAAAACTGTTTTTCTGCAGCGAGAACTGGTGGGAACCCGGAGGTTATTTTTAAAAGCTGCTCTCTCCCTCGGCCTGGGATTCGCGTCCCGGCCTGTCAGAAGGAGGGATGAACAGGAAATGGGAAGCTGTGCTCCCAGCCTGATAAGACCCGCTAATGGAAGACATATGTCACCGCTCCTTGGCTGAGGAGTCGGCCTTGAAGGAGGGGGAGAGGGAAATGGCTATATTTGTCTCTAACCAGCTCCCGCTCGAAAAGCCCCTGAGGTTTCTGGGCTTGTGATTGGACAGGCCGAGGGCGGGAGGGGTGGCGAGAGGCGGCCCTGAGCGTGGACATGGGGGGCGTCTGCGGAGCCAGTGGGGGGTGGGATTTGGTCCGAGGGTCTGTGCTGGGGTGAGGGCGGGCCGGCCCCCCCACTTCCCCTGCCTCCCCCGCTCCAGGCTGGCTGGGAGAATCCCCCCTTCAATCAAAGGACATTCCTTGGGAGGGAAGGTTAATCTCTGAGGTCGGGACTTCGAGGAGAAGAATTCGGTCCTTTCACAAAGCTGGCTGTGGCCAGATTTTAAGTCCTTATTTCTGTGTAAAAAAAAAATGGGATCGTTCTGAGGGGCTCGAGAAGGGGGCCGGTGTTTTAGAAAGTGACCTGATTTGGGTAGCGTTGGCCCCAGAAGGGGGAACCCTCTGATGGGCTCGAAGGGAAGAGGGACGGGGCTTAATTTGTGTGAGGGGCCTCGGGTTCCGAGGGCACTGACTTGTTCCAAGGGCGCTGACTCCAGGGGACCACCAGCTGCCCACCGGGGGAGGGACAGTGAAGTTTCTCCTCCCTTCTTGCCAAAAAAACACGAAACTTCCTGGAAATGGGGCCTGAGCCGGGCAGGGCCGGACCTCGGTTTCTGGCTCGCTTTAACTGAATCCCCGACGGGCCCTTTGGGCAAGACGAGCTGATGCCCCGGGCAGGGGAGGTGAAGGCAAAGGCTTTCGGAGGCCCATGGAAGGCTCCCAGTCCTGCGGCCGGCCCTGACCCGCCCTGGCCCGGCTTCCTGAGCCGTCCGCTTGCTGGCTGCTCTTCTGTCTCCATCAGTGCCTTCCTTTGCTCCCAGAGCCTTGCACAGACTTGTAAGATAAGGCTTTGGGAATGAGGCCCCGCTCCCATCCTTCCCCAAGGAGAGTTCTTAGCTAATCGGGGCTGGAATGTAGGGAATCCACTGCTGGGGTCAGCGCCCAAGCCGGGGCCCCCGGGCCGCAGCGTCCTTGGGAAGCCGTTCTCGCTTCTGAAACCAGCCTGGCCCCGGGGGTTCCCTCTGCTCAGAAGTGGGGACATCCCCGGCGCAGCCGGACACCAGCTCTGGGCAGCAGGGAAGGGGCTCGGCTCCCGCCACAGCCACTGGCTCCCGGCGAGGTCCCCAAGGTGGCCCTTCGTGTTCTAAGCAGGCCGGGGAGACTTACATCAGGCCAAGCTCGGCCCGAGGGAGGCAGCCGGGAAAACAGCCTGGCTCTAAAGGGCTGACTGTGCGCCAAGCACCAAGCTCTGAGACAGAGCCCAGACCAGGGCCTCTCCACACGCGGGGGACGGCCCGTTGTGCATGACCGACAGAGACCCCAAACGCAGGGGCTGAGTTGGGTCCTTGGGGTGCGCCGGCCAGTCAGGGCTGGGTCGGGCAGCTGGGTCTGGGAGAGGCCCTCCCTCTCCCAGAAAGGACTCCCTGTGGAGGCTGGGCTGGGAGGGCTGGGGAGGATGAGCCTCTCCCGGTTCTTCCCACCCAACCTTGCTTGGGCTCCAGGAGGCTCAGGACGCTGCCAGCATAGCTTTGAGGTAATTCTTTATCTTTCTGGGGATGTTCCAGGAGAATTCCAAAGTAGGGACAATATTTTGGAGGCTCTGATTCCCCCTCCCCACAGCCTGATGTCATCCAGCCTTCCTCCCCATTCTTTGTGGTTGTGCTCCCCCATTTGGAACGGAAGCTGCTTGGCTGCCACTCTCTGGCCCAGTCTCCCCAGCTCAGTGCCGGGCACACAGTGAGGGCCACAGAAATGGTGCCTGAGGAACTGAAGCTCTGCACGGCAGGACCCCCCAGCTCCCAAGCCCCACAGCTCCCGAGACTCCCCAGCTCCCAGGCCCTCCAGCTCCCAGGCCCTCCAGCTCCCAAGCCCCCCACCACACGTTGGTGAGCAAGTTTGTACCAATCTCAGGCTCCAATTGGCGTCTCTGAAGGTTCCCTTCTCGGTTCTGGTCTGCCCTCTGAGGCCGAGGGCACTGTGGCCATTCCCTCCTCCACCTGACGGGAGACTTTTCAGGATCCTTTCCTCCCCAGGCTGTGGTTCCTGATTCTTTCAGCCTGGTGTCTTGGGGCACAGACTCCAGGCAGTCCACCCTCCTCGTACCTCCGGCCCATGCTCCAGAGCCTCAGGGGCCTTCCCCAAAATGAGCACCAGCCTCCAGCCCAGGCATGAGGTTCCTTCCTCCCTCCCAAGAAGGCAAGAGACTATGTGTGAGCATTTGGGGCTCACCCCCCCCCCCTCGCTCCTTCCTCTTATTCTTTTGAAGCCGGTCCCTCGAGTCCAAGTGTGAGTGTTACAGCCGTTTCGGTGTCCTCATGAATGTTCTCTCATTGGATTAAGCCCAGCGTTCTTGTCTGGCTCGCTAAATAATAACAAGAAGAGTTACCGCCTGCAGCACCTACTATGTGCTGGTCACTGCCCCATGGATTACTGCCTATAGCACCTACTATGTGCTGGCTGCTGCCCCACGGACCAGGGATACCAGTATTCAAAAAAGATCCATTCTCTGCATTTAGAGAATTCAGGAGGAGGCCGCCCATATAAAGGGGGGATGGAGTCTGGGGGTCACAGGAGGTGAATTGAGCCATAGGCCAGTGATTGTTACTCTGGCAATGGTGCCATTGATTCCATTCCATTGCCCAGAGCGAGAGGTGGAAAGGGAGGGGCTGGGCTCAGGGACACCGCAGTCAGCCCCCTGCATGAGCTGAGCCAGAGGGCCTGGAGCCAGCACTGCCAGACTGAAGCAAGCATGAAGGCCCCGGACGACTCCAAAGGACCTCGGAGCCCTCAGAGGAGACCCCCGCCAGCCTCCCCCTCCCAAACCCCAAACCCGGAACAGCTCCAAGGAGAAGTCCTAGGGAGAAGTCGGAGAGATGAATGGCCTTCCCCAGAACACAGCCCAGGACCCCTCTGCCGCCCCCTTAAAAGGCATAGATTCTGCTTCTACAGACCTCCCCACTACCTGGACACCCCTCCCCGGGGCGTCCCACCAGGCAATCCTGGATGAAGGTTCGTGTCCGTGGCCTCCTGTTTCTTCACTTGTTCCATGAGGGGCTTAGAAAGGGGTTTTAGACTCTCATGTTCCTTTCCAAATCTGAAATGCTAGGGCTTGGAAAAGAAATCTCACCCGAGTATGGGGAGCAGAGCTGGAAGACTGGACAAGCTGTGCGTGGGAGAGGGTGATGGGGCCGGATGACGCCTGGGCTCCGGACAAAGCCGTTGGAACCGAAGCTGGCTTCTGGCAGCTCCGTCTGGCTGCCCAGTGCGAGGAAACTGTGACCCAATTAACGTTCCATTGGAATTAACAGCCAACAAAATGCCGGGAGAACGAGCCAACTTTAAACCTGGAACGATTAATTATTTTGTTTGATGTGTAACTGACTGGGGGAATGAGGGTTCCCAAGACTCTGGGCTCAGAAGGGCTGGATTTAATCCTGAGCACTGACCCTTGGGTGCCGGGTAAGGGAAAGGGAGAGAGGAGAGGGTGAAGGGGAGGGGGAGAAGGGGAGAGAGGGAAGAAAGGGGGAGGAAAGGAGAGAGGGAAGATAGAGGAAGAGAAAGGTCAAGGTGGGAGAGGAGCAGGGGCAGAGGGAGGCAGAGGGAGGTGATCTCAGAGCTGCCTTTATTAGCGTGTGTGTGGGGGGGTCCTCCTCCTGGAAGAGGACAGGAGTGAGGTGCATTTAATTAAGACAGAACTGCCCAAAGCCACCTGCCTCACTCTCCTCCAGGGTCATCAGAGTCAGGTGTCCAGCAGCAAGATAAAAGTCAAGGGGACCGGCTATGGCCCAGGATCCAGTAGGTGACCTTGGCTTTTTAAACTAAGGTCTTTCTTGGGCCTGTTTGTCTGAGGCAACATCCATTCGGTGATTAAGAGCTGAGCCAGAAAGACCCAATCACCAGGGAATCAGCTTGGGAGGGGGAGACCCTCAGAGCTTCTGGGCAGAACAAAAAACAGTTACTTACACTCAGTCTGAGCCATGAAAATCCAAATCATGGGCCAGAGAAGCTTGGATCCCGAACTACTGTTCGCCATTGAATGAAAGCCAGAGAGATTAGGGTTTAAAGGCATAACAATCAAGTAGCTCCATTTGAATGGACTTTTTGAAAGCCGGTTTTTTCAGATCTATATTTCACAAACCTATGGGAATTGCATGAGAAGATAAATAACAAAATAAATAATAAAATAAAAAAACCAAAAATGGGAACTGCATAAGTGTCCCAGAGTTTGGAGGGGGGTGTGTGATAAAATAAATAGGAAATTGATAAAAAAAAAATCTAGTCCCCCCAACCCCCCCTCAATCTTATGAAAAATAAGCAACCAAAAATAGAGCAAAAGTGATATTCCTTTGAATTCTTACTCATGTAAGAGTATGACTTCCCATGTGGACAGAGAGGCCTCATGTGATGAAGGAAGGAGGAATAGTGTTCTCTGGTTCGGTTTCCTGGGGTCTCTGGGAGCAGCCGTCCTTTCAGTTCGGTGATCACCACATGAGAAGCCGGGGTTAAAGTCCAAATCCTTTATTGTCTCCTTCCAAGTGTCTCCTTTCCTGGGGCCCCATTAGCTTTCTTACAGGCCTGTCTCTCCCCCTGGTTCCGAGAGCTTGAGCTCCTGCCTCCTTCTCTGCCCTCGGAATCTCCCTGACTGAATCCTGGCTGAGGCTCCCAGCTCCTGTGCTCACCCTGAGGATAAACCAATCATTATATCACTAAGGAACCATTATCTGTTGTGGGATTAAATCAATCACACTGAACCACTTTAGACCAGATCACCACCGTCTCCTCCATTCCTCTGACTTAGCTCCCTGTTCTATGTTCAGAGCTCCCCGTCACAAGGAGGAGAAGGAGGAGAAGGACAAACAGCATCACTGCCGGGCTCAGGAGGGCAGACTGCTCCTAGGACAGCTGATCCTACGTTCTCAAGGGAACCAATGGCTGTGGAGGATGATGTCTTGACCTGTGAGCGGGTTGGAGTCCCATTGGCCTAAGGCAGAGCCCAACAAAACCTCCACTTCTTTCTCCCCTCCAGGACCCTCGGAGCCAGTGACAAGAGCAGCTGCTTCTGGACACCATCCTCCCGAGTCCCAGCGATGGCCGATGGTCCTGAGCTCCCCGGGCTGTTAGGAAGGTCGGTGTCGGGGGGCTCACTCACAGTCCCTGAGTCTCCTGAGCAGGCTCGGGCTCTTTTCCCATTGGTCACATGAATCTCCTGATCAGCCCCTTCCCCTAACAAATGGACCCGTGATAAATCATCGTGGGTAATTTGCACCTTCCTGGGCACAAGCCTGTCTGCAGCTTCTCATCCCTATCCATGTGCTCCCAGAATCCCCCAGTAAGGGCCTCCTAAGGAACCTGCTCCTGCTCCTCCCTCCGTGAGCTCTCTGCGGCTCATTAAATTGGCTTGAGGCCCCATGGGGGATGTGGCCCCTCATTGTAAATAAGGAGTCTGGGCTCAGGCCCCCAGCCTGAGGGCAGAGCCAGCTCCCCATCCACCTCTGGCTGCAAACTCGCCACCGGTGCCCAGCCGGGATGCCTGCTCACCTCCATGCACGTGTGTGCAGGGGATGTACATGTGCATCTGCAGTCTCTGTTCCCTCCTAATAAATCTGTGCCCCTTGGTTAGCTCTCCACCGAGGAGGTTCTGAGACTGCCCTGCTCTGAATGGTCTCCGACCCAGTGCCCGCCATCGCCTGGCGGCCCGGCATCCTCCGGACCGGCTTGTTCACTCTCACTGGGCTCCTGGGCCCTGAGGCCTGGGACGGGCCCAGCAAAGCAGAATGGAGCCTCCCGGAAACTGCTGCCCCCTGTAGGGGGGCCCTTCCCCACCGTGGGTGGGTTTGGTTCTTCCACAAGGGCTCAGAGACCACTAGCAACCATGGCACCATTCACAGCAGAGCAGCAGGCAGATAGCTGGAGGCAGGAGCATTGGGCTCAAATCCCTTCTCGGGATCACTTTCTCCCCCTCTAAGAGCTGCTGGGAGGAAAGTCTGGGAGGCCCTACAAGAAGGGCATGGCTCCCTCTCCACTTGGGATCAGGGTTTTCTTCCTGCTCGAGCCCTCTCCTTGCCGCCTTGGGAAGCACCCCTGGCTCCTGGGACTTGCCCAGGCTCCCAGGACCGGCGGGGGGGAGAAGGGGGAGTGGTTGAGGGGGGGGGGGGGGGCTTGCCAAACTCCCTGGCTTCTGATCTAGCACCGATCTCCAGTCTCCTCAGGACATGAGAGGGAGGCCAGGCCGGAGCCTCCATCGCTGCAGGAGAAAGCAGACCAGAGGGGCAGGGCTGAGGCCGAAGCCACTCTGCTCCTTTCACTGCCTGGCCCTTTCTCGGTGGCCCCGGCCCAAAGCTCCGTCCCCAGTGGCCACACTGGCCACCTCCCCGGCCTTTGCTGCCCCGGGGCTGGCTTGGCTCCCCTGGTCCGTGGGCAGAGCCCCAGACTGTGGCCAAGGCCAGGCTTCCGGCCTGGCGGAGTCTGAGCTCAGGAGGCAGCCCGGGCCAGGACACAGCACCAGAGAAAGGCTCTGGCCTCTCGTTACAGTGACCTGCCCCCAGCCCCCATTTCCTTCTGAGAGGGCAAGGGAAAGCTTGCCTGGGGACCCGCCGATGGAGCAAAGCAGGCCAAGTGTTTCGGCAGCGTGGCTCTCGTGGCCAAATTCCCTCCCGCGTGTTCCTAAATGGTCCATAAATGGGCCCTGGTGAAGATGGGTTGGAAGTGAATCAGCCCTTTGCAGGGAGCCCCTTTCAAACTGAGGCAGAGGAGGGGTGAGGGGCCACGGGAGGGTCCCAGACGGGGGGGGGGGGGCGGGAGATGCCCCCTGCCCAAATGCCTGGTGGGGGCCCTCTCCCAGCCTGAGCCCCACCCCCCACCCCGCCCTGGGCATTCATCATTCCCGAACTCTGGCCTTTTGTTTCCCAGTTCCACTTGCCTGCCCCATTCTCCAGCTCACTGGGCAGTAACATGCCAGCCAGGGGAGGGCAGACACAGTTGCTTTTTGTTGCCTCCCCCACCCCCAGCCCCCAGCCCAGAGCCTGGCACAGGGTGAGGGCTGGCACTGGGGAGTGGAATTTTCCTCTTCTTCCTTCTCTTCCCTAGAGCAGCGAGGGATCCACCGTCTGTCCGCTCTCGAGGCGACCCCCCCCCCCCCGCCGCACTGGGCCGCATGTAGCCTTCCCTCTGACGGGGAGACAGGCCCAGAGCCCGTCCCTGCCTCAGTGGAATGGGGCTGCCCCAGAGCCTCCCTGTCCCGGCTGGAACCACCCAGGGCACACGGCACAGACAGCAGTGGGGACCACGAGCAACTGCCCCAGGGGCTAGACCAAGGACAGCTGAGTGGCTCCAGCCGTTGGGGTGCCGGGCTGGGAGTTCAAATCTGGCCCCAAATGCTAGCTGTGAGACCCTGGGCAAGTCCCCTAAGCTCTATCTGTCTCCTAGTCTGTGAAGAGGAGCCTAAAAGCATCATCCACCATCCCTCCCCAGGGTTAGAAGGATCAAATGGAACTGAATTTGTTTATTTGCTTCCTTCCATTCTAGCAACTGGTTCTCCTCCTTAATCCCCCCTCCCAAGAGCCTCTTAAGGAAGCATTGTTATCATTGTTCCCCCTTTCAGGGATGAGGCTCCTGAGATTAAATGATCGCTTTGGGGTCATTCAATAAGATTGAAGCAGGGTCCAAGCCCAGGTCTTCCCGGCTCCACAGCTAGGACACTGCCCTCCGTCCTCCTGCCTTTGTGGGAAAGCTAGGCAGGAGCCACCTGGAGAAGGGGCGGCCCAGGAGGAGGCCACAGAAGGAGCAGCCCAGGAGGAGACCATGGAAGGAGAAGCTCAGCCCGGCTTTTCCTTGGGAGCCACAGTTTTGCTCCAGGTCTGCAGGAGAGCCACCCCTCTCAGACTATGGCAGCCAGCAGGGTCCTTTTCTGGTCCTAATGGGGTGTGGAGATAAACCCCAAAGTATCCTGGGGCTTTGGGCCACTGTCAAGAATCTATGGGCCTCAAAAGAATCTATGGGCTTAGACCAGCTCCAAATCAAGAGGCAAAAGTTTTTTTTTTTTTTTTTTGTTACATTTTTAATTCCAAATAATCTTTTCTCCTTCCTTCCCAAATCTCCATTAGAAAAGGCTAACATTTGATATAGCTATATATGTGGGACCATAAAATACATACATTGATACAACAATTCTTGGTGGATAAGTGGATATCATTTTTCATCATAAGATCCTCAGTTGATTTGAATGCTCATATTACTCAAAATAGTCATTATTAATTCAAAATTAAATCAAAATCAATCATTCAGTTGCTCTTTAAAAAAAGTATCACTAAATGCATGTTGCTTCAATCAAACTGAGCCTTATCTTAAAGACCTTAACTTAAAAAATGCTTCAGTCAAACTGAGCCTTATCTTTTTTTTTTTTTTTTTTTAATAATAGCCTTTTATTTACAGATTATATGCATGGATAACTTTACAGCATTAACAATTGAAGAGGCAAAAGTTTTATTGTTACACCATTGATATTACCCATTGATGGGTTGAGTTCCAAAAGGGAGTTAGGTAGTAACAAGGGGGAAGACATGGACTAAGTTCCCCAGCAGAAACCCAACCTTAACAAAGGAGAAGACACCATAAGATGGGACAAATTCCTAATGAACTCGCCATTGTGGCGCTCAGGAAGGAGGCTAGTTCCAAAGGAGTTAGTGAAAAAATGAGGCAAGTTCTTTCATAGGAGAAAAATAGCCTGGGGTTGCCCTCTGTAGCTCAGCTTTCAGATTGGATACAGCGACTATGGGGCCGGGACAACTTTGTCAATGCAAGGAATTCACTAGGCCCAAGCTCCCAGGACCACAAGGGCCCACTTAAGGTCAAGATAATCCTGTTAATGCCCTCACTCAAATTCATCCAAGGCCTTCTCCTGTCCATTGCCCCTCCCTATGGCCCACCCTTTTGCCCCATCAGTCCCTCAATGCTCATCATCAGCTGTGCTTAGGTCCCACTCTCTGCTCTGCAGCCACCTCCTCAGAAGCCTCCTGCTCCCTAGAGAAGACTCTTCTCCTTCCTCCCTCCCCTTCCCTTCCCTTTTCCCTCTCCCACTCTCTTCTTCCTGCTCTGGGCCATCTCTAGTCGGCCTGACATTTGTCCTGCCACTGGACTCTGGAGGAGAGAGCGAGGTTGTCGACTTTGTCCAGCTCTGCCTCGTTTTAAATCAAGCAAAACTCAAGACATTCTATCCTTCTCCTCTTTCCTTCATCACAGGAAGTCTTTCTGTCCACATGGGAAGTCGTACTCTTCCAGGTATGTTCCATTCAAAGGAATCTCAGCTTTGCTTTCTCATCTTTTTGGTTGCTTATACTTCATAAGATATCTGGGAGTTGGGATTTTCCTATTGATTTTATCTTTTCCCCCCAAACTCTGGGAAATAACTGTCTTGTGCAGTTTTCATTTGTGATTCCTTGAACTGTAGCTCTGAAAAAACAGGCTCTGAAAAAGTCCATTGTGAGTCAAACGAGCTGCTTGATTATTATGCCTTTGAACCCCAGACTCTCTGGATTTCATTAAATAGCCAACAATAGTTCCCAATCCAAGCTTCTCGCCCATGGTTTGGGTTCTGATGGTTTGGAGTGAATGTGAGGAGTAACGGTTTTTTGTTCTGTCCAGAAGCTCTGAGGGTCTCCCCCTGCCAAGCTGATTCACACCCGCATCCACGGCAAACCTGGACCCCTTAACCACTGGGTGTTGCCCCAGACAAACTGAGACCTGAGAAAGTTTAAAAAGATTGAGGTTGCCCACAGGATCCAGATTCAGGCCTTGCTCTGTAGGCTCCATCCCCTTGAGAGAGATGTGAGGACGAGGTCTTTGCCGTCTGCCCTACCCAAAGATGGCGCAGTCACGAGAGAGGGGAGAAGAAACCCAGGATCCTCCTGTCAATCAGGGCTTTAATGTCAGAGAGCTTCCCTCCCCACAGGCCATCTTACTGGGGGCCAGGCTCAGGGCTCCTGTGACCTGCCTTGGAGCCCACCCTCTGCATGTGAGCCAGGTCACCCATGTCACCCATCAACAAGCATTTATCGGGTACTCTGTGTGCCGGGTACTCTGGGAGACACTGGGGACACAAGCACAAAGAACCGAGCGGGTTTGCGTCTCATGGGGAGGGGCTCGCACCCCTCCTGACGTCTGCAGCAGAAGTGTGACAATCGCTCCGTATGCACACACACCCACAGTGTCAACAAAACATTATGAAATTTAATTTAAAGTTTTAATTCAAATGAAAGCTCTCCAAATTTATTAAGCACCTGGTCCTGTGCTGAGCCTGAGGAGACAAAAAGGAGGGAAAAGCTGGTCCCAGACCTCAAATAAATGGTGTCGTTGTGGGCAGGAGACTGAGGCAAGGGAGGAGGCTGGGACAGCCAGCGGAGACGCCAAGGCCAGAGATGGGCATTGCCTCTGAGGGACAGACAAGACACGCTGGTGAGGTTCTAGAGTGAGAGGGGGTTGAGGTTCTAGATGAGAGGGGGTGAGGTTCTAGAGTGGGAGGGGGATGCCTGCAGGGAAGGTTGGGCCTGGAGGCAAAACGGGAACATAGACGTTATCACGCTGCTGATTGGGCCCAGCTGGGCAGAGACAAGGCACAGAGCCCAGCGGCTAGACCTGCCTGGGACTGTGACCGCTGCTCACAGCCAGCGTCCAAAGGTCAGGGGGAACGTGGGAGGAGAGCCGCGGGGCAGAGACGGACACCGGGAATCTCGGCTCACCCCCGCCACCATCACCACCCCAGTCCTCCCCAGTCAGCAGAGCTGCCGACGCTGTTGGCCACCAAATGAATGGGCGGCTGTTGGGGAAGCGCGGACATGGGCCGGAAGGTCACGGTGTCTCCTAATCTCTAGGAATGCAGTCCAAAAGGGCTCATTTACAGGCTTTTCCTGGAGCGGTGGGGAAGCAAACACAGAGGCTCGCGGCAGCCCCGAGCTTCCTTCTAAAGTTTACTCTCAGCTTTGGCACCGGTCCTCGGGGGGCTGAGCTGGGGGTCCTGAGTCTTGTTTTTTGAATCTCTTCTCCAGAGCCACTTGGAGCCCAATGGGCAGCCCAACTGCTCACCCTTTGGGGTCTGCATCCCTAAGAGATCAGAAAGAGACCATGGAGCATAAAAGTTCATAAAAAGGGAGGAAGGACCTAGAGGTGCAGCTCTTTCTGCGGCAGAAAAGAATTGGGAAGGGAGGGGCTGCCCTTCGATTGGGAAATGGGAATATGATGAAATATGATTGTGCTGATGAGCTGCCAATGCCAGGAAAACCTGGAAAGATTCACATGAACTGATGCAGAGCGACGGGAGCAGAATTAGGAAAACATCAGCTACCTCCTCAGCAACGTCGTGCAGAGGATCAAGTCCTAAGTGGGACAGACTGGGCTCCTCTCAGGAACAGGATGATCCGGGAGAATTTCGAAGAACTCGGGATGGAAAACGCTGTCTGCGGCCGGAGAAAGAACGAAGGGGTCCGAGGGCAGATCAAAGCAATGCTCGTTGTGTTATTTTGTGCGTTTTTCCCTTTGAGTCTGTTTCTTCTGCACCATGACTAATATGGAAAGACGTTTTACTTGATTGCACATATATAACCTTTAGCGGATTACTTACCATTTGGGGGAAGGAGGAGAAATTTGGAACTCAAAATAAAACGAATGCTAAAAATTGTCTTCACATGCAATTGGAAAAAATAAAGCAGCATTTAAAAAGAAAAAAACAGTCTCTCCTCCTACCTCCACACATGGAGCAACTTCAGATAAGACCCAAATTTCATTTTCTCTAATGGAACAAGGACTATCTGGAGGTCTCCATTATGATCTCTGGTGAAGGTTATTATATGGATGGTAGAAGTCCTGGATTCAAATCCTGCTCCAGCACTGACCAGCTGTGTGCCTCGGGACAAGTCACTTAGCCCCTCACTGGGCCTCAGTTTCCTGCACTGTAAGATGATGAGTTTGGACTTGATGATCTCTGGGGTCACTTCTAGCTCCAGGTCAAGGAGGCTGGATGCTGTCATCCTCTTGTTGGCGACCTGTCCCAGGTCCCAAACCTTTGCTGTGACTTTAGCCTTGATTGCCACTGGTCTTGCTTCCTTGAGACTTCCCAGAGCTCAGGGTCATTTGGGGGCCTGGCCTTAGTGGGGATAAGGTGCCCCCATGTGGCGCCTACCCCCATTGAGGTCAGGCCCCAAGTGACCCTGAAAACCCGGGCCCAGGAAAGCAGAAACCTCAGGAACCGCTGCATCCAGTCCGCAGCCCCGGGCAGAAGGAAGGGGAGACGGCGGTCCCAGGGCCACGTGCCCAGTCACCCAGAGCACAGGGTGCTCCCCTGAGGCAGGGGAGAAGGGGGAGGAATTCACCTGCTCTCCCCAAGCTAGGAGTGGGGGCGGAGGCCCGGGAGGAGTAATAGGAAGCAGGAGAGCTGCTCCAGGACCCCTGAGCGGGTCACGGGCTTGCCTAAAAGAGGGAGAAACATTGCCCTGGGCTGCTGCAGCAAAAGGTGTGTGGGGTAGGAGTAGGGGTAGGGGGGTGGCTGCCGCCAGCGGAGCCTCCGATTAGCTACCAGGTGACAGAGCTGCCCCGGGCCGGCGGTGAGCAGCAGAGCTGGGAGAAAGGCCGGGGCCCAGCCACAGCGGGGCTACCGGGGCCAATATGCTCCCTCACAGATATCAGAGCCCAAGTTTGTAGTCACCTACAACAGCTTTAAGGGGGAAATGTTGTGCATGAGCGCACTAGCATCTGACTGCTTTCCATCTGGGGGTGGGGGTGAGGGGGGGGAAGTGGAAAAAGAGGAAGGGGGGATAAAAGTGGGAACCAAAATTTTAAAAAAGCACAAAGGTTAAAAAAAAAATTGTGTTAACATGTATTTGGGGGAAACACACACACACATACCCACACACTTATACACATATACACACTCACACTCATACACACGTACACTCACAATCACACACACACACATACACTCACAAAGACATACACACACACATTCACAATCACACACACACTCACACTCACATTCACACATGTGCATGAACATCATCACAATCCTTTAGCTCAGACTTTTAGGAGCTGGCCCTGAGTGTGATTACAGAGGAACAGCTGGACTTTGGAGCCTGCTCTGTCTGCTTTCTTTCTTCTGTTATAAAGGGTCCAGTGTGGGTGGACTCCCTTTCACTGCCCCTCCCTCAAACCCACTCCAACCGAGCCCACTCAGGACTAGCTTATTAGGGCAATGATCGTCCATTAGTGCCAACTTTGTGCCCGGGCTGTGCTGAGTATTCATGTTCTCCTTGTCACCAAAGGTAGAAATGGCCGATAATAACAGACAGCGGTTACCAGAGCAGGAAGTCTGGATATTTTTACAAGGATCAAAGGTTTAAGGGGAAGGAGGTTTACAACCTGGATGGGAGGCCAGGGGAGGGAGGCCTTTTAGCCGGAGGGCCTGTCTATACCCAGAAAACCCTGGGCGAGCTCACGGCTAGACAGAATTTATTCGCTAGTGGGAATGATTTACTCACGGGGGCCAATGTCATCCAGTGGACATTTATTGGGGGTTATTATACACAAGGTGTTGGGCTGCTGAATGTCCATGTGGAGCAGGCCCTTTGGATATGCAGATCGCAGCCCGCCGCCCCGCTCCTCTTGGCTGTGTGTGTGGCCCTCAGTGTGCTGGAGGCCTCCCTTTCTCTGAGTTTTCTTCAGTCCGTTTTGTTCCCAGTTATTTCCCAGTTACATGTCACCCACGTTTATGGGGAGCTTCCCTTTGTGACAGACTTAAGTCGGCCCTTCCCGGCCCAGACACAAGGGCCAGGGATACAAAGGAGGACTCATCCCCGGGAGGGCTACGTGGGGACACCTGGAAGGGCCCCTCGCCTGACATCCCTGAAGTCCTGGCGCGGGCGGGCTCCCTCTCCTCCTCGTGAGCCGCACAGAGCGCTCCTTTTCCTTGGCCAGCAGGGCGGGAGTGTGTGTGCGCGAGCCGGGCGCTGCCTCCTCAAAGCCCCTTTCTTTGCCCAGCTGAGTCACCCTGTACCCTGCGGTGTCAGTGCTCCAGGTGCCCAGAAGGATGCCACAACAATGCACAGAGACAAGAGCGCCTTCTTCCCCTGGCACTGGGCTGGCAGAGGCTGCTTGTGCTCATGGATTTTTCCCCCACCCTCAGAATTGCTTGTTGACAAGGGCTCTGAATGGCTCTGACACAGCCCGGGCTGGTGGCTGGAAGGCAAACAATGTGATGCTATTTGTGAGAATGGCGGCTGTCGCAAAGTCAGCCCAATGCCCGGGAGGCCCAGGGACTTTGGCAGGTACAGGGACGTCCCAGAGGAGGGAATGATCTTCAGGCTGTCCCCCTTTCTTAAGGACTCTCAGGCTGCAACCAGAGAAAGAACTAAGGGACATAGATCTCCCCATGCTGTGGTCACTTCTTTTTTCTGGTTTTGTTTTTGTTTTCTCTCTCCCATCGTTTTTCCCATTGGCTCAGATTTTTCCCTCCCAACATAATTCATAAAACAATGTGTGTTGAACATAAACAAACTAAGAAGGGAATTGAGGGATTAAGGGACAAGCTGAGCTAAGGCAGCGATGGCGGCCCTGGAACCTAGGGCTTATTGAGTCCCAGGCCATCTGTGGGCCCATGAAGCCTCTCTTGCTGTGCCCTGGGCATCTGCCTGCATTGAGGACCAGTCGCAGATCCCTGTATGTGGGGGAAAGCCGTGATCTAGGATCCAAAACGGAGAAGGGACCTCGTCTTCAGTTGTCCTGGGCTACACACACACACACACACACACACACACACACACACACACTCACTCTCACACACACACCCTCACACACACCCACACTCACACACACTCACACACATCCCTACCCCACCCCACCCCCACTCTCACACACACACTTTCTCTCACACATACTCACTCACACACACACTGTGCATAGTTGTTTGCATGTTATCTCCCTCATTCAAATATGAGCTCCTTGGACAATGAACAATCCTTAGCACAGAATCTGACAAACAGTAAGAGCTTAATCCTTGTTGACTGATAGATGGTGGAATCATCAATTCAAGGCCTCTGGGCCTTTTCTGAACTTTCAGCTACCTGAGCAGACGGGACTGATCCCTAATCTGTTTTCTTGCCAAGGGAACTGCCACAAAGGACCCTCATAGGGAAGGAAAGTTGGGAGAAGTCACCATTGCAGAGGGCAAGGCAGGAGTTGTCAGACAGAGGTGGGAGCAAGGTCAAAGGCAGTGGGCGAGACCTGCAGCAGCTGCAGAAGGTCTGGGATCAAGGATGGAGGCCATTGTTCTAGATGGAAGCGACCGGCATGGCTCTGGTGGGGAACCTTCGCTCAGCGAGGAGCAATCGAGAGCGCTGGGTTAAAAACCAGCTGCGTCCACACCAGCTGATTGTCCACACTGGCACAACCCTTCCCCTAGCTCTTTTTCTCTAAATGTCTGTGGGTGAGTGGGGATCATCGGGGAGGGGGACATAGATATCTGCCCGTGATTCTCATGCTCATTATTTCTTATGACACAATAAAGTCCACTGCATTAGCACACCACTTTTAAAAAAAAAAAATCTAGTTCATGGATCCCTACTTTGTTTCCGATTCTTTATTAGCCCAAAGAGGGCTGCTGGGAATGTCCTGGTATAAGTCAGATCTTGGGTGGTTCTTTGCCTCTTTGGAGAGTACGCCCAACAGAGGGACTTCTGGGTCAGAGAGTGCAGCCAGTTTCATGAATTTTCTAACCTAATTTTAAATTAGTATCCAGAATAAAACTCCGAACAGCTTCCTGAGCCGGGGATGAGTTTGCTTGTTTTTATCAGTTCCTGTATTAACTCTTATTTTGGGGCATCTTTGCCAACAGGATATGAAATAAAATAAGAGTTGTTTTTGTTTACTTTTTCTTTACTATTATGAATTGGAATGTGTTTTCATGTGGTCATTTATATTCTTATTAATTCTTTTTCATTTAACCATGTATATTGAGAAATGCCACATATTTGTGCCAATTCTCCATATTGCTTATTTAGCAAACTTGGATCATCATATTTGAGGCAAAAACTTTCCCATTCTACCACTTTTTATTCTATATCAGTTGATTTTCTTTGCGCAAAAGCCTTTAATTTCACGTAACAAATTATTTATCTTGTCTTCTTTCGCTCTTCTGTCCTTTGTTTGGTTAAGAATTCTCCTCCTCTCCATAACCTTTTCCCATTCCCTTTAGTTTATTTTTTTTAATCATGTCACCTTTTATGCTCAGGTCATACTTTCCTTTTAAACTGATTGTGGTATATGGTTAGAGTTAGGGTTAAATTCGTGCTGGTATAACATGGTTATTCTAAATCTCATTTCTGCCAAAATGATTTCTAGTTTTCTCAGCAGGCCTTGTAAAAAAAAAAGGGGGGGGGGAAGCATCCTTCCCCTATTTCTTTATGTTGTTGGGCTTATCAAATACTAGGTTACTGTTTTCATTTGCTTTTGGTTCTTATTTTTATTTGGTTCTGTCCCACTGTTTTGCTTCTCTATTTATTTATTTTGGGCCCGCCCGCACTACATGGGGTAATTGATGTGCAGTAGTGCCCACCTTTCTGGGATTGTTGAGGGGTAGATATGGGGAACCTAAGTGAAATTAGGGTTTAATAGAGGTCTAGAGGCAGGTTCGGGGTATAGGGAATCAAATAGAGCTCCCCTGCAACCCCTTTGGATTTGGTGCAAGGATACAAAGGTCTAGTGGTGGCACAAGTCCACAATAAAAGTATTTATTGGCCTGAAAAGTTAGATTGATAAAACAGGTTTATTGTGGGGTTTGGAAGCAAGGTTAAAGTATAGGTAAGGAAATAGGTGAAGGTAGAGATAAGAGGGCACCGGACACAGAGTTCCAGTGGACAGAGGGTCCTGACATGCCAGGAGTAAGGAACCATGTTTGGACCCCTGCAAAGAGGGGGTCCCAGCTTGGCCCTTTTATCATGGGAGATTTAGCTAGAGGGGCCTGTGGGTGTAGCCCCAAGTTGGCTCAGATCTCATGGGGGCTGGGTCAGGTCCGGATCTTCTATTGGACTTCAAAGGGACCAGGATTTGTGAATCAAAAAGTAATTATATTAACTAGGAGGGGTTGGGAATTAGAAAGAAAGGAATCTTAAAGGGACCACGCCCGCATTGGGATAACCTCTTTTTCTCCACTTCTCCTTTTAATTCTTTCTTTGTCATCGCTTCTGGCCATGTGCCTCTCCACGGTCTGCATTGGGGTGACACTTCATCATTATTTCTCTTTGAAGTCTTGGGAATTCCCCAATGGAGAAAGAAGCTCAGTGATGCTTTATGGACATGGGCAGCACCCTCCTTCCAAAGGAAGTCCACCCAGCAGCCGTCTCCTCACAGATGTCCTTTCTTAGACGTGCTCTGATGCTTATGGTACCCACCAGAGTCAGGTCTTCTCCATAAAGAACACGGAAATTGCTTAGATTTGGGTCCGACATCCCTTGGTCATCACTCCTCGGTGGGAAGGGGAATGCTGCCCAGCTGACTCGGCACGAGGCCAGGCCCGTCTCTGTGGCCTTGGGGCGGCTGTCTCCCCTAAGCCGAGGCCTTGTGCATGGGGGTGTGGGCTGGATGCATCTGTTTCCTTTCTGGGTTTTCTGCTTTCCTGGGCACGGATGCTTCGGAGATGGGTTTTCAGGAAAAGGCCTCGGCGGGTCAGGAGCTGCTGAAGGAAGGCTGGCTCAGGGTAGTAGAAATATGTCAGGCTGAGGTCATTCTGTTTGGGCTTGTTTAGTCACCACGTCCTCTCTGACTTGAGCTGAGTTCGATTTATTTGCATTAGGCTTTTGGATTGGAGGCAGGGAGAGTCGTTGCCAAGATCAATACCTTGTCTGGCGTGTGAAGGCTGAGGGCTCCGCCCTGAACCAGGGCCCATTCCCCATTCCTGCCCGCTTCTGATTCCGCTGGGGAGGGCTCCAAAGTGCTGGCAGCTGGGGCCTTGTTACCTCATCCCCAGTCTCCCCCGCATGTGGCAGCGTTTTTTCCTATGGGGCATAAAGAGATGTTTGTCCTGACCGGGAGGTGGTGACAAGGGGCTGCTGGGAAGCTTCAGGAGTGCAAGGGACGGTCGGACCCGCTGCCTGTCCCCGGGGACCAGTTTGCATCCCCAGGGACTGGGGTGTCTGGTGAGAGGCCCAGTAAGGCGCTTGCTAACGGTCACTCCTTCCTTCCTTCGCCACGGTTTGGTGCTGCTGGTCTGTGTTTCTCACAAATGGGCCTCTGCTGGCCCAGTTTCAGCAGCTCAGGAGCAGGATGTCATCCATCAGGGCCTATCTCCCCTCTTGCTTTGATGTTCTGGAATCATCCGAGCTCGTCTCCTATTT
This sequence comes from Dasyurus viverrinus, assembly GCA_020854095.1. Taxonomy (NCBI): domain Eukaryota; kingdom Metazoa; phylum Chordata; class Mammalia; order Dasyuromorphia; family Dasyuridae; genus Dasyurus; species Dasyurus viverrinus. Next base: position 3,672,257 of record CM036997.1, read on the forward strand.
CCTTTTTCTTTGGAGCTGCTTAGGTTGCTCAGGATGTTCAGCCGTAAGAAGCCTGGAGCTCATCTGAAGAGAGTTGGATAAATACCTGACTCAGCAGGCATTTTGCACGGGGAACGAGGAAGCAGAAATGGTGGCAAAGTGAGGGTAAAAGGAGCAGCTGGTGTAGACCCAGAACACGGAGGTCATCTGTGCTGGGGGTGCCCTGTTCTGAGGGCACTCAGGGATGGCTTCTCACAGTACCAGGAAGCAGAGGGAAGAATAGCAAAGGCCTGGAAAGGAATGTTTGATTTATCCATTACAGGAGAATGAGCTGGAAAATAGAAATATCAGCCAGTTTCCGGGCTGCTCCTCACATCTTGCCCCTGGCCTCCCATGCTTGAAATGTCCCTCCTTTAAGCCCTTGGTGTCTCCTAAGGCTCAACTTAAATGGCACCTTTTGAGGGAACCCTTGGGCCTGGATTTGCCTCCATTCCTTCCCTTGGGAGATCCCTTCCTTCTCTCTGTCCACTCTATCTATATCATGAATGTACATGGGTACATACAGGTTGCTAGTCAGGTATTGCTTTTCCTCCTTCCTCCCCTCTCTTTTTCTTTTTTTCCCTCTCCCTCCTTCCTCTTCTCTCTTCTCTTTCCCTTTCCCCTCTTCCCATCCTCACCCCTATTTCCCCAACAATTCAGGATAGCACCAGGCGGGGAGGGAGATTGTGGACGATCTTCACCCTTCTCGTTACCGCTCTCTCCTTCCACCTTTGCCATCCCCATCTCTCTTCTACTCCCTGTCTCTCAATCAAAAAGCTTCAGTGGACCCAGGACAAAGCTCTTATTTCTCAATTCCAGATTTCAGGTTCTTCACAATTTGGCTCCTCTCCCTCCTTCAAGACTGAATTTACACATTTCTTCCCTTTCTCTGTTCCCATACAATAATATACTTGTTGTCTGCAGCTACTATTGAATCTCCTACCTCCAGGCCTGTGATCCAGCTGTTCCTCCTGCCTGGTGTTTTCCCTCTCAGCCCCTTGCCTTGTCCTTCAAGGCTTAGCTCCAGGGCCATTCCCTCCTGAGCCCTTCCCTGATTCCCCTCCCACCCCATCCCTTATCTCTCCACTCCCACTTTTATTGCTCTGACATTATAAAAATCCTTGTTCTTTCAGGCGAAGGCCTCCTTAGGGAACTGTACACTCCTCAAGGGTAGGGGCTTTGTCTTCCCGGCACCTAGCACAGGGCCTGGCGCCTAACTGAGTGAAAGGAGGGATCAGGCCCAGAATAGGAGCAGAGGGTCCTGGGACTGGAGACGGCTGAGCTAGGGCAGGTTCTCCCCTTGGCCCTTGCAGAAGGGCAGCTTCCCCTGGTCATTTAAAAACAGCATCCAGCCTGGCAGTCTCAGCAAATCCCTCCTCACGGCCCCCTAACACATTCTCAATCTGGGACTGAAGGTCTGAGTGCGGCAAAGAATCGATGAACTGATGCTGACTCTTGTTCTGCTCTAGGATGGGAGGATGGGAGCCATGGCTTCCTCCCAGCTGGCACTGTCCCCAGGCAGCACTGGCTGCTCTGAGGCAGAGGGGACAGGAAGGGGCCACGGCCCATTTACTTATGGGGCGGGGAATGGAGCAGCTGCTCTCCCAGGTGGCAGAAGCTGAGGTTTTCGGAGTCCTGAGTTCTATTGGGAACCTGCTGTTGTGCAGAAAAAGTTGCCTTCAGTAGATGCTCCCTCATGCCATGGGCGACTAGGACAGAAGGGACTAGCCTTGAGCTTCTTGGTCTCCCCGTGGGTGTTGCCTTCTTAGCCATTGTGGCCAAAAGGCCCAAAGGTCATTGAGTGACCTCCGTATCCTTACTGAGTGACCTCCGTATTCTGGGAAGCAATGACTTCTCTAAGTTCATAGAGTTTGGGGAGGAGGCCATGGTTCTTATGCTCAGGCCTTGGATAAGTTCCCTTGGTATTCTAAGCCTGGTGGCTGACGGAATGCCAGCATCCATGCCTATGGAAGTGAGTCACTCCCGAATTTGGTTCAGGTTTAAGAATAAATCACATTTTCAACTTTCATGGAAAAAACCGGCTGCTCCTGATGCTGTTCTTCCGGAAGCTGCCACAGTCCCTGCTCAGGGATGCTATTCTTACCTCCAAGAGAAGAAATGTAACCAGGCTTTCCTTGGCTTCCTCTTCACAGGACCACAAGCTTTAGAGCTGGGAGGGACGCTCCAGTGGGTCAGCCCCTCTTTCATTTTATTGATAGGGAAACTGAGGCCCACTCAGCTAAAAGGCTTCAATGTTAGGCTTTGAAGCCAGACAAGAAGGTCTCTCTGGACATCCCCTTCCCAAGGCTAAGTGACAATTGATGTGATCAGACTATGGTTTGCAAGGAAGATGTCTAACTCAGTTCCGGGAGTTGCCCCGGTCTCCTGGCTTCTAGTATGATTTTCTTTGAGGTCTCTGTGGTTCCCGGGTGTTGAGTTCTCTTGGTTCAGCTTCCTTCCCCCTTCTTGATTCAAGTTCATTCAGGCTTTAAGTCCCTCTGAGTCCCCCATCAACTTTGTTTCTTGTGGTGCAACAATCTTTCTATTTATAATTGAGTCAGCCATTCCCCAGCATCCCCTTGGGTTGCTGCTTTTGTTTGTAGGAGTACTTTCTCCCTCTTTTCCTTGTCTTCTCCTGTTACTGGGTAACCCTGCATCAAAGGGGATATACACAGTTTTTGCTTTGAAAAGCTTAATAAATGCTTTTTTATTCATTCACTCAGAATGGTCGGCTCCAGGCAGAACTCACTTGGAATCTGGGGCCCAAGAAAACAGAATGCAGCACTTGGCTTCTGCCATCCTAGCAGGGGCCGGAGCTAGTGACCCCCCGGGGTATGTCAGGAAGAAAGTGGCTCAGGCCCCTGGCTCTTCTAGGATCAGCTGGAGGGCCATGTCCAATGGGGGAGGGCTTCTCGGAGCTCCTTCCTTCCCCACCCATCTGTCTCTGCACGTATTCCTTCAGTCTAATGGAAGCCCAAGGGCAGGTCTGTTTGGTATCTTTGCGTCTCCAGCACTTAGTCCAGAGCTTTGCCAGGACTGCTTCCTGATGACTGCTGGGTATTTAGACATTTTATCTGTCATCTATCTATTTATATTAGGAGATATGCTGTTCACAGGTCACTGGGGATGGAAAGGAAGGTCTGGAAGCAGAAAAAACCAGGTTGGGGAGATAAGACTCAGGACCTTATGGATCATTTTGGACCCTGCTCTTAAAGTCAGCCTTTGGGTCAGGCTGGATTTCCCTGTGGGCTGGACATGGCTTTACTGATTTCCTGCACAGCAGAACAATCCTCCACCAATGAAGACTTATTTTCTGGGACTTATTCTCTTCCCCCGCCCCAAGTTTTTACAAGGGGATATTTATTGAAAAGAGAGAGCAGAGACAGACATCTCCCCCCCTGCCAGGGGCATACTCCCCCTCTCTCCCCCAGACCACCTTGGCTCCTAGGGGCAGTGGGCTCAACCTCCCCGAGGCTACTCCAAGGTGTTCACTGCCGTATGTGACACAGCTGAATCAAGCCGCCCCCTCGGCTGCTTTTGGGCCACTTCCACGAAGGCTCCAGAGCGTCTCTGGGGCCTTTCTCTCTATCGGGTTTAGTTGTCTGCAGAATCAGGCAGAGCCTCCCACTCCCAGACCTCCGCAGGCTTGCCCTCCTAATGTTTCAAGGCCACAAGCTTGCAGCTAAGCCCAGTACCTACCCACAGGAAGAAAACAGCCTTGCCAGGTACAGGGCTGCACGCCAGTGGCCTGGGCGGGGAGATCAAAGCCCAGAACTAACTCTCTCTGTCCTCTCTCTTTCTCTGTGTCTCTTTCTCACACTCTCTCTCTGTCTCTGTCTCTCTGTCTCTTTCTCACTCTCTCTCTCTGTCTCTCTGTGTCTCTGTCTCTTTCTCTCTCTCTCTCCCTCTCCCCAACCAGGAGGCTCACAGCACTCCTCACTCAAACACGACCAGGACATGGAACTGGTGCTCAGGGGCGGGAAAGGTGACCCTGTGCTCAGGGTGACCCGGGGCTGGGGGATGGGGCCGAGCTCAGACTCAAGCCCAGGCCTTCCATTCTACAAGTCCATCTCTATTACTCCCCACATCTCAAGCAGGAGCAGGAAGTGGGCTGGACCACAGATGGGACTCGGTGCAGAGCCTTCTCTGAGTCCCTGACTTCCTGTGGATACCATAGGGCCCTAAGTCACCGAGACTCGGGGACCGGAGCTGGGATGGGAGAGCCATCGGATGGCTTTGTTGTCTCACGGACCACAGGGAAAGGAGGCAAGCTTCTGGTGTCCTGCGGGCCTGAAAAGGACGGCCTGGGGGCCGAGCCAGGCAAGGGAGGGGAAGCCCTGGGCAGGAGGAGCCGCTGGAGGACTTGGAGGGTGGGCCCGCTCTCCAAGAACCCTCCCCGGCAATGGGATTAGGGAGAACCTGACAGTGTGTCCTTCTCCGCTCAGCTCTCCCTTTTCCTGGATCAGGGACAGAGATCCACTCGTGTTCGCTGATGCACCAAGAGGGAAATCAGTCAGAGGATGGGCCCCGGCCTGGGGACCGGGAGGGAGCCTCCTCCCTGGGGCCGGCCTGCGGCTAAGCTGCTCCTGGGCCCCCCGGGTGTCAGAGCTGGGGCTTTGGAGCCTGGAGTTGATGCTAAGTTTTTCTGTTTGTCTAAGATTCTCGGGGCTGAGCACCCGGAAACGCCCAATAAAAGCTTGGGATGGACAGCAGGGGATTCAGTCTCGGCATCACTTCGGCCACTTTGGTGAAAAACCCTATTTAACAACATCAATCGATACGTGAACCAAAGAGGGAGCCGGGGCATCTGCCTGGCTTCCCCCCATAGCGTCTTTGCTTCGGGCTTGGCCCGATCCTCTCCCTCCGAGGCTTCACCTTCCCGCCTTTGCGGTTCCTCTAATAGTGCCGGGGCTCTGCCTCCTCCCTGCCCCTCCCCCACAGGGCCCGCTCCCTGGTGAAGCGGGACGGAGACCCTCAGGACGCTGGGACCCGCAGCAGGGACCCCGTGAGCGCCGCGGCCCTTCTGTGAGCGGCCCGGCCGGAGGGCGCCAAGCCCAGGGAGAGGTCACTGGGGAGAGGGGCCGGAGCCGGACATGGGGGGGAGGGGAGGGAGGGGGCGCACACTCAGGGGCCGGAGCTGGACACGGGGTGGGGGGGGGGAGGGGGAGAGCAGGGGGGCGCGCACCCAGGGGCCGGAGCCGGACACGGGGGGGGGGGAGGGGAGAAGGGGGAGAGCAGGGGGGCGCGCACCCAGGGGCCGGAGGGCGCCAAGCCCAGGGAGAGGTCACTAGGGAGAGGGGCCGGGGCCAGATGCTGGGGGGGGTGAGGGTGAGGGGCGCACACCCAGGGGCCGGAGCCGGACGCAGGGGGGACAAGCCCCAGATATGGGGCGCCGCGGGCGCCAGCCGGACATTATCTGCCATTGACACCGAGGGGGTCCCGCGCCCAGGAGGGGGGGCCCCACTCCCCGCGGGGTCACGCCTTGGCCAGGGTGCGGGCAGCCGCTGCCCGGTCCCAGGGGCAGCCTGGGCCGCAGGGGGCGGGAGGGACAGACGTGAGGACAGGGGGGCCGGTTTATGCATGGATCGGTCCAGCCGGACTTGGCAGCTTTGCAGTTTTGAGACTTTTTAGGTCACAGTGGGGGCATGTGTGTGTCCGGTCGGGGGAAGGGCGGTCCTGAGCTCGGAGGGGCGGCCTGGCTCGGGCCCTCGGGGACTCAGTTTCCCAATCTGTAAAATGGGTGGTGACGAAGGCTAACGCCGGGCCCGGGCAGGGTGGGGGCAGGGCAGCGAGGGTCCGAATCTGCGTCACCTTCTCTGGTTCCAAGAACTGCCCCCAGGACTGCTCGGGGCTCCACGCCAGGCCCTGCGCCCGTTGCGTAGGTTGCTCCTCCAGCCCCCGCCCCCGCCCGTCGCTTCCTTACGCCAAGTGCGTGCGGAGGCGCGGAGGCTCTACCACACGCTGATTGCGTAGGGAGGCACCGGCTTAGTCCCGGCCCTGCCTGGCCTTCCCTTCCGCCAATTGCGTAGCCAGGCTCTAAAGCTGTTGGAGCCGCTCGGGCCGGGGACCGGACGTGCCTTTGGGGCGGCCATCTTTGTTAGGGGCAGGAGCCGCACCCTCCCGCCTTCTCTGGCTGCCCCCTGAACGCCAAGGGGAGCCCCAAGAACTTCAGCCGCTTCAGGGGAGCGCGCTCGTTACGGCCGGAATGCCTCGCCGAATCTCTCCGGGAGGTTCGGGCCCTGAGGAACCCCCGAAGCTTCCCGCCTGCCCGGCCGCAAGATGGCTGCCGACGGCCGGTTGCGCCATGGTCGGCTCGGCCTTTGGGGCGGGGGCGCTGCCTGGTGCTCTCGCGAGAGCGGTCCGGGCGCGCCGCTTGGAGGGCGGGGCGCGGACGGCGGAGGGGTCGAAGCGGCGTCCGTAGGCACCGTGGAGCGGCGCGAGACTACGCTGCGTCAGCTGCGCAGGCGGCGTTGGAGAATCGGCGGGCGGGCGGGCGGCCTCGCCGGGGGAGGGGATGTCGGTCAGTGAGCGAGCGGCTGAGGAGAGGAGCGGCGGCGGCTGCGGCGGCGGCGCCATGGGTGAGTCTCTGCCCCGGCCCGGCGCGGACTGGCCCCCCCGAGGCCCGGGGGAGGCGGCGGCGGCGCGGGCCGCGGGGGCGGCCGGGCGGGCCGGGGGCGGGGGCGGCCGTGACAGTTTGAGGGGAGCCTGGAAAGGCGGCGGCGGCGGCAGGCCCGGGCTGGGCCGGACCCCTGGGCTCGCTTCCCTCCCCCTCCCCGCCCCGCGGCCCCCGCCTCAGTTTCCTCCTGGACCCCGGGGGGGTGGGGCAGAGGCGGGCCCCTGCCCGGCGCCTCAGAGGCCGCAATCGCGTCCGGGGGCAGGCCGCGGGCTGCGGCCGCGGCGCCTGCGAGAACCCGGGAGAGCTCGGGGAGAGCCCGGGAGGGCCCGAGGCGCCCCCGCGGCCCTGGCGGGGGGCGGCCGAGCTCTGGCAGCACTTGAACTCCGGGCCGGCGCCGCGGGAGGCCGCCGGAGCCCGGAGAGGAGGAGGGGGTGGGGGCGGGGAGGGCGGAGGACGGGCAGGAAGCGAGCCCCGATCCCGCCAGCTGGTGCGGGGGCCGGCCGGGAGACCCCCGTCGGGCACAGCCCGCTTTACAGAGCGCTTTTTGTTGGGCCGGGGCCCGGCAACGTCCCTGATTCCTGATGGGGGACCTGACTAGCAGCGGGGAAACGGATGCAAAGGTTACGGATGAGGGGCACCGGGAGGGGAGGAGCATTTATGTGGTGCCTACTGTGTGCCCCTCGTGGTGCTCACGGGATTTACAAATTGTGGCTGCTGCGGGCCTCGCCCGGCCTCCTCTGCCCCAGAGGGTCTTTGCCCGGGAGGGAGCCGGGCGGGACGCAGTGGGAGGACACGCACGCTGAACTGGGATGAGGACGAGCGTCCCAGAGACCGGGGTCCCCGAGTCTAATGCAGACTCCCCCTCCCCCCGCAAGTATCCGGCAGCTCTGCACACAAGTCTGGGGCACGGGTTCCTCCCCCTCCCTGTGACAGCTCTTGCAGACCTCCACTCCCTCCCGGAGTCCGCGTCCCTTCCCCCGGGTCTGCAGCCTCAGCTCCGCCTGCCCTCCTGGCGGGCTTCTGGCAGCCCCTGGACCCCTTCTCAGGACAGTGGTTTTTAATAAAAGCCGTAGCTTTACAAAGGAAACTAGTGCTATTGAGTTAGAGGCTTCAGAATATTTGCAAAGCACATTGATTGAGAGAGCCCAGCTTGGAAGCCCCTGCTCTGCAGATTCTCCTTTCAGCAATTTCCTTTCATTTATGAAGCAAGTTCCATGTGCTGGGAAATGAAAGGAAAAGCTGTCTTCTTCCAAGAGCTTAGTTCTCCATCCCCTTCCTGAAATGTAGGGTCAGCACTGAATACCTTTATAATAACCTTACCTTTTTAAGGAAAATGTAAGTTGTTTTCAATTGGGATGGCGGCGTTTGGTTTGTAGTGTGCTAAGACTCATCTGTATGGCTCACAAGTCGTGGAATGCCACATTTTGGAGAATTAAGCTTTAGGGTTGTCCAAAGGATCAAGAAGCGGCATGTGGTGGCACAAGCAGGCTAGGAAGTATCAGTAACAAAAAAGGGAGCAGAAGTTTGTAAGATCAGCTTGCACGCCATGGAATGGAGATGGCCCCTTTGTGAAAGGAGTGATGGATAGCAGGGGATAGAGAAGAATTGGATGTGATAGGATGCAAGAGATTATTCAAATAGATGAAATTCCACATCCCAGTATTGATTTGCCAAAGAATAAGAGTATTAATATGTTGGGAAACATAGTTGAGATTTTACCTTGAAGTGTTTATTTCACCGGGAGGCTTTTGGACTCTTGGTAGATAGAAGCCTTCGTGCAGACACAGAGCGACATTGCTTGTGGGGATTGGATGGATGGATCAGGGGTCCGGGGTCCCTCTTTTTGGAGCTGTCATGTTTCATTTTTACTCCATATCCCCCAGTGTGAGCTCTCATCACAACAAACTTGAGCCTATAAAAATGAATGCCTTCTGTGAGCCAGGCACTGTGCTAAGTGCTGGATGTAAAGAGAGTCCTGAGCCAGGGCCCTGCTTTCCAGGAGCTGAAAGTCTGAAGGGACAAGGCTCTATGTAAGTGGGACAAACTGATTCAATGAGATTGGATCCTCTCAACAATCCCAGGAGGCAGAAGTTGTGATGATCCTAACCGATCATGCGATTATGGACCCCGATTATGGAGAGACTATGTCAATGACTTGCAGTAATTGTGTGAAGCAGGATCTGAACCTCTTACCAGGCCCAGCCCTCTTCTCTGCTGTGCTACCCAGTGAGGCCTGGGGGCTGGACAGAACTAGAGGGCAAGAGCCAGGAGGCCTCTACAATTTGAGCTGAGTTACTGACAGGAAGCTCAGAGTCAGCAGAGGGGGGGGGAGGGAGGGTTCGAAAATGGCCCATCCTGAGGGAGGAACAGCCAGAAGGACAGTGTCCTGAGATTAGTAGATGTGGCGCAGAAGATTGGGAAGTTAAGAAGGGCTGGAGAAGCCAGAGGATTTGATGTTTGTTCCTCGAGATAATAGGTAGCCACTGGGGGAAGAGGGGAAATGGTCAGATTTATGCTCCGGGAGGAACACGGACTAGTCTTCCTGCTTCTGGTCTTTGGCTCTCACACTACACCAGCTTCTGGAGATGCTGTTCCAAGATATCCAGTCGCTTCAAATTGCCCATAGGGTAGAGTCCATTTTTTGAATTTGTCATTCAAGGCTCTCCCTGGTCTGTCCCTGACCTCTACATTGCATGGTTCTGCCTTTTGTGGAGCTGTCTGTACCATTCTCTGCCTTGAACTGTGTTCTCCCCATTAGGCAAAACCTGTTCATGATGCAGCTCCTGGCCCCCCCTGCCTCTTCTCTGAAGTTTTGGAGCACTTCCTGTAAACCAACTGTGGGCTGCTTAGAGCACCTGATGTTGCCTCACTGGTCTCATCTCTCCCACGCTTCGGGCCTTGCCATTTTTGTATAGCCCTGTGCATGTACTGGGCTCAAAATAAACATTTTTCCACTGAAAGACTTCTGTGCACAGCCTGTTGTCCGTATTAGTATATATTGTCTTTAATTCCATTTACTAGATATTCTCACCTTGGATTGTGATGTGTATTTCTGAGTTTCGGATTGTCATTCTTGTTGTATTTTCTAAAATATTACATAGTATATGGCAAGATCTCTGGAATTCTCATTTAAGGTAGTGTTCTGTCTTTAACCAATTGCAGTTTTTTCTATAACAGATTCAGTCGTTTTTTAAAAAAAATTGATTTGCTAGCTAGCCGAGTTCTCATAAAGGTTTTGTCAGTTAGGCATGAAGGCTGGCTGGTCCTTCCAATTTTGGACCCATTTAAGTATGTATGTATGGATTGAGGAGGTATCATTTTGTGTGTGTTTGAAGCCCAGCCGGCTCAGAAGTCAGGCAGGCATTGTATTTAACCTGCTTGGCTGCCCATTGACGACTTTTTGAAGACATGGAAGAGGTAGTAGAAGGTCTGTGTGATCTGTTGTTTTGGGAGGAAGTGCACACATTAACAACATTAGAGATAATTAAAGTTCAGCCACATGGCCTCGTGCCTGGAGAGCCAGCCAGCCTCAGAGGCAAGGCCTCTTTGACTTAGTCTGGTCCCAGGCAAGGCTTTTCCCATTAGTATGTGAATATCACCTGTCTTTATTTTTATTCTCAATGTTTAGCACAGAGCTTTGCACATAGTAGGTGCTTTGTAATTTTCCATTCGTTTACTTCTCTAATTTGTGGAAAATGTGAATATTTATTTCAGTGAAATGATTAGTGTAGCCACAATGAAGATTCAATCATAGCCTATTGGCATTTATCCTTGTAAAAATTTTTGGGTTTTGAAACAGTAAGGGTAGTATGTATGAGGCAGCCAGGCAGTGGAAAGTAGTGGATGAAAGCGGTCCTCCTTGGAAGGACGGCTCAGAGTGAGCTCCTGCTGCTAACAAGCTTTGGATCCCAGGCTGGGTAAGGTTCCTTCTCTTCTCAAGTTTGCTGATTTGCATTGATATTGGGAATTTCCCATTAGAAATTCCTTATACCAATGAACTAAGTCTGGAGAAGATAAATGTCAGTATATTTATAGAAAGTTAGCATTTATATGGAATATTTATATGAATGTTAACACTGTCTTTTAATAATAGCTAATTTAAATGGCTGCTTAAATAAAAATGGTTATTATTAAAGATTCATCATGAATTCATCAAAGACTAGATCACTAATTTTAGTTCCCTTTTTGATCTCTCTTATGCTTGTAGATCAGGGGAATACTGAAGAGAGTGATCCTGGATTTCAGCCAGGCTTTTTGGTAGTTTTATGATCCTTTTTTGGTCAGAATGGGAGACCTTTGAGTTAGGCCAAAGACATCGCATATGTAACCCACCAAACGTAACACTTCCAAGTGTAGCCAGAACCAGATTACAGTGTAATTAGGAGATATTTGACAAGATAATTAAAAATAAAATAGAACACAAATAATGTTAATATATAGATTTCTAAGCCAGTATTTGGCCTGCAGGGATCTTTATATATGGTTTCTATTATAGTTTGACCCCACTAATTTAGAGGACAGCACCATTCATCAGCCTGATTGCAGCTGTCCAGGGGAGGATCACAAGGACCTGTCCTTGGTCCTGTACTACTATTCGGTACTTGTTATCAATGATGCAGGCATAGAAGACAGATTTTCAGATGATACTAAACTGGAAAGGGGATGAGCTAGCACACCAGATGATAAGAGCCAGAGATTTTGACGGATTAGAAAGATGAGTTTATTAAGGTGACATTTAATACAGAAAAATAGGATGTCCTATTCATGGCTTTAGAAAATCACCTTTCTTTGAACAGGAGGAAAGGGTTGTCTAGACAGCGTTTCAGCATAGGTCAGTGTAGATCTAATGTAAGCATGAAAGCTGATCCAGAATTTAGGCTGTACTCATTATAGAAGAGGCACAAGAATGAAGTCTTGTTATTCTGTTCCTTGCTTTTACTTCTGGACCTTATATTTAAGGGGGACACTAAACCAGATTCCTTTAGTTTTTCTTTTCTTTTGATTGAGGCAATTAGGGTTAAGTGACTTGCCCAGGATCACACAGCTAGGGAGTGTTAAGTGTCTAAGATCAGATTTGAACTCGGGTCCTCCTGACTTTAGGGCTGGTGCTCTATCCACTGCGCCGTCTAACTGCCCTAACCAGATTCCTTTAAAGGCCATCTAAGATGAGTAAAGGACTGGAGAACTGCCATATACATAACAGCTGGAACGACCTACCTGGGAGTATTTTTTCTTAGAAATGTTCTTTTAAAATGTTTTATTTTTCTTATTTATAAAATAAGAAACAAAAAAAATTATTTAAAAAATAATGTATTTTTTCTTTAAAGCTGCATTGATTTTCTTTGTGCAAAAAAGTTTTAATGTTCAGAATGAACATTTTTTAAATGTTCTGGGCAGTTTCCTATCTTCTGAAATTCTTTGATCACAAACTCATCCCCATGTACAGCTACAAAAGGACATGTGTAACCTTTTGTCTCTACTATATTCATTTGGATTGTATATTGATAATATGACGCTAAACCTCATTTCTTCCAGAGTATATTTTAGTTTTCAAGCTGAGGATTTATGATCTCAATTGTGAGTTTAAAAGGCTATTGTGTAGAAAAGAGTTTAAATTCTGTTTTGCCCTAGAAGATAAGAATGTTTGAAGCAGATTATAGCTTGGTGTTAATGAAGAAAAAACCACTCATTAGTTCAGTGGTGCTATATAGAAGCTGGAATGGATTGGCTTGGAAAATAAGCTCTTGGTCATTGGAAACAACAAGAAGCAACCAGAAAAGTACCTATTGGGCTCTATATACAAAGAACTATCTTGTTATTTACAGAAGCAGGGTATTCCTTTAATAGGGAGATTTTGGAGGGCATTTCTGGTCATTTAGAGTTCTGATTCTTGAGGTTCTTTTCTTTGGTGATTCTTGGATTAATGTTTTTTTGATAAATTACATTTTATGTACTTTTCAGAGAGAACCAAAAGTCATACTTGACGAGTTTAGCCTAAAACTTAAAATATTGATATTTTAATTTAAATCACTTTATTTTATAATACCATGCTATTTATATGTTGTAGCTTTGACAAAATCAAACTAAAGCCTATCAGTTTTTAAAAGTATAACCTCAGCTTAACCCCTACCCTTTAGCAAGGGAGAGATTAAAAGAATTAATAAATTGGCATGAAAGTTAGCCTGTGCCTTCTGATTTCTCATCCTGTGAATTTTGAATAAGTGTTGTAAATGATGATATCGAATAAGTATATATTTGAGAAAGGTGGGCTAGTCGTGTGGCCGGGATTGATGTAACAGCAGGCATTTAATATACATTGACTGCATGCTTGGTTTTGGGGATCCAAAGATCAAATGTGTTTTATCCCACCCTATCCCACCCTATCCCGGATTCATGTCTAATGCCTTCTTTCTTTAGATTGCCTTTAGTTTGTTCTATCTGGAGTTTGTTCACACATTGTTTTGCATATTGTCTCTCCCATTAAATTGTGAGCTTGGGAATGAAAACTATGTTTTTTCTTTGTATCTTTAGTACTGTTAGTATTACCACTATTTAGGCAATTGGAAAGAAACAAGTACATAGTAAAATATGTGTATGCTAAGTAATTTGTGGGGGGAAGACCCAAGTCTAACATGAAGGGTAGTTTAACCAAAGGTTCATTGGAAGGATAAGGAAGAGTGGAATTGGAACTGACATGGATGGGTGAGGCAACTCATGGTGTGGTAAGGTGGTCAGGGAAGGGAGCTTCCACATGGCCAGCCTGTAGCTCACCCACAGAGATTTTGAGGGGAATCATAAGGTGGTATAGATTGTCATGCCCTCTGGAGGAACAAATGTAACGATATTAATTTATCAGTCCCTGAGAAGGAGGGAGTAAGATGGACAGAAATGGTGGCAAAGATGACATCCAGTCTTTGACCTGAGTTGATAATTCAAGGACATTGTCTATGAGGTCCTAGGGCCAGACTGGATATATATAGAGGGGGCATATTTGATGTACTTACATTACTCCCGGTTCCAAAGTTAATTCAGTGCCTTCCCCTGCTTTGGGGTGAGTTGAATTTTCTAGGCTGGTGACCAAGGCAGAATGGGAGGGAGCAATTTTGGGGACCCCTATTCAAGTGCTGACTAAAGTGGTCTTGACTTGCAGTATCATTTTTGTTCTTTTAAAAACAGGGCTGTTTTTATTAGGAGCAGCTAGGTGGCCCAGTGGTTAGAATGTCAGGGTTCAAATCTGGCCTTAAGATACTTAATAGCTATGTAAGCCTTCATTCTGTTTCTTTCACTTTCTTCATCTTTAAAATGAGCTGAAAGTCCTTTTTGCAGTGGCAAGGAACTGAATGGATGCTCATCAGTTGGGAAATGGCTGAATAAGTTATGGTATATGAATGTTATGGAATATTATTGTTCTATAAGAAACAATCAGCAGGGTGATTTCAGAAAAACCTGGAGAAATTTATAGGAACTGATGCTGAGTGAAATGAGTAGTCGAACCAGGAGATCATTATAGACGGCAACAAGATTATACAATGATCAGTTCTAATGGATGTGGGTCTTTTCAACATCGAGGTGATTTAGGCCAGCAACAATAGACTTGTGACACAGAACCATCTGCACCCAGAGAGAGGGCTGTGGGGACTGAAGGTGGATCACCTTCACATAGGATTTTCACTATGTTGTTTGTTTTTTGTTTTTTCTCATTTTTTTTCTTTGATCTGATTTTTCTTGTGCAGCAAAATAAGTTGAAACATGTATAAAAGAATTGAACATGTTTAACATATATTGGATTACTTGCTGTCTGGGGGAGAGGGTGGATGGAAAGGGAGAAAAAATTTCACACAAGGTTTTGCAAGGATGAATGTTGAAAATTATCTTTACATGTATGTTGAAAATAAAAAGCTATTATTTTTAAAAATGAGCTGGAAAAGGAAATGTCAAAATATGGCAGCATCTCTGCCAAGAAATCCCCAAGTGGGGTCACAAAAAGTGGGGCAGGAATGAAAATTACTCGAACAACAGCAACAGCAGTTTATCTGCCTTCATTGGGTGAGGGGCCTAATGATCTAGCCTTTGCAATGGCCAATGTTGGCACTGGCCCCGATTTCTTTTTCCTTCCCTGGGTGTCTGTAATCTCTGAAGGCCAGTGAGCTTCTGGGACCTTGTTCTCTGTGGGAGTCTGCATGGCTGTCGGGGTCATCACAACGCTGCTCCTTGGACCACTCTGGGTCTCAGTGGAGGCCCCCTCCATTTCTAAATCTGGCCTGTGACATTCAGATGCTACTGTCAGAGAATGCCCTGACTGACTCTTGTCTGACACCTGCTGGCTACGTGACCCTGGGTCAGTCAACAAGGCCATGTCTGACAGACGCTGAAAAACGAGGACCTTGGTTGTAATAGTTTCTGTTTCTGTTTGATCTAAATCACCAGCTAGTTAGGAAATGGGTGCTGCACAGTGAGTGAAAATGATGTTTTACCCCAGTAAATTTGGATGTAAATCTACCCCTGCTGTTGGGGGGAGAGGGGGCGGAAGGAGAGGCTGGAGGGCACATCAAGGGAGGCTGGGGCACTGGAGAATGGGGCCCTGCAGGTGGGGGCCATCCTTTGAGAGCTAGATTCTACTGCCCCTCAGATTGTGGCAAAGTGAGTTCATCAGTTTCATTACCTTTGCTAGAACTTTACTTTCAATTTGCATTTCAGAGCAGTGACTGCCAAAATAGTTTTATTTTAAGCTTAAAAAGTCCGTTTGAAATGGAGTTGGAGCCAATTTAAAACTAAATCTAAGAGAGGCACATTTTGATGTAAAGAGTTAAATATTTTTGACAAGATTGGGAATAATTTGCTTCTCTGACCCCTTGAGCTTTTATCTGCTGTCATTCTTTTCTATAGCCAGTGTCACTGCCCGAGCTGGCTAGCCCCACTTGGCTTCATGTCAGGAATCTTTGTATTCTTATGCAGCCCATAATAGGGCTCCTTTGTCAATTGCAGTGTGAGGTATAACAACATATTCAGCTGGTCTTTAATCTGGCACCTATAGGTAGTTTCCAATGATGGGGTATTACAAAGTAACTGGATATTTGTAGGCTCTTTCCTCCTGTAACTCTACTGTTCATTGTCAGTAGTGGAATCATTGGATCAAACTGTATAGATTCAGTTTTGTAACAACTTGTAGCATTAACTTTTAAATAAGCAAAATTCATTTGTGCAGTGTGAGGTTCCCAAGCTTTTTCTTTTTTTCTCAATGGTATTTTATTTTTTCAATTCCATGTAAAGACATTTTTAAACATTCATTTTTGTAAGATTTTTGAGTTCCAAATTTTTTTCTCCTTCCTTATCTCCTCTCCCCCCATGATAGCAAACAGTCCGATATAGGTTATACTTGTTTAATCATTTAAAATATATTTCCATATTTGTCATGTCGTAAAAGAAAAAGCATGTAAAGTAAAAATAGTGTGCTGCCATCCACATCCAGTCTCCATAGTTCTCTCTCTGGATGCAGATGGCATTTTCCATCCTAAATTTATTGGAATTGCCTTGGATTACTGAATTGCTGAGAAGAGCTGAGTCTATCACACAATCTTCTTGATACTGTGTACAATGTTCTCCCGGCTGTGTCCTGAGCTTTTTTCTTCCCAACATCTCTGTGACATGTGTCACAGATGAGTCAGAGAGATAATTCACATATTTAAAACTTGTGAAAAAGTTCCTCTTTTGGTTGTTAGGTTTCTTTCTATTACAGAGAGCTTAGGGCCATATTTAGCATTTTAAATTCAGGACATAGTTGAAACATCATTGTTGTAGCCATTTAAAATAAAATAAAATAAAACTTTGGAGGGAAAATTCAGCCTTTGGATTTGCTCCTCACAGAGCTGAAGGAAGACTGACTGAGAGCTCAGATATATCAGAGGGAGTACTCTCATTTTTCTATTGGAATCAATGTCTAGTACAGAGTGAAAACTAAGATCAAAAGAGATTGTTTTGTTTTTAAATAATTTTTTCTCTGAGGTACTAGTACATACCTCATATTGGCTGAGTTAACAGGAGAAGTTAATGATACATGTTGGAGATGTGAGAAAACTAGGATACTAATACGTTGTTGGAATTGTGAACTGATCCAACCATTCTGGAGAGCAATTTGGAACTATGTTCAAAGGGTTATCAAACCGTGCTTCCTTTGATCCTGCAGTATCTCTACTGGGCCTGTATTCCAAAGAGAGAAAAGGACCCACATGTGCAAAAAAAAATTTGTAGCAGCTCTTTTTGTGGTGGCAAAGAATCAGACCATGAGTTCTGATTGTCATTTGGGAAATGGCTGAATAAGTTATAGTATGTGAATGTAGTGGAATATTATTCTATAAGAAATGATCAGCAGGATGATTTCAGAGAGGCCTGAAGAGATAGATCTACATGAACTGATGCTAATTGAAATGAGCAGAACCAAGATATCATTAGATACAGCAACAGCAAGATTATATATAAGGATCAATTCTGATGGATATGGCTCTTGTTAACAGTAAGGTGATTCAGATCAGTTCTAATAGATTTGTGATGGAGAGAGCCATCTGCATCCAGAGAGAAGACAATGGAAACTGAATGGATCACAGCATAGTATTTTCACCTTTTTTTGGTTATTGTTGTTTGCTTTTTTTTTTTTTTTCCTTTTCCCCCCCTTTTTGATCTGATTTTTATTATGCATCCTGATAAATGTGGAAATAGGTTTAGAAGAATCACATGTGTCCAATCTATATATATATATATATATATATATATAATTTGGAACACTAGGTTTTGCAATGGTGAATATTGAAAACTATCTTGCATGTATTTTGAAAATAAAAAACTTTTAAAACAAAAATTTTAAAAAAAGAAAAGAAAAATAAAATAATTTTTATTGGTTCCATGAAATATTTTCTGATTACATGTAAAACAATTTTTAACAATCATTTAAAATTTTTTTAAGTTCCAAATTCTCTCTCCCACTCTTTTCCTTGAGAAGAATCATACAAGTGAAATCATGCAAAGCATGTCTCTATTAGCCATGTTACAAAAGGAAATACTAAGATAAATAATACTAAAATAATAAATACTAAAGAATACTAAGATAATAAGATAGTAAAAATAAAGTTTAAAAAAGTTTGCTCAGTTGGTATTCTGAGTTCTCACAGCTGACAGAAGGGGGGAAAAACTTCACATAAGTGAATTTTCTGTATAACTGAAGGTTATTACTTAATTACTTACCTTTTTTAATTTTAAATCATTTTGAATAGAAATACTTTTTAAAAATGTAAATGTTTCCAAGATTTCATTCTGCACAGAAGTTTAAATTCTTTGTATAGACTTGAGGTCATCATCAATTTGTTGCCCTATGTTTGGTATCTTCAAGGAAAAAAAGTGAGGATCTTGCAAAGCTAGAGATTGTCAGGCTTGCCTCTGACCTCAGCAGACTTTGTAATGGGTCACTGAAAACGTTTAGGGTATCAAATCACCATGAGTTACCTTGTTACAATGGAGTTATCACACCATGAATGTGAATCAATGGAAGGAGTTTCCACACCTGAAGTATCCCATATGGATGAGTATATAGGTCTAGACTAAAAACATTTGAAAAGCCCCAGGGGAAACTGAATGTAGAAGCATTTATTGAGCAGTTACTGTGTATGATCCCTGGAGGAACAAAGCTAAAAAGGAAATAAAATTGTCTCTGCCCTTGAGGAGCTTATATTCTTCACAGAAAACTAGAACATAAAGATAGATAGATAAGATAGATGATTAGATCCAAGCCAAGCCAAGAATTAGGTGTCTTGATGATGTCATTCAGGTTAATTTTCACATTTTGTGAGGATACAAAAAGTTGCCATTAAGAAATACTAGCTAGGAGACTAAAACAATGTATCATAAAGATTTTTACCTTGTGACCAAGTGGGATTTATACCAGAAATGCAGGGATGTTTTAACATAAGGAAAAGTATTAATATAGTTGATTATATCAGTAACATCATAATTATATCAATAGATGCAGAAAAAACTTTTGACAAAGTACAACACTCATTCCTATTAAAAACACTTGAAAACATAGGTATGAATAGATTTTTTTCTTGAAACAATAAGCATCTACCTATCATCAGTGAGCATTATCTGTTAATGGGATAAGCTAGAAACCTTTCCAGTAAAATCAGAAGTGAAACAAAGATGCCATTTTTCTTTTCTGCCATAGAAATGCTAGCAATAAGAGAGAAAAAAAAGAAATGGAAGGAATCTGAATGGGCACTGAGGTAATAAAGCTAATTTGTTGTGTGGAAATGATATACTTGGAAAGCCTTAAGAGATATTTTTTATACAAATAAAGCCAAATTTAAATAATTGGAGAAATTAATTATGTTTGTAGGACCAATATTAAAAAATGACAACTATATATACAAATTAATCTATTTAATGCTTTCCCAATTCAATAACCTAAAAAATTATTTCATTGAACTAGAAGAAATAATAATGATTCATTTGAAATTACAAAATATCAAGAATATCAAAGGAATTCATGAAAAAATGTAAAGGAAGGAGACTTCACAGTGGCGGATCTATATATAGATAATTATAGATACAATATAGATCACTATAAGACGGTAACTATCTGATATTGTCTAAGAAAAGGAAAAGGGATCAGTGTAACAGTAGAAATATAGTTCATACATAGTAGTAAATGATTATAGTAATCTTGTATTTGATAAATGTAAAGATTTAAACTTTTGGGATAAGAATTTACTATGTAGTTAGAAAAAAAATTTGGGAACTGGAAAGCAGACTGGCAAACTTAGATATAGACCAGTGTCTTATACCATTTACCAAGATAAGGTCATAAATGGATACATGCCCTACTTATAAAGGAAGATCTCATAAAAAGATTAGAAGAATATGGAACTTATTAGTTCTCAGACTTTTGAATGGGAGTGGAATTTATGAACAAATAAGAGGTAGAGAACATTTAGGAGTTGTAAAATAGATAATTTTGATAACATTAAATTTTAAAGGTTTTATACAAATAAAACCAACATAGCCAAGGTTAGAAGGAAAGCAGAAAATTTGAGAAATTTTATAGATGACATTTCATGGATAAAGGTGTTGTATCAGATATATAGAAAAACTATCAAATTTGCAAAAATGTATCATTCCCTAATTGACATATGATCAAAGATATGAACAGGCAATTTTCTTTTCTTTTTTTTTTCTTTTTTTTTTTTTTTTTAATAGCCTTTTATTTACAGGTTATATGCATGGATAACTTTACAGCATTAACAACTGCCAAATCTCTTGTTCCAATTTTTCACCTCCCGCCCCCCACCCCTTCCCCTAGATGGCAGGATGACCAGTAGATGTTAAATACATTAAAATATAAATTAGATACACAATAAGTATTCATGACCAAAACATTATTTTGCTGTATAAAAAGAATCAGACTCTGAAATATTGTGCAATTAGCTTGTGGAGGAAATCAAATATGTCGGTGGGCATAAATATAGGGATTGGGAATTTAATGTAATGGTTTTTCGTCATCTCCCAAAGTTCTTTCTCTGGGCGTAGCTGGTTCAGTTCATTACTGCTCCATTGGAAATGAATTGGTTGATCTCGTTGCTGAGGATGGCCAGGTCCATCAGAACTGGTCATCATATAGTATTGTTGTTGAAGTATATAATGTTCTCCTGGTCCTGCTCATTTCACTCAGCATCAGTTCATGTAAGTCTCTCCAGGCCTTTCTGAAATCATCCTGTTGGTCATTTCTTACAGAACAGTAATATTCCATAGTATTCATATACCACAATTTATTCAGCCATTCTCCAACTGATGGACATCCATTCAGTTTCCAGTTTCTAGCCACTACAAAAAGGGCTGCCACAAACATTCGTGCACAAGTCCCTTTCCCTGCTTTATAATCTTTTGGGATATAAGCCCAGTAGTAACACTGCTGGATCAAAGGGCATGCACAGTTTAATAACTTTTTGAGCATAATTCCAAACTATTCTCCAAAATGGTTGGATTCGTTCACAACTCCACCAACAATGCATCAATGTCCCAGTTTTCCCACATCCCCTCCAACAATCATTATTATTTTTTC
Organism: Dasyurus viverrinus; assembly: GCA_020854095.1. Classification (NCBI taxonomy): domain Eukaryota; kingdom Metazoa; phylum Chordata; class Mammalia; order Dasyuromorphia; family Dasyuridae; genus Dasyurus; species Dasyurus viverrinus. The sequence goes on from CM036997.1 coordinate 3,692,995, forward strand.
CTGTCATCTTAGCCAATCTGACAGGTGTGTAGTGGTATCTTAGAGTTGTCTTAATTTGCATTTCTCTGATTAATAGTGACTTGGAGCATCTTTTCATATGACTAGAAATATTTTCAATTTCTTCATCTGAGAATTGTCTGTTCATATCCTTTGACCATTTTTCAATTGGAGAATGGCTTGATTTTTTATAAATTAGAGTTAATTCTCTATATATTTTGGAAATGAGGCCTTTATCAGTACCTTTGACTGTAAAAATATTTTCCCAGTTTATTGTTTCCCTTCTAATCTTGTCTGCATTAGTTTTGTTTGTACAAAAACTTTTCAGTTTGGTATAATCGAAATTTTCTATTTTGTGATCAGTAATGATCTCTAGTTCTGCTTTGGTCATAAAGTCCTTCCCCTTCCACAGGTCTGAGAGGTAAACTATCCTGTGTTCCTCTAATTTATTAATAATTTCATTCTTTATGCCTAGGTCATGCACCCATTTTGACCTTATCTTGGTGTACGGTGTTAAGTGTGGATCAATGCCTAGTTTCTGCCATATTAGTTTCCAATTTTCCCAGCAATTTTTATCAAACAGTGAGTTCTTATCCCAGAAGCTGGAGTCTTTGGGTTTGTCAAAGACTATGTTGCTATATTTATTGACTGTTTTATCCCTTGAACCTAACCTATTCCACTGATCAACCAATCTATTCCTTAGCCAATACCAAATGGTTTTGGTAACTGCTGCTCTATAATATAGTTTTAGATCTGGTACAGCTAAGCCACCTTCATTTGATTTTTTTTTTTTTTCATTAATTCCCTTGAAATTCTTGACCTTTTGTTTTTCCATATGAATTTTGTTGTTATTTTTTCTAGGTCATTAAAATAGTTTTTTGGGAGTCTGATTGGTATAGCACTAAATAAATAAATTAGTTTAGGTAATATTGTCATCTTTATTATATTTGCTCGCCCTATCCAAGAGCATTTAATATTTTTCCAAATGGTTAGATCAGACTTAATTTGTGTGAAAAGTGGTCTGTAATTTTGCTCATAAAGTTTCTGATTTTCCCTTGGCAGATAGATTCCTAAATATTTTATATTATCAGTAGTTACTTTAAATGGAATTTCTCTTTGTAACTCTGACTGTTGGAGAACAGGCAATTTTCAATGAAGAAATCAAAACTATAAAAAGCCCTGTGGGGAAAAAAAATACTCCAAATCATTAATTTGAGAAATACAAATTAAAACAATTTTGAGCTATCTCATACCTTCAGATTGACTAAAATAATAGAAGGCAACTGACAAATGTCAAAGCATCTGTGGAAAAATTGGGATATCTGATATGTTTTTGGTGGAATTGGGAATTGATCCAACCATTTTGGAGAGCAGCCTAGAATTATGTCCCCCAAATTAAAAACTCTATTTTTTTGACCCAGCAATTCCACTCTTAGTTTTATTTTTCAAGGTCATCGGGGAAAAAGGAAAAGAACCTATATGTTTTTAACTATAGCAGCTCTCTTTGTGGTGTTAAAGAACTGGAATTTGAGGGGATGCCTGCCCTTTGGGGAATGACTGAACAAGTTGTGGTATATGATTGTGATATGTGGTATGTATGGTATGTGATTATGCTGTGAAAATGACAAGCAGGTTGGTTTTGGAAAAACATGGAAAGACTTGCATGAAATAATGAAGAATGAAATGAGCAGAACTAAGAATGTTGCATGCAGTAATAGCAAGATTGTTCAAAGAACATCTAAGAAAGAATTCTTTTGAATGTTATAAATGTCCAAATCAGCTACAGAGACCCCTATAAAGGAAAATGCTATCTACTTTTAGAGAAAAGCAAACAATACAAGTTTCTGTCTGTCCATCTTATCTATTCAGTGGTGACTTGCCTCTAGCATAGGATAGGGAAGGAGAGACACTTCAGAACTTTAAACAAACAAAGAAACAAAAATATATATATATATATATATATATATATATATATATATATATATATTCCCGCATAGAAATCCTATAGTTTTGAATCATGTTCCTTCTTCATGTTATGAGATGAGATGGGACTGGGCTGATGATTCCACTAATAAGAAAGCTCCTTGTCTGGATCCTCAAGCCTCAGTTTGGGCGGCAGAACTGGCATTGGAGAGGGCCTTAATATGGCATGGTTTGACCCCAAGCCCCGGGCACTAGCTCTCCACTCCCTGTGCCTTACCATTTCACTCCAGCTGCTCTTGGGTCTTACCAGGAGGGCCTTTGTTCTCCTCTTTCTTGGCCCCCACTGCCTGGGACGGCACTCGAGGTTTTTCTTCTGCTGCTCTCTTCTGGTTCTCCTGCTCGTTCTTCTGCCAGTCCTTGAATGTGTATTCTCCCTCAGCCCCTTGGCTCAGGCACTTTTTAATCTCTCTATTGTCTCATCTGGGGATTCTGACCTCTCCTAACCTTGGCTCTTGTTTTTGCAGCTCAGACTGGACATCCCACGGCAAACTTGTCTTTCTCCTGATGCCCTTTGCTCTTCCTTATTGTCAAGGGCATCATCCAGGTTTACCACCCAAGAATCCTGCTTGACTTTTCTCCTTCGTTGCAGCTTCCCCCATTTCCCCACATCAAATCAGTTGCCAACCCTGTTAATTACACCTATGAAATCTCTTCTGTGCTCTCTTCTGCTCCAAGCCATTTTGCACTCAGCACTTCCTTGACAAAATTCCTAGACTGATTGTCCCTTTCATTTTACAGGTCATTTTACAGATGAGGAAACTGAGGCAAACAGTGAAGTGACTGCTTCCCTTGAATCATTAGCCTATATTTTATTTCATTCCCTAATAATGAGGTGACCCTTTTCTTCCCTAGGTAACCCAACTCTCTTCATGTGCTTTTGGTTCTATCCTATCTTCTTAGAAATTACTCCATCAATCATAATCTCTCTCCATTGAAATTTCAACCATTTTTAAACTGGTGTTTCTTATTTGCTGCCTACCATTACACCCAGATCTCCTTCATCCTTAAGAAATTATTCCTAAATCACTCTCAAGCTGTCTTAGATTTTGCCTTTTTCCTCAGCCAAACTTGTAGAAAAAATTGTCTCTTGACTCTCTTTTCACCAGCTTTTTGAAATGTTGTTTCCAATATTGTAATTCATTTGTTGCTACTCTTTCCAAAATTAACAATGGGCTTGTAATTGTTACGGGTGTTAGCCTATTCTCTCTGCTCTCAGCATTCTGTTGTGTTGCTGTATTCCTGATCATTCCTGTTTGACTTGTGATACTCATCTCCTAGCTGTTTGACAGCTTCTCATTCTCCCTTGCTGGATTATTCTTGTCCTAACTCCCTAACATTGGGTGTATTCTGTAGCTCAGGACTCTAGGTCAGAGGCATCTGAGGTGAAACCAGTTAGTTGCAAGCAGCATGCAGGGACAAAACCCTCTTGTGTAGCCAGACCCAGATTCAAATGTCACTGGGCAATTTTTAACAGAATAACATTAAAAAAACAACGCAACATAGATGATACTAATTTGTGTTTTTAAAGTCAATTCCCCCCAAGAGGAATTTTGAGTTTGACACCACTACTAGGTCTCCTTCTCCTATTCTTTCTACTGAAAGGGGGGATTTGGATAGCCTCAGTGTTTCACTTTTCAATGAACAAATATCCTTCAGAGGAATGTAAACTCCTTGAGGGCAGAAACCTTTTCTTGACTTAGTTCCCACTGCATTTATCCAGATAAAGTGAGAAAGGTGTAGAATAGGGACTAATAAACAAGTTTTTTGTTTTAGGGGGATGGAGTGAGAATTAATAAAAGCTTTCTGTCAAAGATAGTACTTACCGAAAATCAGTGATTCCAAAAAGCAGAGGTAAAAAGGGAATGCATACGAGGCCCAGGCTTGATGAGGGGAGGGAGAGGAACAGGGAACTGTTTTTATCCAGTCAAATACTTAGCTATTCTGTCTGACACTGTGCTAAGAAAGGCAAAAAACCAGTCCATCCTCTTAAGGAACTCAACAGTTTAATGGGGGTGACAACAGGTAAACTACTATGGAGGAACAAAATATATACAGGATATATTGGGGCAGTCTCAGGTAAGGTATTAAGAAGCCAGGAGGTGGAGATAAGGAGGGAGAGTGCCCAGTTGGGGGCAGGTTTTAAAGGATGTGAAGGTATCTCTGGGACATCCTTTTTTTTTTTAATTTTTTTTTATTTTCCTCAGTTGCATGTAAAAAAAAATTTTTTTTGGGGGGGGGAATAGAAAAATCAGAACCAAAAAGAAAAACAAGAAAAAGGAAAAAAAGTGAATATAGTATATGTTGATTTGCATGGCGTTTTCCATCCAAAATTTCTTGGGATTGCCTTGGATCCCTGAAGCACTGAGAAGACCCAAGTCTGCTATGTTTAACCATAGCACAATCTTGCTGTTACTATGTACAATGTTTTCCTGATTCTGCTTGTTTTTCTCAAAATCAGTTCATGTAAGTCTCTCTAAGCCTTCTAAAATTAGCCTCTTCATCATTTCTTATAGAATAATATTCCATTATTTTCATATATCCTAACTTATTCAACTATTTGAAGGGGCATTCATTTTTCCAATTCTTTGCCACCACAAAAAGAGCTGCTACAAACGTTTTTGCACATGTGGGTCCTTTTCCTGCTTTTATGATCTCTTTGGGATACAGACCTCGTAGTGGCACTGTTGGGTCAAAGAATTTTATAGCTCTTTGGTAATAGTTTCAAATTGCTCTTCAGAATGGTTATATCATTTCACAACTCCACCAACAATGCATTAGTGTGGGACATTCTTTTTAAGCGGGAGATGGAGGCTTAGATCAAATGTGTTGGTGCTACTGAGGGAGGAACAGGGAGTATTCTGACTTCCCTATTGGGTACATATTCTGGATATAGTTAATGTATGTTTTTATTGTCTCCCCTATAGTGTGTGAACTGTGGTTCAGAGGCAGTTTCTGCTTTGTTCCTCACCACTTCCCTTATTTTTTGATATGAACTTTAGTCCCAGAATTGCTGTGTTTGAAGGAAGGACATTGTAGACACAGCATGAAGTCAGATAGATTTCTAGAAAATGGGAAAGTGACCAGAGAAAATTAGACAAGAGGAATCTAAACTTGTTTATTAGTCCCTATTCTACACCTTTCTCACTTTATCTGGTTAAATGCAGTGGGAACTAAGGCAAGAAAAGGTTTCTGCCCTCAAGTAGTTTACATTCCTTTGAAGGATATTTGTTCATTGACAAGTGAAACACTGAGCCTATACAAATGCGAATTTATTAACTTGCCCTTGCTTTTACTCCTGTTTCTTTTGAGGGTCGCACAATTCTTCTAATTATAGAATTAAAGAGCTGGATGGGACCTCAGGAGCAGCCTCCCTGCCAATCACCCAGGTCACTTTTCTTGTCCCACCCCAAACAGTTGTTGATCTCTTAATTCTCTTTTCTCCACTTAACACACAGCCACCACCCTCCTTCAGGCCTTTAGTAATTGGTTTCTCTGCCTCCATACTCTTCTCTTGTGTAGCCCAGACAAGTGCCAAATTGATTTTCTTAAAAGTATGGGCCTTCTCTTGGCCTTCCTTGCTCATGAAACTTTATTGGCTTTCTGTTGCCTCTAGGAGAAAAGAGCAATTCTTTTTGCCATTTAAGTGTTTTACATTTTGATTCAAACTTCTCTTCCCACATGGTTTCATTTTATTCTCTTCTACTCTTTTTATGTCCTGACTTTCTTGTTCTTTTCCAAACAAATTATTGTATTTCCTCCATCTTCCTCAGTGGTACAGCTTAGACTCTGCCTCCTGTATGAATTCTTTCTATTACTTGTTGTTGGGGAAACGGTGACATGGTCAGGGAGAACTTAGCAGGCTTAATTTGGTAGCTGATGAAGGAGAGAGTGGAGAGATGAGACACCAGTCAGAAACCAGATAAATGATCTAAGGATGTGCCTAGGTAAATAGAGAACTTGTGAAGTTTGAAGATGTAAGTTTTTGGGAAAAGATTATTGTTCTGCTTTGCAAATACTGATTGTGAGGTGCCTGAGTGACTTAGGTGGAGCTGTCCAGCAAGCATTTAGTATGGATTTTGGAGAGAAGAGCTAGCTGGATATTTGGCTCTGTTTATGTCTCTCTAGGCATTTATCTCATATGTGAATTAAAATACACTAATCATATAGAGTTATCTTCAGACACATAATAGGTCATGCAACTTATATATCATATGCATGTGTGTTTAGAGATAAGGTAATGGAAAGACTTGATCACCAATCCAAAAAAAAAAAAAAAAAAAAGGATGCAGGAGGCAGAGAAGCACAAGAGATTGCGAAGGAATGGAATGGTCAAACAGATAAGAGGAAAACCAGGAGAAATGAGAGTCTTAAGCTAAAATGGATGAGAGTATTTTGGAGGAGGGAATAAAAAGCTGTGTCAGTAGTAATAGAAAGGTCAAGAAAAATGAAGAATGAGAACTTTGTGTTTATGTTTTCAGTAACATAAACTAGAAGTGAATGAAAAAGATTGTAGTATTTACTGTTATTCAGAGGGTACTATATGCAGAAAGATCTCCATTATTTGCATTAATAATTGGTGTTTTAAAGAGAAAGGTTGGATAAGCATCATTTAAAATAACTGTGTAAAATATTTGGGACTAAAAAAGTATATGGAACATCTAATATATCCTTAAGATAATTACAATTACAAAATACTTTAAAAAGGAATTTTAAAAATTAACCAGAAAGCTAGTCAATGGGTTTGATTGGATTGTGCCAATGTAATAAAAATGATGATCTTAAATTTAGGGATTTCTTAGAATTAGATATCTCTAATTCTAAGACTTTTTTCACAAGCCCTTACCTATTTAAATTACCTACATAGTTCCTTTTCTAATTCAGTTTATGCCCTTCTCCCACAGTCTTTCCTCACATCTCTGGGGCTCCTGAAGCCATAGTTAGCATGGCAGGACCTGGCATAGCTTATGCTCCAGTAATATGGCCTTCAACTACCCATACTTTTTTCAAGGTGGGGCAGTTTATACTCCATTGATGCAATATTTTGTGGATTACACAGCATCTTCCTCTAAGAGGCTCATTCAAGGAGATGGTGGAAACAAGTGACCAAGTAGTCTGTAGGGAGGGGATAGAATTTGAACCTGGGTTCCCTAACTTCAGTAACCTTTTCTTTCTTTTTTAAACTGCTTATTTTGTTTTATTATATTATATATAGATAGATATTTATACAGTTATCTTGCATTGGATTTAGAAATAATCTTAGAAAGAAAACAGAAATGCAAGCGGACAATAACAGAAGGAGTGGAAATGCTATGTTGTGGTCCACACTATTTTCCCAGTGTTCTTTCCCTGAGTGTAGCTGGTCCAGTTCATTACTGCTCTATTGGAACTGATTTGGTTCATCTCATTGTTGAAGAGGGCCACATCCATCAGAATTGCTCATCATATAGAATTGTTGTTGAAGTATATAATGATCTCCTGGTTCTGCTCATTTCACTGGGCATCAGTTTCTGTAAGTCGCTTCAGCCCTTTCTGAAATCATCCTACTGATCATTTCTTACAGAACAATAATATTCCATAGCATTCATATACCACAATTTATTCATCCATTCTCCAATTGGTGGGCATCCATTCAATTTCCAGTTTCTAACCACTACAAAAAGGGCTGCCACAATTCATGATGCCAGAGGAACCTTAAACTACCACAGTGAAGATGATTCATGAGCAGGATAATTGGAAGTTTTTCATAGGAAAATTTTTAGAAAGTTGACTCTACTTGAGAGGAGAAGGGCTTAAGTTGTTTTTTTTTTTTTTTTTTTTTAAAGAAATTTAGTTAAAATATATTGATATGTAGTTATGCTATTAGTGTGTGGAAACAGGAAAATAGTACATAATTGTTTCTAAGAACATCTCAGAACATCTGCTAAAAAAACAGACTAGATTTGGAGAATTCATCAGGCTTCAAAGCAGAAAAAAACTCATATTGCCTGAAAGGCCTCCCTTCTAATAAAAATTTAATGGGAAAATAACTTTCATACACAAAATTCAGACATTCAGATTTAGGTGGGGTTTTTTTGCTGAGTTAATTGGGGTTAAGTGACTAAATGTTAAGTGTCTGAGGTCAAATTTGAACTCCGATGCTCCTGACTTAAGGGTTAGTGCTCTATCCTTAGCTGCCCATGGATTTAGTTTTTTTCAAAACTAACATTTTTATGTTAGTTTAAAGGCCTAGTTATGTTAGTTAAAAAGGCCTAGGAGAAAGTAGGTGACTCTGGGTGAAGATAAGGATATAGATAGGTGGGAGTAAGGTGGGGATGAGTGAACTTGGAAAAAATTGGGTGTTACTGAGTTGTAAGGTACAAGTGAGTGGCAAGAACTTTCTTTTTTTTCATCTTCAGTAGCTTGTAGCTGCTAAGGAGAGGCTGGAGTTGTGGAAATACTAGTAATTTTTCAAAACAAAATAGGAATGAGAGTAAACATTCAGAACTCTATGTTGCCTTGCACATAATAGGAACTTAATAAATTGTTGAATTGAAAAGTTGAGTCTTTCTAGGGCAGAATTCCCCCTCCTCTTCTCATCTGGGAGGGACAGGAAAAAAAACTTTCACCACAAACATGAACTCAGTTTAAATGAAATTACTCAGGATATCACTTTAGTCTTATAAGATGTTGGTGCTCTTGTGAGAATGAATCTGGATATTTTAAAAGGCAAGATATATTTGAACTATTTAAAAAATCTAAATGATGAAATTCCTCAGCTTGCTTCTAAGCTATATGTGAGAGTATGTGTCAGTTCTGCCTGTGTGTAAGACAAGATTTTAGTGTGAAAGTGAAGTTGGAAGTGGTAGAACATACATGTCTTTCTCTTTTTTCTTTGATAAACTCTTCTACAATCTTATGTGCCTTAGTTATGTGCTGTTAGGTCTAGGAATGCAGTGATGAAAAATTGCCCCTCCCTTCAGGAGTTTGTTTTACTTGGAGCTGGAGAGAAAGATGAATGTATGATGTCATGGGAATAGATGAAGGGCCAGTGAATGTAAAGAACACGAACGGCTAGGGGTAATGGGAAGGGCTTTCCTTGGGAAGAGACACCAGAGCTGAGCCTTGAAGACAAGCAGTCTACGAGGCAGAGAGAAGAGAGGGTGGGCGTTCCAGGTATGAGGGACAGATGGAGAGATGGCCTGCCAAGTTTTAGAATCAGCCAATAGGCCATTTGGGCTGGGACGTGGAGTGCATGGAAGGGAGTAATGTGATATAAGCTTGGAATTCATAGAATTTTAGAATTGGAAGGCATCTCAGAAGCCATCTTGTCCAGCCCATGCATGCCTGAAAAATAATCCCCACCAACTCGTACACACAAGTGTTAGCCTTTGCTGTATGAAAAGGTGGCCTGGAGCAAGACTGCCAAGTAGAAAAATTTAGACTTTATCCAAGAGGCAAGATGGAAATTTTTTAACCAAGGCAGTAAGCCTTGGGCCTGGGCTCTGCTTTGGGAAGATTGTCTTAGTAACTCCGGAAGATGTGTGAATAAATGCATGATGGAAAGAACATTTCATAAGTGTTTAGTACATAGAAAACACTGTGCTCCAATGCTAGGGATGCAAATGTAAAGGCAAGACAGCCTGCTCTCAAGGAGCTCATATTCTAATGGGGGGAGACCTAGCAAGTCAGATGGCAAGGCCCAATGAGCTGAGCGCAGCAGCAAAGCTGATGGTTATGTGTCAAAGAGTATCTGTTTCTGATGCTCCAAGGACTTTAGTGGCAAGAACTTTCTTTTTTTCATCTTCAGTAGCTTGTAGCTGCTAAGGAAAGGCTGGAGTTGCTGAAATACTAGTTGAAGCACTAGTCATATCTCCATAAAAGTTGCTCCTTTGGAAGAAAGTTCAAGAAGGGGGCAGGCTTGTTGGTCTGAGGAATAGTGCTATTCCCAGGATGCTTTAGCTTTGCAGCCTGCTTGTCAGTGGCAGTTAATGGAGGGAGAGACAGAGCCAGAGAAAGAAAATGAATGAATTTTTATTATCCCCTATGTACTTTAACTCTTCCTCTAGAAATGGTGATGGTGGGCTCATTCTACAGTGAGTTTGTTTTCCTGGATGATGGTTACTGTAGAAGCAGAACCTGTAGTATTTTAGATAACCAAGGAGGGGGCCAAGGGTCTGAGGAAACATGGAAAACAGAGATCTCTTAAAAAGGCCTAGGAGAGGGTAGGTGACTCTCTGGGTGAAGATAAGTATGTAGATAGGTGAGAGTAAGGTGGGGATGAGTGAACTTGGAAAAAAATGGGTGTTACTGAGTTGTAAGGTATGCATTGTAAGTCAAAACTTGAAGGTAGCAGGCAATCTAATGTGATCCTTCCTAAGATGCGTGAAAAGAAACAGTGGTCAGACATAATGTCTAGATGTAGTCCCACATCTAGGATACTGCAGTCATTGTTGGATTCTGTTTTGGCTGGAATGTGAACCAGAGAGAGAATGGAGAGAGAAATACCTTAAGGGGATTGGTTGAAGAAAACAGAAATGTTTAGGAGGGAGAATAGAAGAGAGGAGACAGATATTGAGACAAATATTTTCTTTAGCCTGAGGTATAGGGCTTAGTGAGGTAGAGAATAAACTTTGGGGAGATAGTTAGGACTGAAGGATGGGAAAACTTGCTTCTACTTGGGAAATTTTCTAAAATTAAAATGTATGATTTTGGAGAGAAGCTAGTGGGTTCCCATTTATTGGAGTTCTTTAAGGAGAAGGAATTGTTGGTCACGTACAGTTGGACTAGCCATTATGTGAAAGAAGGAAGATTATTTGTTGGTATATCAGTCAGCAAGCATTTTAATAGTTTTGTTAATATCTTATTTTTACTTAATACTTGCTGATTAACATCACCTAAATTTCCCTCCTTTGGAGCCATCCCTTAGAACAGATTTTTTTTTTTAAATAGAAAAAGTAAAGAATAAGAAAAAATTTCAGTAGAACTAATCAATACATTGAAAAAATCTGACATACTATTATGTGATCCATATCTGTGCGAGGGCACCTCTCCCAATCCATGAGTTAGGGGAGATCTTGTCAGGTTTCTTCTTTGAGTCAAGCTTTAACAAGCATTTATTACTTGGATGCTGGGAATCCATAGAAAGTCCAGGCAGCTCTGTCCTGGACAAAGTAACCTTCATTTATATATAAATGGATATATATCCATGGCATTTGGAATCAGGACGGGGCTTCAAAGCCAGGCTCTACTTACTGTAACCTGGGTCACCCCGGGCAATTCATTGAATTTCTCATCTGTCAACTCTTAAGAGATTTGGACTGGATGGTCTCTGAGGTTCTTTCTAGTTCCGTCCTGTAGTCCTCTGGTTTATAAGGATCGACTGGTTTATAAGGATCGACTGGTTTGGATGAGATGGCTGGCTTTAGTCTCGTTTGTGAAGTCATCTTGGTTTGGTCTTTTCAATAAAGTAGGAAGTGAGGTCATCTTCTGTGAGTTGGGGGTGGGGCAGAGGTAGAGACTTAAGATTCCGAACTGCTTCATGCAGATTCAGTCTGAATAGGGAAATTAATTCAAAGATCACCATTGAGGTGAGTGTATTTGTGGGTAGATTCAGGAAAGCATTGACCCGACTGGCCAGCAGTACACTTTGGGGAACTAGGGCTGAGAATTAGCAGGCTGGATTAGGTACCTAATAAATGTTTATTGATTGATCTCACCCACAAATACCAAAATATTTGTCTTCTACAGGAGGGGGCACCTGTCAAAATTACATGGTAATGAATGAGTGGGCTTTCATAGGCTGTGAAGTTTCAGCTTGTTGATGTCAGAAGTTGATGATATAATTTTTTTTTTAAGTATTTGTGTCCTACACTCACATGTGAAAGAGCCTTTTTTTTTTTTTTTTTTTTTTGGTGGCCAAAGTGCATCAGGCTCTAGTGCCTAAAGTACAATTCTGTTTTCATTAAAAACAAACAAACAAAAAAAAAATCCTTTATAACTCCTCCCTTATGTTTCACACATATTGAAACATATAGCTTGCGTATCGTGAAATAGTCTTATTCATCCAGTTTTTTGTCCTGATCATCTTGAAAAAAATTCTATGCTTTCTGGAGAGTGTGCTGTTTTGAACAAATTATTACTATTTTCAGTGTTTATAATAAACCACAAAAATGGGTCATACATCTTTGTCATGCTTTCTGCATTAAGTAGACAAAGGGCAGGTACGTTAAGTAGATACAATAGGGTAAGATTTAACATTTGGAATATTTATCTGATATCTCTGTTGCTGGTTGGCTCTAGAGTTGGAAGGCTATTATTGCTTAGTTTAACTTTAGTTATATGCCTTTAGTTTTATACACACACATGCATGCATGCATACATGTATATACACATATACACATAAATTAAAAGATTGAACACTATTGTAGAATTTTTAAATGGCCCTCATTCCTTTCGCTGTGAGGTCTTTATCCCTGGTAGGTACAGACTCGCCCCGTATCTTAACAGATGAGCCTTCCAGATCCTCCAGGCCAACCTCTCAAATTTAGCTGAGCAAATATTAGGACAGATCAATCAATAAACATTTATTAAATGCCTACTGTGTACTAGGCACTTTGTTAAATGCTAGGCATACAAAAAGAGGCAAAAGACAGTATCTTCCCTCAAAGTCTAGTGGGGGACACACCAAAGAACCCATCCATATACAGGATAAATAGAAAATAATTAACTTGAATTGGGGGCAAGTTCGTGTGTACGAGTGTATGAGTGTGTGAATGTGAGAGTGAGTGTGTGTGTGTGTGTGTGTGTATGTGTGTGTGAGTGAGTGAGAGAGAGTGTGTGTGTATGTGTGTGTCTCCCTCTCTCTTTCCCTCCCTCCCTGGCCATTACTCTATACATTTTCTTGTTATGAAAGAGAGGACCAGGACAACGGGAGGCCTAAATAAATTGGAATTAAGGGAGGACCCTTGGGCAAGGTCATCAGCCTCACTTTGTCTTCCAGAGCCCTCTGGGTCCATTGGCAAGATAATAATAGATCAGGACAATTGGGGGTGACCTTGGCCTTTTTAAGCAAAGGTCTTTAATTGAGGCAACACCCAAGTGATAAAGGATTAAGGCTAGGTAAGAAATGAGCCAGAGAATGGCCTACTTTTAATTAGCCAAATACAAACATATATATATATATATATATATACTGTGAGGGGAAGACCTTCAAGGTTTCTGGCCAAAACAGAAACAACTGCTTATTTATGTTCATCCTGACCCAGTTTGGGTCCAGACAGTGACCAAGTGGGGCTTGGCCTGAGACCTATCGTTGGCTGATGGGTGAGAGTCTGAGTGATTTGAGTTTAAGGCCTGTTCCTAAGCCTATAAATCCTAAAGATATCTTGCAAGGTTTCAGCGATCAAAATTTACATTCCTTTGGGCAGAATACCGGCAGGTAAGGGTATGATACCCTATGTGGACAGAGGGAACGGAAGGGAAAGAAGAAAAGAAAAGAAAGGAGCTGTGTTGCCCAACTGGCCAGTTCCAGTTGGGATCCCAGTGGAGAGCACCTCTTACTCACAACAGAGGTTGTTGTTTGCCCTTCGTTGTCGAAGAGGATCAAGACTTCAGGGAGGTGATGCCATGACATGCAACTGAATTGGATTTAAGTGAGGGAGGGCTGTGCAAAATCACCAGCCTCACTTTCTCCTGGAGCCATCTGGGCCCAGAGGCAAGATAGAGATCAGGATGACTGGAGATGGCCTGGAATTCAGTGAGAGACCTTGGCCTTTTTAAGCTAAGTTTTTTTTTTTTTCAACTGGGCAACTCCATTCAATGATTAAGGCTAAATAAAAAATGAGGCAGAAAATGGTCTCTTTTACCTTGTCTCCCCCCCCCCCCCCCCAAAAAAAAAAAAAAATCAACCTGGGAGGGAAACACTTTCTGGGTTTCTGGTCAAACAATTGCTATTTATGTTTACTCTGACCAAAAAATGATCAAGTGGGGCTTGGCCTGGGACCTGTTGTTGGTCAGTGAACATTAATGTGGGAACAGGAATCCTCAGGAACCTGCAGTTCCTTTTCAGTCTCAGACATTGTTACCTTAAGCATTTATCCTTTGTTACCCTGGGTTGGTCCCTTGCTTTCTGTCTTTTCCTTCATTTGCAAGGCAAAAATCACAGCAGCTTCTTCACTTGGTTATAAGAAAATTAAATGAGTTTTCTGGAAAGTGTAATAGAAAAGATTCTCCTTACCAAAATACTTCCAGGCTGACTTGGATGCTAGCAAGTTTCAAGATTGAAAAGAATCTAAAACTAAGAATGGGACAACACGCTCATGTGGTCTCTTACCTTTCTGCAGTGTCATGAACACAAAGTAGGGTCAGAATATTTGGTGTCTCAAAAAGAGCTCTGCATCTCTTTACCAAATGACAAAAAGTACTTCAGTACCACATATTACAAGCAGGTTATTGTTTATTTTTTCCCCTCTGAAGTATCCTCTCCCCTTTTGGCCTTCTTTTCTGAATTCCTCAAAGAGATTGTAAGCATCTCAAGGGCAGGAACTATTTTTCCTGTTTTGTATCCCCAAATGCTTGGCAAAATGCTCATGAGTTAGTAGATACTTAATAAATGCTTGTTGTCTAAAGTCCTATTCCTCTGCCTTTGGTCTTGAGGTCTTTGGAGACAATGGTAAAAGTGATGGATGATAGCTTGCATATAGTCTTGGAGAGTTTCCAGGATGGTGGAAGTTTTTCTTCTTACTTATGATAACAGTATATAATGGGCACACATAATATATGGCACCATGTTGCTGCATATCTTTATGGGTCACTGATATTTAGCTACATCATTCTTTGATATTTTTTCATTTTTAATGGGGTAGTAGTTACCTTTACTTCTAAAGGAATTATTTCTTTACCATCAAAAAGGTTTGTTAACTTTGAAAAGACTGCTTGTGAGTCACCATTAATGAGATTTCTGTAAGTGCTTTTTTTCATGGTCATATCAGTAACCATGGGGTTGTATTACATATATAATAAGAGGTGGAATTTTGATTGAATAAATATTGGAGGGAGTTCATTAGCAAGAATTCAGTTCAGTCAATCACAAACATTTATTAAGGGCCTACTATGTGCCAGGCACTGTGCTATGTGCCCTGGGGATACAAAGAAAGGCAGACATACATCCTGCATTCAAGGAGCTCATTAGAGGGACAACATATGTGCTATATTCAGAATTACATATGTATATCTATTATATTAGTATATTAGTAGGATAAATTGGAAAAAACAAAAGGAAGAAACTGCCCTTTAATGGAAGCAACTTCTTATAGAAAGTGAGATTTTTAACTCTAGTTGGGAAGATTCTAGGAGTTAGAGATGAAGAGGGAGAGATTTCAGGTTTGAGAAATGGCAGCCAGTGAAATGCCCATAGTTAGGAGATGGACTGTTGAGTACCAGGAAAAGCAGAGCACTCCTAGGAGGGCGAGCAAGATATAAGAAGACTGGAAAGGGGCGTCTGTATGTTTAGGTCATGAAGGATTTGAATGCTAAACAAACTTTCTATTTAATCATAGGGAAATGGATATTTGAGCCTGGAGGTCAGCAGAGAGGTCAGCCTAGAGACGGGATGCAAATGTTTAACAACACAAATACAATAAAACAGTTTTGTTATTGTGGTTGAATTGTTCTAATCATGTTCAACATCCCATGATCCCATTTGGGGTTTTCTTGGCAAAGATCCTGGAATGGTTTGCTAGGACATTCTCAAGTTCATTTACAGATGAGGAAGAAATGGAGGCAAACAAGATTTAAATCGACTTGCCCAGGGTAACACAGCTAATTAAGTCTGAGGCTGGATTTGAACCTAACTACTCCATAATAAAACATAATATTAAATCTTGGCTTCTCATAATAATAGTGTGTAGTGTAGAGAATTTGTCCTGTAGCCAAGGACATGGATTTGCATTCTGCTTCCACCCATATAGGCCATGTGATACTGGCCCACCCATTCCTCTTAACCTCTCAGTTGTAGAGAATGTGCCAGTTGGTCAAGGGAATTAATTTTCCTGTCAGTGAAACTGCCAAGTGCCTTTCTTAATCCCATATTGAGAGTAATGCAAGATTAATCCAAAGGGATGTATTGCCCACCTAAAGTTGTAGCTCCCTGGTTTATTATTATTATTATTATTATATATCTGTGATAAATAGGAACTTTTCATCAGTGATTTGCCAAAAGTTGAGTTTATTTTCTTATTTTGTTAACTATTAATTCTTTTGTTTTATACTTGAAACTGCCTTTTCTTTTTATTTTCTTATTCTATTAATGTTCTTTTCAATTTTATATCTCATAAATTGCCTTCAAGTTTTTAGGGTTAGTTTCTAATTCTCATTATCTTTATTCCCATTAATGGATTTAGCCTCAGTTTCTGGATTTATCTGATTCTATGTCGTCTAATCCAGTAATTATAAAATAGTGTTGTGCTAGGATTCTTTATTTGTCCCGGGATGGATTGTCATTAATTACTCCTTATATATTCCATGAGCTTAAAGTGTATATTGTAACTTCTCATGCCTTTTGATATACATTCCCCTACTTCCCTTCACCAGAGAGAGCAATGAAAAGGAGGGTATATACTCATCATTTAAAAAGAATTTGTGTTCCCTGTAAAATATGTTTACATTTTTTGTACCAGAGTTTGAAGAATGAAAATTAGTGTTTTTTTGTTTTTTGTTTTTTGCTTTGGTGAAGTATTAAGATGCTATGTTTGAAAAAATTATGGTTTCTTTTGCAATTCTAAATAACTTTGAATTTGATTTGTTCATTACATGTAAGTAACTTTCATTTTTTTCCTCCTTTTTTGCTTTGTTCCTTTGGATCACACTTTTTGGCCCGACATTGCAACATACCATTCTTGGAATGCTTCATTTTACCATGCCTTTGGGGAACTCCGCCACTGATATTTGGAACACTGGAATGATGGGAAAAATATTCTTTACAAAGTAGCTGTGAGTATCCTATGTGACTTTTTTTAGTCATGTAAACAAGGAATTTTCTCCTCCCCTAACTTGTCATAAATTAAAATGTAAAATTGTTTGAAATTGAGCTGAGGAAAAATTTAAAATGCATTTTCATACTCTGTACATAATGGGCATACAGTGTAATGGTTGATTTTGATTTTCAAACAGCATTATGAAAGACTATTCAACAGCCAAAAAAGGGCGAAGATTCTGGATTAGACATATTATACATATACCTTCTTAGTAAATTTTGCAAGTGAAATTTGCAAAGGACTTTTCCAGCAACAAAAGCAAGGTGATATTGGGTTTCAAGTTAGAATTTTCACCAATGTTGATCCTGGATAGAATTAATTTTTAAGGGCTCCTTGGCCATGAACTTTTAGAATGAAAATGTAGTTTTCTCATCACTAGAGAAGTATGCCAATAAATTGGATGAGATATAGCCATTAAGACTAGAAGCTAACCAATATGATGTCATATTAAGCCTCCAGGATGAAAATTTTTTGCAGATGGCTGAGTGAAAGATCACATTTATTTTTATAACCCTATAGGAGTATTCAGATTCCACTTTGAAGCATCCACTTGAGATGATTGAAGATTTTTAACAAGTTGAGATAAAATTGGCTTTGCAGCTTGGTTAAATTTGATTTCCCTGAAGATGACGGCAGCAGAATCTTCTGAAACACCAGCCTGAAGTCATTATCCAGCATAGCTGCTTGCCAGCGCTGCTAACATGACATTGACTGTAAAAACCTGCACAAATTTATGGAAAACAATTGTTAAGAATTCAGTGCTTTGATTTCCCTTTCGGACTAGGCTCAGTTTCAAGAAAAGTACTCTGTGGGGAGTGAGCCAAATGACTGTATAATTAAAAGAACAGAAAAATAATTCTAAATGGATTTAAATGTTTTTGTGAAAAATTCTAGCAGCTTGCTTTCTTAAAGTCAAAATCTTGTTACTAACCTTCAGGGTTTATCAGGTGAAATCATTGGTCTGAGATAGGTTTCTTTAATTGTGTTGTTATTCTTTCCTCCCCCACTCTCCCCATGCTGTAACATTTCAAATGAGCTCTGAAACTCAATTCATCGTGCTTGTTGATGCTATTTTAATAAGTGCTTTTTTTTTTTTTAACCTTCAATTTTTAATATGAAAAGCTGGTGTGATTTGCTGTGGAAAATGATTCATATAATTTTCAAAAATAACTTTGAGGAAGGGTATTAGAACTTTATAGTATTAGACTTTTTTAATGACTAATTTTGTTCCCTTTTCTTTAAAAAACAAACAGCAACAGAAGAACCTTGAAGGCTATGTGGGATTTGCGAATCTCCCAAATCAAGTATACAGAAAATCTGTGAAGAGAGGGTTTGAGTTCACACTTATGGTAGTAGGTAAGACTTTTTTGGTCATTTAAAAGTAAGCTTTGCTTGGCACATAGGTGGTGTTCAATAAATGCCCTTT
Organism: Dasyurus viverrinus; assembly: GCA_020854095.1. Taxonomy (NCBI): domain Eukaryota; kingdom Metazoa; phylum Chordata; class Mammalia; order Dasyuromorphia; family Dasyuridae; genus Dasyurus; species Dasyurus viverrinus. The sequence continues at coordinate 3,711,412 of CM036997.1, forward strand.
TCCTCCTTCCATTCTCTATTCTTCTAGTTGTTCAGTTTAGGCTTAAATATAATACAAAAATCCCTTCCACAATATTCCCTCTGATGCTTAAAAGGAAAATATTCCAGCTGAGAAATTCTTCAGTGAGTTTGGGGGGGAAGGGTGAGGATAAAATGGGAAATAGATGTTGAAAGAAATTACTGTTATGGTCCTGAGGAGGTGATCTCAGGGGTCAGGTGTGCCATCATAGAGCGCTGCCCTAGATCAATCTGGGCCCACCCCTGGACTGATAGAAGCAGGGGCTGTCACTGTATGTGCCCAACCCATGGGGTCCCTTTAATCTCTGCTGGGGACAGGGCAGCCTGACTCTCAGTCCATGTCCCCTGCAGAGTGAGAAGGGGGGTGGGGGTGGGGCAGTCTGGTTAGAGGGCCTGGCAGAAGCAGCTGTGGAGCCAGGGAGGAGGGAAGGATTTCAGACTGTTCTTGCCTTTCTTCATGATCTTCTCAGGAGTGGATTTGGGAAGGAACAAATCCAAGTCCCTTTTACTGGGAATGTAGTCTAACGGCATCCAGCATTTGAAGTTCAGAATGCATGTTCTTGATGCTGAAAATTGGTGTGGAGTTCCCCATGCCAGTCAGTGATTGTCTCCATTGACCTTCAGCAGAGACGGAACAAAACGGAGAAGGGCCGTTGACATCCCACCTGCCCATGGCTCCTGACAAACCTTTCTATAAAAAGGAAGCACCGCCATCTAATCAAATGAGATTGGGTTGGACATGAGAACTTTAACTTCATTTAAATGGCTGTTGGGAAGTTGGGTTCACTTAGTTTGAATGTGATTCAGGGAAGGGAAGGGAACAGACTTGTTTAGCACTTACTTTGTGCCAGGAAATAGCATCTTGTTGAATCTTCCCAGGGGCCCTGTGAGATTTTACCCCCATTTTACATTTGAGGAAACTGAGGCTCAGAAGCCAAGGGATTTGCCCAAGGTCACCGACTTCTAAGACTGGATTTGAACTCTGGCATTCCTGCCTTCAGTGGCTGACTGCAGTGTGGTGCCCCCTGCTGACACATTTAGAGAAGTTAACTGCTTGATAAGGCCAGCTGGTTCGAGGTGGAGGTGCTCTTTGTGACTCAGGCCCCACATCTGTGGGCTAGGTCCCTTGGTTCAGAAGGTGGGATTGTAGTTTGTAGAATAGCTGTCCTAAATTAGAAACTCCTGTAGCATGCTTGTCCATGTCGGGTCTCCCCCTGCTCCGGCCCTCGCCCTCCCCATTTCAGGCTTCCTGGATGTCCCCCCTTTCTACTCAATAGAGTAGTCCCCATCCCATCCGGCCCCCTATCGGCTTATCTCCACCTCTCCTTGTCTGAGCTTTCCATCTCCCTCCTCCCATTCGTGTTTCTTTCCATAGTTACAGGTTCTAAGACTAGAGGCTCTGATTAAGAACACCAGATGACCTCCTCTTGCTTTAGGTCAGTTGGGCTGTGGAGCCCAGGGCAGCTGGGCTTTAGTCTCTCCCCCATCCTAGGCTGCTCTTCCACTCTTGTGGGTTCTGTCTTAGAGACAAATGGCCCCCTTAGCTTGAGGTTTCTTTCTAACCTCTGGGCTTCTGTGCATCAAATGAAGGCCCTCTGTCCTTCTTTTTCTTTAACTTCTGTGTATCCAGAGGGATTAGCCTCTAGCCTGAAGTTCTTATTGGAGCTTTTCCTGATTTCTTCTTTTATGATGTATATTTTGTTAGAGAGCTTGATCCATAAACACTTAACTACCTGTAAGTAACCTTAGGCAAATCCACCGTTTTTGCCACAGTTTTCTTATCTGTAAAATTTCCTTCTGGAGAAAGAAGTAGCCAGTGTCTTTGCTAAGAAAACCCTATTTGTAGTCCCAGAGTGACTGAAGCCAATCCATCCCCAATGCTTGTTTGATGGCTTGTCTTTCAGGCCTTTGCACTCTCTAGGTGCTCAGCAGTGTATGTTGGGTTCCCTAGGCCTGATAAGGAAGGGCCCCCATGCTTAGACCGGTTTGCGTTAATCACCAAGAATTGCTGATTGTGGCATCTGGGCATTGATGAGGCTTCCCCAAGCACCTTCCCTGTAGGATGAATCTGTATTTAGGGAGTTGTTTCTAGATACGAGATATTGGGATTAACATATAAAATATAATGAGAGAAAGCAAATATATGAAAGGAGAATTGAAATCCAAAGATAGATATAAATGAATTTTGGGGGCACAGAGTTTTCTGTGACTTATTTTAGTAGGAAACAATCATTGTGGATGTGATTAAATTTGAGCTGGGTCTAGATTGCTCATTCAACATAATTCTATTGTGTGTGGAGTATTTGGCCCAGGGAGAAATACAGAGCTTAGTGGAGGCTGTTCATGCCCTCCTGGGGGCCAATTTTATTGGGAGAATGATCCAAATATGATTCCTAGCTCTGCCAGGATGAATGGCGTACAGAAAGCTATCAAAGAGCCAGGTGAGACCTTGGGAGGTAATTTCTTCAACTAACTGAAGACTGGGGGACTTGAGGTTTGGGAGCACATTCTAGCTACAGCCTGGCCAGCAAGCCCGGCTGCTCTGGGTGGCGTGTGCATCCAGGGCTGGCCCCCTGCCTGGAATGCTTCTCTTCCTCTCTCTCTCCCCTCCCCCCCCCATATACCTGCTAGCTCTCCCAGCTTCCTTCAAGTTCTAGCTGCAAGTCCTCTTCAGGAAGCTTTTCTCAGCCCTTTCCCTCCCAAACCCCCCAATAACTCTGGAGCATTCTCCCTCTTCATTCTATGTCCTGTCTCCAGGCTCCTGGTTGTCTCTCTGAGTTCTGGAACTATATTTGGCCACTTTTGATATCCCCAGAACTTAGTACAGGGCCTGGCACATAGGAGACTTCATCAGTTTTCATTGGTTGGTTTGAAGGATAAATTGGAAAAGGAGAGAGCATTGACCTGGGAAGGGGTCGGGGGAGCCATACTAAGGGGCTGGAGAGGAGGGGAAGAGCTAGCATTTAGCACTCGCCAGACACTCTGTTAATTCCTTTACAAACATGCTCATTTGATGCTCACAACAACTCCATTTTACGATTGAGAAAATCGAGGCAGACAAAGATGAAGATCTGTCCATATCCCAGTGTGCTGGGTTTGAACTCTGGTCTTCCTGAATCTGGGCCCAGTGCTCTGTGTACTGGGTCACCGTCTACCCCAGAATCAGATCATTTCAAAGTACACTTTTCAAATAGAGAGCATTTATTCAGCACCTGTTGTATGCCAAACACTGTCATACCTCAGATGGAATTTGTGCTTCACCTCTTTGAATGTCCCTTTAGGGATAAAGTTTTCAGCACCCCTTGGCCTGGCAATCCATGTGATTCATGTCTGTGTCCTCCCCTATAGTTACTGAAGAAAAAAGGTCCTTTGGCTCATTGGAGGCCTTCAAGTCATAGCTCCTGATAAGCCCAACTTTGGGCCTCCATTTATTTCCCTGAGGCAGCCTTTCACCTCTTTATTTAATTGTCCAGCATGCACAGTCTTCAGTGTCCCCTTGTGGTACTCATTTTGATGTTTTTTGTGGGCCCAGCCAGTCTCTCTGTGTTTTCTATCTACTCAGCTGTCAGTTTTTCATCCAACTCCAGGTTGTTGTCCCCACAGGAGAGCCTTGCAGGGCCATCTTCTTTGGGGAGGTCTCTTCCAGGATTTGGGGATTTCATGCAGTTGGAACAGTAGCATTGTCCAGTAGGAGTATTTGGGGGACCACACCCTCAGGGAATGTCCCTTAATGTGTACTATGTCCTGGACCTCTTCTGTCCTCTTTGGTGTGGAGCATGTGTCTCATCTACAATTATTAGGTCTGCTTGGACATTGATAGCTGGGTGTGGACAGGATGTTTCTGTTGTAGGGGTTTTGAGGATCCTCAAGTGATTATGGTATGTGAATGGGAGGCATCTTGTTTGAAAAGAGCTTTTACCACCAAATGAAGTGTGTGCTCATAAACCTACAAGAATCCTAGTGGGGATCTGGGAATTGCCACCTTTCAGACACTTCAGGGTTAATAAAGAAGGTACCTCATTTTACACTATTGTTTGGGAGAATGTTTATTTCCTCATCAGGTGTTCACATATATAGGTGAGTCCCATAAAGATTCCACGTCGATCTTGGGCAGAAGTGTTGCTGCTTCAGACTGTTGGCAGTAACCTGAGAAATTGTCCCTTTAAATCTTTCAGTGGCCATTTCTGGCCTTGGTCTCCTAGATAGCTTTGGTCTGAAAGCACTGAGTACCCCCTGGATCTCAGCACAATTTGGGTCCAATCAAAAGTTTTTGTAGGTGCTGTCTGTTGAGGATACCAAGATAAATCTGAAACAGTTCCCCGTCCTCCTGGGCTTCTCTTCCATTGAGGGAAACATGTAAATTGTCCTTGGTTAGCTTTGAGCATCATGGGAGAGTCTGTCTCACAGACTATTATTGAGGAACAGCCAGGAAGCTGCTGTTACATATCACAGACTGCATGAAGGTGTGTCTGAAGAGCTTGTGAAGGGCATCGGATACCGAGCAAAAGATTTTTTTGTTTGATCTTGGAAATAAGAAGCCCTTGAAGTTGTTTGAATGCTCAGGCTACTGTTACTCAAGGAAGATTGGTTTGGTGGCTGAGTGGAGGGGGTCCTGGACACCAGAGGCAGGGAGATGAACCTGCAAGCTTGAAGCTTTGGGGGTTAGGTGGGGTCCAGGTACTTGTCAGGGGTGTTGCTGAAAGGAATTGTTGTTCAAAGTTGGATCAGTGAGTTCTGCGATTGATGCATGTGGGGGAAATGTGGATCTACTGGGCCAAGTTAAGGGTGACCTGTCCCTGGAGTGTACGTCTCTCCATTCTTCAGAATCAAACTTAGAGCCCGGAGGATTAATTCTAGTTCCAGGTTGAGGGGGAAGTGGATCTATTCTCAGAAAGGCCAGCAGGGGTTGTTGGCCCAGCATCCTTGCGGCGAGAGTATTGTCAGCGAATGGGGCCTAGGAGAGTCCAAAGACTATTGGATTATTCAATATGGGATTCCAGAGAAGAGCTTCACTTTAGTGGCAGGTTTGCCCAAAGAGATAAAAGGAGGAAGGAGGTTATGCAGACCCAGAACTACCTTTCTTGTGGTAGCTGAGACCTGGAATCCCCAGGGATGCCCATCCTGTTGGTATGAGAGTAAAGTAGTAGTGTCCACCTCGAATGACTGTTTGTGCATGGCGGGGAGAGGGGGGTGTCAGGAAAACTGAGAGATTGAACTGATGGCCAAGAATATTGTGAAGAAGGGCATTTTTCAGTGCAGTGACCACCTGGGACTCCAGTGACCTGATGAGGAGGCTGCAGTGGGTGAAGGTGGGACAAGAGTAATGCTTCTGGCATTGGCCTGGCAGGAGTTGCTTCTCTTGGCTAAGTTACTAAGTTACTCTTAGCTTCAGTTCCCAAATCTCTTAGAGAAATTTTTCTTGACTTGCTTTCCTTATAAAAACTTTGGTTCCTATATTTTCATTCACCTAGCTATAGCCAAGAAGGTGGTGAACTGAACCAAATTCTAATTCACCTATCTCTAAAACACATGTTTATTGCTCAGTCATTTTTGTGGACTACCTAGATGCCCTGATGGCTCATTATTCTTGATTGGACAAATTCTTTGGTCCATCTGCCTAAGTTGCTTTAGGTCTTAGGATTACAAATATAATCTTCGAAGGGCAAAAGCAAAGCTAAGTCTTGTTCATAAGGAACAAAAGCTGAGGGGGCCTTGGATGTTCTGTAATCTAATCTCCTAAATTCTAGAGGTGAGAAAATTGAGGCACAGAAAGTTTTGGTGAGCTTTAATAATCACTCAACTATCAGAAGATAGTGGTAAAAAATAAATTTCCAGGCAAATTATAATGAGGCAGCCTGGTGGTTCAGTGGGGTAGAACATTAGACAAATCCAGCCTCAGATACTTCTTAGCCGTGATGCTCTGGACAAGTAAGTCACTTCACCTCTGTTTCCTCATCTATAAAATGAAGATGATTATGGCACACACACACACACACACAGAGTCTATTTGTGTGTGTATAATCACTTAGCAACAGTGCCTAGAACTTAGTAGGGACGACATAACCTGCCATACAGCTGTTGAGATAATTGAATTTGTCTTGCAGACATGGAGCTAGATACAGTAGCGTGTCCAGAACAGAGCCTTGGGGGATATCCACAGTTAGTAGGCTTGACCTAGATAAGGAGCCTGGGAAGTAGCAGCTGGACAGGTGTGGGGAAGACCAGGAGAGACAGTGTCGAGAAGAGAATTTTAGTGTGAGGCTGCAGACATGTCAGGGTAGATGAAGACTGGGACTATTCAACTGCCTGACTTCAGGAGGCAGAATCCAGGAAAGAAAGTGCAGGTCCACCGAATGATTGTGGAGGAGAGCTGAGGGGGCTGTTTTGAAGTAGTAGACATGTTGCTAGGTAGGATAGAAGCTGGCAGTAGAAGACATGGAGAAGCAGAAGCTGAGAGAGCAGGTGAGAGAGAGACAGCAGGTGGGAGAAGCTGGAATGGGCCGGGGTCATTTGTGCATTTAGAAGGGTGGTCGGACCTGAGAAAAATCATGGCATCTCTTGGTTTCTCTTTTTAAATATAGGAGCTAAACTCCCTAAGCTCCTAGAGTCCCTTCTGGCTTGAAATCCATAACATGCTTTTTTTGTGGGCTTTCATACAGATTTCCTGCATACTGATGTCCAACTGCTTTTCCTATTTTTTTTTTTTTCTGTCTTCCTTCTAGGAATATCTAGACACTTTTCTTTATTGAATTCCCCTTGATTTCCTTTTCTCTGCCTTTTGGATGACAGTTATTTGTTTGTTTTGATTTCTGACTTCCTTTCCACTGCTTCTGTCTCTTTCCATCTTGGGACAGCTCGCAAATGAGTTTGTTTTTCGATTCTGGCAACATCTTTCTCAACTTGATATTTGTCAGACATGTGATGACTTAGGGACTCTGGGAACTCTTGGTTTTTTGGTAGGATCACAACTCCCTGACCTTCAGCATTTCAGCACATTTTGAAAGCTCTCTTGTTTCCCTCCTGAAGAACAGAACCTTCTTGAGGGTAGGGACTGTCTAACTTGAATTTACATCCTTAGGACTTGGCAGTCCCATACTTTCCTTTTCCTCTCTCTCCTTTTTTGCATTAAGTGCTTGTTACAGATGCTGCAATATAAGACCAGTTGTCCTGTGAAATAGTTATTGTTTTTGGCTGCACAATAAGATTGACTCCTTTCTTGCTTTTGCAGCAAGTATTCCCTGGCAGCCAACCTTCCTGGACCTGGATCTTTTGCTCTTATTTATAACAAGAATGTCAAAATTGCCAGCAGTAAGTCCATTATGGGCCGTAGGAGCTCGCAGTTAGAGTCCCAACAGACAAGCTCAGTTATTTATTTATTTTTGAAGAATAGCATTTTATTTTTCAAAATACATGCAAAGATACTTTTCAGCATTCACCATTGCAAAACCTTGTGTTCCATATTTTTTCCTTCCCTCCCTTTCCCACTCCCCTATACAGCAAGTAATCCAATATAGGTTAAACTCGTGCAATTCTTCTAAACATATTTCCACATTTATCATGCTGTACAAGAAAAACCAGATCAAAAAGGGAGGGAAAAAAGCAATCAAACAACAACAAAAAAGATGAAAATCCCCATTTAGTTCCTATAGTCTCTCTCTGGATACAAATTGCTCTCTCCATTACAAGTCTATTAAAATTGACCTGAATCACCTCAATCTAACAGACAAGTTTATTGACGGTCTTAAATCTGAAATTTTTAGCACCCTCTGCAACCCCTTTATATTTATAGAAACAAATGAATAAATATCATCTCAAGAAGGGATTGGATGGGAGTTAAAAAGAGCAACTAGCCTGTCCTTTGTAGAAACTTAAGGATCATAAAAAGCCACATTGCATTTGAAACATTGCAGGGGTGGGGTACCCACTTGGCCAAAGGCACAAAAATGATAAAGTGGAATATTATGGACGTAAAGGACAGGCTATTCCTGTGAGGGAGAAATTGGGCCCAGCATTAGCTATGTGCCAGGAACAGTTCTGGTTATTGGGAGTCACTTCCGATCTTTGTTGTGTTTCAGATCGGAAGGCCTGGCTAGATATATGTACTAGAGCTTAGTAGCCTCACAGGCCTTTATGTACCTGCCTTTAGATAAAGGACATAGGAAGGAATCTCACTGTATGGTTATATTAGAGACATGTTTATGTGTGATAGTAAAATGACTAATGCTTTTTGTTTTTTGTTTTTTTTTTTGTAGGAGAATCTGGATTGGGGAAGTCAACATTAATCAACTCATTATTCCTAACAGACTTGTATTCTTCAGAGTATCCAGGTCCCTCACATAGAATTAAAAAGACTGTACAGGTATGTACATGTGTAGCTTGAATTATTTTACTTTTGATTTAATTTACTTGCACACAGCCCAACTTTTGGAAAGCTAGAAACTGATGCCACAGAGAAATGCTTTATTTTTGATGTTCAAGGATTATACTCACGTAGCTGTTCTGAGTGCCCCCTCGGCCAAATGGGGTTAGTTTGTTAACTGATATTTAACCAAATGATTGGGTACCTAATGCCTTCTGAAGCTAATTTCCTTTCCAATCAGTGCCCTCAATCTTAAACAACAGGTTAATCACAATTTCATCTAGAGAATACAGTAAAGACTTGCATTTTGTAGTGAAATGTCAGGAACAAAATTGGAGTCATTTTCACTATTGTGCCTTAGCCAAAGATATTAACTTCGTATCATAATGACATCGCTTCATTCTGAATAGCTCCAATTGATCTTGGGCCAGAACCAGCTTTATTAGTGATCCAGCAAATAGCATGTTAGGTGCTATATATCACTAAAACATTGACCATGGAGGGAATTGTCTTTGTTCATCTGTAGCAGAGATTCTTAGATTGAAACCTGTGAACTTGGATTTGTTTTTTAATATTAGATGCATAGTTCAGTATAAGTTGTTTCCTTTGTGATCCTGTGATTTTGGTATTTACTTAGAAGCGCATTTTGAGAAAAGTTACCCGGGTTTCATATACTTGGGAAAGGTATTGTGATACCTATTGGATTGTCATGGAATTGTAACAGCCCCTGGTGATCTCTTTTAGTGTTTTTGAATTCGGGAACACACAGAGGCATGCAGTGGGAAAATTCTGTTTGCTGTCAGACTTTTTGTGGGGGCTACACAAATGCAAGTAAAGCTATCTTTGATATGGTGAAAAGTATTAACTTCATCAGAATTAAGAGTTTGGGATCTTAAATGATTCACATGTATTCTGCCAACATTGATTGGTCTTTGTTATTGTGATGAAAAGTGATTTTGTGACATGCGATATGGATCGGATTCATCTATGTAGACACAAACGGGAATCCTATTTGTATTCTCAATGAAATTGTAAAATACTTTCTCCCCATCTTTCCTTTCTTGTCCTTTCCAAATCTTGAGATAACCTCTCCCACAAGATTGTAGAAACACACAGACCAGGAAAGGACTCAGAAGCCTTCTAGTGTCTGTTCCATAATTAATTTTTTTTCTGGTAAAATTTTATTTTTAATACATATTTATGAATCATTGGGAGAGAAAAATCAGCAAAAGGGAAAAACCATGAGAGAGATTTAAAAAAAAAAAAGAAGAAGAAGAAGAAGTGAACATAGCATGTATTGTACATTCAGTCTCCTTAGTACTTTTTCTGGATTTTCTGGATATTTTCTGTCCAAAATCTGTTGGAATTGCTTTGAATCACTGAAACGCCGAGAAGAACCAAATCATTCATAGTTGATCATCTCATATTCTTGCTGTTGTGTACAAGGTTTTCCTGGTTCTGCTTGTTTCGCTCAGCATCAGTTCATGTAAATCTTTCCAGGCCTTTCTAAATTCAGCTTGTTCATCATTTTTTATAGAATATATTCCATTATCTTCCCATATCACAACTTATTCAGCATTCCTCAAATGATCGACATTACTCATTTTCCAATTCTTTGCCACTACAAAAAGGGCTGCTGCAAACATTTTTGCATATGTGAGTCATTTTCCCTCCTTTTAAGATTTCCTTGGGATACAGACCACTGTCTGTATGCACTGTCCAGTCCATATTTGAATGAAAACCCTGTGCAATTGTCACCTAGCTTTCCTAGAAGGCACATTTCAGCAGCACTAATTTAGGGGAAATTTTCCTTTAAATGAAGCTCATGTTTTGCCTCTTTGCCATCTTCCACTCATTAGACTTGATCCTTTTTTTCTGGAGTCGGGTAGAGCAAGGAGAATCACAGCCCTTGGAGAAAACCCTCTTAATGGGGAAAATTGCTTAGAGAGACATTAAGCCGAGAAGCTCAGCTGAGAACAACACTTTTGTGTGTCCCAATATTGGTTGCCTCATCTTTTATTATAGATCAACACATAGGGAGCTTATTGTTTCAGTAACCAAAAATTGAACTTAGAACTTTGAGAGCTTTCTCTTTTATAATTAATAAATGATACTTCACAAATCACAAATTGTTCATACTCCTAAGACGGGTTGCAGCGCCCTTTTTACCTTGGTCATTAAGCTAAAAATTCCATCCTTCTTTTGATGAGTTCAGTGATTTCTAAAATGTGGAATGACTCTGAGCTTGCAGAGAGGCGACAGGATGTTTCTTGTTCTGTATTGGAAGCATTCTTGTGGTCTTTGAGAATCCATGGCCACTTCCACACCATGACAGGGCATCAGATTAGGATTCTAATGCAAGAATAAATAATGTCTTTTTTTTTTTTTTTTAAATTTAATAGTCTTTTATTTACAGGTTATATGCATGGATAACTTTACAGCATTAACAATTGCCAAATCTCTTGTTCCAATTTTTCACCTCCCACCCCCCCCCCCCCCTTCCCCTAGATGGCAGGATGACCAGTAGATGTTAAATACATTAAAATATAAATTAGATACACAATAAGTATTCATGACCAAAACATTATTTTGCTGTATAAAAAGAATCAGACTCTGAAATATTGTGCAATTAGCTTGTGAAGGAAATCCAAAAATGCAGGTGGGCATAAATATAGGGATTGGGAATTTAATGTAATGGTTTTTAGTCATCTCCCAAAGTTCTTTCTCTGGGCATAGCTGGTTCAGTTCATTACTACTCCATTGGAAATGATTTGGTTGATCTCATTGCTGAGGATGGTCAGGTCCATCAGAACTGGTCATCGTATAGTATTGTTGTTGAAGTATATAATGATCTCCTGGTTCTGCTCATTTCACTCAGCATCAGTTCGTGTAAGTCTCTCCAGGCCTTTCTGAAATCATCCTGTTGGTCATTTCTTACAGAACAGTAATAAGAATAAATAATATCTTAAAATGAAGGGCTTGAGATAGGAGGCAACATGTGTAGGACCAGCACTTCTGGACTCCCAGCTTCCTTGAGACTCCAGTGGAGACAGCCCAGGACTCTGTGTCTGAAAGTCTTGGAACCAGTGACCTCCACTGTTGTCCCAGGAAGGTGGGCCCTGCTGTGCTGGGGCTGCAGCCACAGACCCTGAAAATGTCTGGGAAAAGGAAGAGTTAAGCATTCTCCAGGGCAGTAGGAATGGCCTCTGCTTTGCTACAGCCCCCTCAGGACCCTGGGCCCTTTTCTCATGACTGGCAGCCAGCCACTCCCTGGATATCGTCTTTCCAACAGAAAGGGGACCCTGAAGAGCAGGGCCTGACTCACTAGTAACATTTATGATCCTGATGCTAAGCCCAGGACTTTGTATAGAGCAAGAGCTTTAGGAAAGGATTTTCTCCATTAAGTTTCTGACTTGAATGAATAAAGGGAGTGGTTTACATGGTTTTTAGTAGTGACCAGAGTGTGCTTAAAATATAGTTGTCTTAAATGCACCAGACCACCTTTTTTCTTCACTCACCCCTTATAAAACCTGACAGCTTGGGCACTAGGCAGTTGCTTGGGTCATCAGACTGGCCTTATTTATAGATGGTCAAGGGTTCTAGTTGGTCATTCATGTTTCCCCATTTTCCAGCTGAGACAACTCTTCTCATTGAGTCAGTAACCAGCCCCAGTGATTGGCTGCTCCTGGCACTCCCCACCCCCCTCTTCCCTGTGATTTGACTAGTGGTCCTGGCTAAAGATCCTTTTTGGCCCACTCCACTTAGCATCACTGCTAATCACTGCCATTATATGGCAAATCTCCAGATTTCTAGACTAGATGGGGTGAAGAAATAGCAAGTGTTGCAAATGGAACTTTTTCTTGTTTGGTTACTTTTGAAAGTATGTATTCCTTACTTGTAAACTACATGAAGGTTAATGGTTTGCCACCATCTGCAAGGGCTGCCTTGATATGAACTGGCAGCAGTCTCTGCAGATAGGAAAGGTAGATCCTGGTTGGTTTGAAAGCTAAGCATCTTACTGGGGATTCTGAGGCAGATTGGGAGAATGAGGTGAGAGCCAGGCCCAGACCCAGGATTCTGTGATCCTGGACAAGTTTGTCTCAGCTTCTTCATCTGTAAAATGGGGATGATAGTACCTCTATCTCCCAGGGTGATTGTGAAGAACAAATGAGATATTTTTTGTGACATTTTGCACAGTACCTGGCACTTCATAAGTCCTTGATGCTGATGCTATATTGATAATTTACAGATTATATAGAATGGTATTTTTGGTTTTTAATTTCAACTATATTATTAGGGTAAGATTTTAAAACATAAATCTTTTAATCAGCTTTAAGGTATGCAAATACCTTAAAGAAGCTTCAGTCACATTATGTGTTTTTCAGAAAAGTTAAGATGCTAAATATTCTTTGTCCTTTGCTAAAGGATTAAATTTGCATTTAATCTCAGAGGACTCCAGGGAGTGCCAGAAAGTATTCTAACATGACCCCCTGCGGTAAAGTGCATGGGAAAATGGCCATTTGGAAGAGATTTCTTAAAAGTTTGAAATTCCTGCACTTGAACCAATTTGTTTTCCATGAATCCCATGAGAATGCCTGTCAAGCCGGATGAGGGGATAGTGTTGGACTCTGTGAATGACCCCGGTTCACAATTGGGGTTTTCTGGATCTCCTCCAGATGTTGCAAGCCGTTTGTATTTGACCATGTATGGACAACACAGTTCTGTAAACTATAAATAAAAAGAAACTGTGTGAATAGACTACTTGAAGAATTCTACATACTGACCCCCAGTTTTCACATCAGGCTGATTCTATCAGTAAGTCTTAAGGATTGTTTGCACAGTTGAATCTCATAAGAGCATCCTAGTGTGCTGCTTGGCTGCAGTTCTGGGAATAGCCATCATGTGCTTTGCTGCCAAGACAAGTGAGCTTTGACCAGAGTCACATTTTATAGAAAGAATAAACTTTCTTTTAGTGTTCCTGGTGAAAATAAGTTTGTTTGTTTTTTTTCTGAGTAAATTAATGATTTTATTAAGACTAGTAGATAATAAAATGACCATTTGGTTTTCTTTTGTAAACCAAAAATGAAGCAGATCCATGCTTTTAATACACTTCTAGAAAAGTGGGCGCTCCCTCAGAAGTGGGCGCTCCCTCAGAAGTGGGCTTATTCTTTTGATTATGTCACTTAAGGATCAAGACTCTTCTCCACTCATACCAGTCCTGGACAATCTTTACAAAAGGATCTGCCCTGAAGATGGTAGGCTAAGAATTCCACTGAGATAAGATGGTCTGGGTGCTGTTAATTTTAGGGCAAGATTAGAAATGTCTCTGAGCCACTGAACTTTAAGGAAATAGAAAAGTCTTAATCCTAATTTAATAATTGGTTATCAGTATGAGAGAAATAATCATTTCAACTGAAATGAATTAAATGTTGGTCAGGCTACAAGTGTTTGATTTTATCACAATCTGGTACAATTTGGCCCCAAAGGTAAGATATGGGTTTGGTCTTTCATACCCACCAAATACCTAGTAACTGTGTCCTGCTTTGAGGAGGTGTTTAGTGTTTCATTAATAATATATGATTGACTAGGAGCTCTTTTTTTTTTTTTTGGACATATATAACCTCTGACTTGAATAACAGAGCCTTAAGACCTTCTTGGTTTCTTCCTGAACGCCCCCTTCTCTTCCTCTGCAGCACAGAGACCCTGGCCTCCGTACTCTTCTTCCCACAGGACAAGCCAATTCCTTACTCTGGGAAGTAGGTTCTCATTGAGCAGTCTGCTTAGCTGAAATTGACTGGCACCTTTCTTTCTTTACTACCATTTCTATTCGATTTTTAAGGAATTCAGTCGTCCTCGGGGACCTCATCTTTATTACTGTGTAATTTAAGCCTGAGAGTTGTTCATGTATCAGTTACTATACAGGGCAGTAGAGAGAACCTAGGGGACTGAACATGGCCTCCCCTCTTCCCAGGGACTGCTAGCAGTTGGGCTATTTATCACTTGTGTGCATGGGGGAAAGAAACTTGTTTTTTGAACTTTCTGATTGTTTGGATTCTAGATTGAGGCGTTCACCACTGATCTAGTGACCTTTCCTGGCCATGGAAGCGGCTGTCTTCCATAGTGAGGCTGGGATGTGGTTCAAAAGCTAACAGTTGGACTGTATTTTGCTTAGGGCCAGAGATGAGTCTTAGTTAACCACCAATATGATGTTATTGGCAGCTGACAAAGCTAATTAAAAGCCCGGGGGGTTTTCATAGAATTAGGATGATCTGCCATTAGATTTGACTTCAGTTGTGGTCACAAAAAGCCACCCTTGAGCTTTAAGTCAATTAAATTAACTCCAAGTTTCTCACTTAATCCCCTGTTTAAAAAAAAAAAACAACAACAAAAAAGAATAGGCAAATATAATAAAGGGTCGGTGTTAAAATTCATTTTAGAGCAAGATTTAAAGAAAACAAAACATTTGCTTTACTTTTTTTTTTTTTTTTTTTAAATTTACAAAACAGATGCATGGGTAATTTTTCCAACATTGACCCTTGCAAAACCTTTTGTTCTAAATTTTCCCCTTCTTCCCCCCACTCCCTCCCCTAGCTGGCCGATAGTCCAAAACCTGTTAAATATGGTAAAAATACATGTTACATCCAATATCTGTATACATATTTATAGTTACCTTGCTGCACAAGAAAAATCAGATCAAGAAGGAAGAAAAATAAAAACTGAGAAAGAAAACAAAATGCAAGCAAATAATGATAGAGTGAGTGAGAATGCTCTGTGCTTTCTACACTCTGTTCCCATGGTTCTCTCTCTGGGTGGAGATGGCTCTCTTCATCATTGAACAGGTAGAACTGGTTTGAATCATCTCATTGCCGAAGATAGTCACATCCATCAGAATTGGCCATCATATAATGTTGTTGTTACTGTGTATAATGATCTTCTGGTTCTGCTCGTTTCATTCAGCATCAGTTCATGTCAGTCTCTCCAGGCCTCTCTGAAATCATCCTGCTGGTTGTTTCTTCCTTCAGAACAATAGTATTTCATAGCATTCATACACCATAATTTATTCAACCATTCTCCAACTGAGCCACAGGGCTTTTGCTATTAGAGCCAGCACTCTTCCAAGTTTAGTGCTCTTTCTGCAGAAAGCTTTTTTCCAGTTTTGCTTTTGTTAGTATGGGGGGTTTTGAGCGGGCAGAGTTTTTCATCAGGGCTGATTGGCAACTCTTCCATAATTTATAGACTATATTAAGAGTCTCTAAATATTTGCATTTAAACAATGGATCCAGATCCAACCCAATCCCAAAGTTTGTTTCGCCATCCCATATTTAGTGTGTTATAAACTACAATGTTCTTTTCTTTCCCTCTATTTTCAGAGGTATCATTATATCCCTTATCCTTGGGGTTTGGGGAGGCCAGATCTCTAATTTCATTTACATAAAACCTGGTGAAGATACCCTCCTCCCTGCAAGTTATCTAGTCCTAGTTAAGTGACTTATTCAAGATCACAACTTAGGTGAGAAGCAGGGTTCCGCTTGCTCCAAGTCTGAGGAGCAATGTAGTCTCAATCTGGCCCCAAGTCAGGAGAGCTCTTTCCCTCTCTCATGTCCTGCAGTCACCTTAAGGTTAGGATAGCTCCGAGAGTGGTCCCTCGATATCCCCATTCCATTCTTCAGCAGCTGTACATAAAGCAACGTAGATGGGGAGCTCTTGCTGTTGATTCTTCCTTCTTCCTGGCAACTTCTCCTTCCTGGTCCTATGCTGATGCCTGTAGAGCTCCTGAGGACTGAATTAGAGTTTGGTTTAACTATTATTGATTCAGTATTAACCTTTGAACTATTGGATCTTTCAGGTGGAACAAGCCAAAGTTTTAATCAAAGAAGGTGGTGTTCAGTTATTGCTCACAATAGTGGATACTCCCGGATTTGGTGATGCAGTGGACAATAGTAATTGGTAAGAGAACTCTTTGTCTCCATATTGCTTAATTCATGCTTTTTTTTAGGTGTCACAGAAACTTATTTTCACCCACTTTTAAAAATTCTGTATTGCTTTTTCTCCTTTTACATTATGAACTGGTGTTTGTCTTTTTATTATCATTTAGCTCTACCATCCCCTTAAAGCTATCATCATCATTTTTCTCCTTCCTCAACCAGACTTCTGGGGGGGGGGGGGGGGGGGGATTGCCTTTACTTCTTTCTTCTGTTTCTTGTCATTCATTTTTTAACTTTCTCATTCTATTTTTTGATTCATTGGCCAGCTGAAATTGCTGTTTCCAAAGTTACCAATTGATCTGTTATTTGTCCTATTTTAAGAGCTTCTTGCTCTCTTTACTCTTATACTCACTTCTTGATCTCTTTGCACCAGTTGATGGCGTGTTTGTTGGTGCTCTCCTGGATAAGCTTGAACTGCCTTTGCAGGATCATTCCTCCCTGGCCTGTCCTCTCCTTCCCGAGATTCTTGAGTTTACTATTCAGATCCCATTCCTGGTCCTTTAGCCCAATCCCCCAACATTCTCCTGAAGCCACTCAGTGATTGCACAGATTTTCTGCGGGGCCAGCCCCTTCACCCTTCTTCTTTGTCCCTCTGTCTGTTTCTGGTTCTCACGGACTCCTGGCCTCCCTTTCCAGCACTGGCTGTACCTTCACTCATTGATCTCACTAAGGGAGCTGGAATACTTCTTGCCTCCCTCTTGCCACTTCCAAGTTTTCTCTCATTACTACTTGTGTTCCACAACAGTTGAGATTTTCCAGTCCTTATTTACTGCCCAATTGGCGTCCAGGATACTCCTTTCTTTATGTCTCGTAGTCTTTCTTTCCTGCCTACATTACTATTCCCTCCAACTCTCACCTGCTAGTTGCTTGACTTTTCCCATGACCTCAGTTATACTTACAAGTGGTCCTACCCTTGACCTTGCCATTGTTCACAGGTTCTCCACTCCCTTACTCTTGATCTCTCAAATTCACTTTTCCTGATACAGGCTGTCATTATTCTCCCTCTCCCCCTGCCTTGCAGCCCCAGATCCTGTCCTTTGTCCATACCATGCTTGCCTTCTCCAGTCCTTTGGCTCACTCTCTTTTGCCTCTCCCATTCTCTGTCGTTCCGCTGATTGAAGCTGGATTGGATCAGAAAGCTGTGCTGACCGGGGCACCCCCAACTCCACCTTCCCCTTTGGAAGGCCTAGCTCGCTTTCCAAGACCCCTCAAATCTCTGAAGGCTCCCGTCTCCCTGAACAAATCCCATCACCCAGATGTCTCCTACTAAGGCATGTGCTCTGCACTCTCCTTCTCTTTGCTTTCCTTCCTGCCCACAAACACCCCTGATAATGCAAACTTCGGTGGTCCATCCATCTCTGTTGGAACATGTCTCTCCTCTTCTTTGTGGCTGGACTCATTGAGCCTCAGTCTGCCCTTCCTTGCTTTTCTCTCACCCCCATGATTCTGTCCCCACATCATTCAACCAGAACTTCTCTTGCCAAAGGGACCACATTTCTTCATTGCCTTTTCTCAGTCCTCATCCTTTCAATGACCCTGGTTCTTGCCTCTCAGTCTCCTTTACAGGATCTTCATCTGGGTCTCCCAGGGAGGGCTCTGCCCTGGAGCCTTCTCTTTTCTCCTCTCTGCTTTCCACTTGGTAATTTCATCAGCTCTCCTGCATTCAGTGATCTTTTTTTTCCTGATGATTTAAGTCTTTATCTCAGCCCTAACCTCTCTGTTCAGCTCCAGTCCTACATCTTTAACTCCCTATTGGGCTCCTCAGACTCTGTCTTGTCCCCATGTTAAGCTCAGCCTGAGCCTAGTTTCCTGTTTTCCTTCCCCATCCTCCGTGTCTTGTCTTCCTCACTGCTCACGTACACCCTAATTGTCCCTTCCTCACATCACCTCCTAGAGCCATCCCTCATCAGTTTTTCCCCACTTAGGTGTGTCTTCCACCAAATTATCAGTGATGCTCCTAAAATTTCCTCCTGCCTTCTTTTCCTCTAGTTCTTCCCCTCTGTCTCCTTCTTTCTCTCTCCTTTCCGTTTCAGGATTAAATAGAAAATCCTGTTTTTTCCCTCCTACCTTTTCAGGCTTCTTACAATTATTCTTTAATCCTGAGTGGTGGCCTTCTGGTTGTTCCATGAACAAGACCGTCCATTTTTGGGCCAGGGCATTCTCTCTGGCTTATCCTCCAGATTCTCCTTCCTTTGCTCTGATTACTGATCTCCTCAGCTTCCTTTGAGTATCAACTAAAAATCTCACCTTCTACAGGAAGCTTTTCCTAATTCCAGAGCTTTCCCTCTGGTCATTATTCCCAATTTATCCTGTATATATAGAACCTGTTTGTATGTATTTGTTTGTGCGCTCTCTCCTTACTAGATTACAAGCTTCTTAAGGGCAGGGATCATATTTTTTGCCAGTTTTTAATCCTGAGAACTTGACACAGTGCCTAATGTTATTTTACTCTTGTTAAATTAGGATCCGTTTTTGTGCGGATTGTAGCTGATTGGCAACTCTTCCATAATTTATAGACTATATTAAGAGTCTCTAAATATTTATTTATTGTATGTAGAAGAATTTCAGCTTACCTGATGTTAAAGAGTAATTTTATGGCATACTTTGCCTACTTCTCTGCTTAAGGAAGAATCGGCCGTTATTAAAATAATCTGCATACTTGACGTGGGCAGAACATCAGCTATAGATGCACTTGCACGTGTACTTAGAGGTGCACTGCAGATAGGGCTCTTTCTCACCGTTTTCTTGCTTTGTGTATTTTTTAGTTGGCAGCCTGTTATCGACTACATTGACAGTAAATTTGAGGATTATCTGAATGCAGAATCTCGGGTGAACAGAAGGCAGATGCCAGACAACAGGGTGCAGTGTTGTTTATACTTCATTGCCCCTTCAGGACATGGGTTAGTACTTTAATCTTTCTGTTTGGTGTTTTTAATTTGTCTTTGTGGGTTTCTGGGTGTTTTAGCTGGCCCTAAAGTCTTCTTGGATAATACCTCTCTCAATCACAATTTCTGCTAAGACATAAACCAGACACCCTTAGTACACAATGTGGCTGTATTCTCAGGGTAATTGGCTTTTGATCTGAGGGAATGATGTTTTATTTTGCTTACTTAAATATTGGTCGTGTGACATGTTTCTTTGTGACTTAGATTATATGGTGGAATTTTTTACAATTCTCAAATCAAAATGGTGCTAAATTGAACCAAATGGGAACATTTTGAGGAGGAAGAGAAAGGCACAGAGGAACTATTTAAGCTCTCTGATGCCGAGTTTGAAGCCAGGTTCCGGTGCCCTGTGGGAAACTCCAGATTTGATTGTTTAAATTGGAAATGACTTCCTGTGCCCAGAGAGTGGCAGAGAGAGCGCTCTGTTCTATTTTATATTTATTGAGATTAATCTGCATTTAACAACAAAGCAGATGGAGTTGCCTTACGTGCCATTTTCCAAACCACTCTCCAGGAGGTGAAATCTCTATAGTTAGTACTGTGCAATATTATCTCATTTTCTGAAAATATCATGAAAAACACCAAATTAGAATTTCCATAAGCCCCCCAAGTATGTCAGATTTTCCTAAAATGCCTCAGTGGTTCCAGAGCAGTTGATTCAATGATAATTCAAGAAATTAATTCTAAAACTTCTTCTGAATCTCTTGAATATTATTTGGATCAGACTAAGAGTTACTGATAAGCATTCTACAATTTTGGATTCAGTGAAAGGAAGTGATAACCATCCAATTTATACACATTATGGCAAGCTTTATCTCTTTTTAGAAATTTCTATCACTAGATGGGAAAGAATCAGGGCCTGGAGTTGTCATGTCCCTCACGGCATGCTGGGCTCTTCCTATCACCTCCTTAGCCGCTGTGTTAGTAGGTGGGTCTTCCTGGACTCCTGTGAACCACTAATGCTCTTTTCCTGCTCCCCAGAACTACCTTAGCCTAACAACAGTAATAGCAATGATAATAATAATAAGATGGGGCAGGGATTATAGAGCGCCTGCTAGAGGCCAGACACTGTAAGTGCTTACAAATGCTATCTCATTCAGTCTTTGGAAGGACCCTGCAGGAGAGGGGCTATGGAGACAATGGAGGCAGACCTGACTTTGGGTCCTCCTGACCCCAAACCCTGAGCCCTGTGTTTTGGGGCGTCTCCGCATGATGAAACCTGGAAGTTTGCCCAGGATGGGGTTGCATTCTGGTGTGAACCCTCACTTGCTGCTGGCCTGTGCCCCTGCCTCCTGGAAGCTCCACTGAGCATGCAGCCAATGTCTGCCTTCCCAGTCCCTGGCCCTTCTGACAGCACAGGGCAGCCAGAGGCTCCAAGGGGATGGCTGGTGCGTGAGGGGCTCCACCTGTGTCCCCGTGATGTCTGGGCGTAAGGAGCCTGAGAAATGACCCACACTGTCACCCTGACGGTCATGTCTTGCAGCCTCAAGCCCCTGGACATCGAGTTTATGAAGCGCCTGCATGACAAGGTGAACGTTATCCCCCTCATTGCCAAAGCGGACACGCTGACCCCTGAAGAGTGCCAGCAGTTTAAAAAGCAGGTATGTGGTGGGGGAGGGGTGTGTGTGCTGTGCCCCCCTGGGCCTGTAATATCGACTGCTGCTCCTGCTTCTCGATGCCAGAAGTTGCTCTCCTTTTTATTAGAAGATGCCCCTGCCTTGGTCCCTGTCTCCTAAGTGACAACTGAAGCTGCTTCCTTGAGAAGCAGTTGCGTCTTTTCTTATAATTTTCTTCTCCAGTTTTTTTTCCTAAGGTCCTTCCCTGCTCCCACCCCTTACCCCCACTCCTCAGGAGGACACGCCAAGGCTCTTGCTGCTGGTACAGAGCCAAGTTGCCAGCTCCTTTTGAGGTGCCTGGTGCCCTGTGAGCTCTCCCCAGGGCGCTGTCATTATTCAAGTTGTGTGACAGATGTTGCAATGGTGACCCGCACTTGGCTAGTCCTTTGAAAGTAGAATTTCCTCTCAAAAAGCTGTGCCTTGGGGCCTTTTAGATAACCTCGGCCTTCCGCCCCATTTTACTGGGGGAGAAGCCGAGGTCCAGGCAGGTCCTTCTGCTTCTTATTCCTTTAAATGTTTGTTCCACCTAATTTTACCTGATGAGGTTAGACTAAGCTCGCTGTAGAAGAATTACCTCTTCATGCAGTGCAGTGTGTTTGATGCTGGCGTTTAGCAGAGATCTCTGGCTCCAGACTTTGCTCAGGATGCCTCTGTGTCCTTTGTCTAATGAGGACCTGTTGGTCAACCTTTGCAGGCTTCTCTGACTTTTTGTGACCCTGGAAACCATCCTGCCCAGAGGCTTTTCTTGTCAGAGATGCCTGGGGGATTGCCATGTCCTTCTCTGGCTCATTTTACAGAGGAGGAAACTGAGGCAATGAGGGTGAACTGCTTTGCCAGGGGAACCCAGCTAGTAAGTGTCTGGGGCTGGATTCAGACTCGGATCCTCCTGACTCCTGGCTCCGTGCTCTATCCACAGTGCCACCCAGGTGTTCAGTTTTCACCTAGTATTCACTTAGAAATACATTGTTGGTTTTATGTTGTTTTATTCTGTTCTATTTATTTCAATTTGTTTTAGATAATGAAAGAAATTCAGGAGCATAAAATTAAAATATATGAATTTCCAGAAACAGATGATGAAGAAGAAAATAAGCTTGTTAAAAAGATAAAGGTAAGCCATTCTTAAGCCCATGCGTTGGAATATTATGACCTTAGGAAAGAATCCACCTCAGTGGTTTTTACTGTCTGCAGATTAGGAGGTCCCTCTTTAACCCAGCTGCTGGGCAGATTTCAGCTATGGGCCGCTCGTGTCCCTCTGCTAAGTCTTTGATTAAGGACAGGTCAAAGGGCAAGCATCACGGTGGGCTTAAAAATGTGGTTCTTCACTTCTGCAGTTGAGTTTTGTAGCAGATGGTTGTTTGTTCTTCAAGGCCAGGAGGAATGGTCATGTGGTTGGCAATTCTGGAGCTTCTTCGCCAACACCTGACAGGCAGAATGGGCTCCTTATTTCTGACACTCTTGGGGGCTTCTGATCCCTCGAGCTTTATTTCTTGTCATTCCCATTTGTCCTGGGTGTGTCTGAGAACATGGGTTGGGGTTATTAGCGCTTTGGTGCGGCTGCTGGTAGGCAGCAGCAAGTAGACAAGGAAGATCCGGTGGGGGGAGGGGACTTCCACTGTCACTTCTCCTGTTGGCTCATGAGTGCGTGTCTTTAGAGCAGGCTCATTCTCAGTGATGGAAGCCAGGGTGTAATGAGGCCTTGAGTCCAGGCCCCTGGAGCTGGGATGCTCTGCTCATGAGAATGAGGCTGTGCTTGCTCACATGGTATTCTAGGAATCCATCAAGGCTGTTGCAAAGACAGCTCCTTCCCATTGAAGAAGGCCATTCCGTCTTTCTGTGAGCAAAAGGAACATATTTTAATCGTCCTTTTTTGTCTTCTAGGACCGTTTACCTCTTGCTGTGGTTGGTAGCAATACTATCATTGAAGTTAATGGCAAAAGGGTCCGAGGAAGACAGTATCCTTGGGGTGTTGCTGAAGGTAAGGCTTTTGTCAGGGCCCGTTCCTTATTTATGTTCGTCCAGGTTTCTCCTTTGTAGGAGCCGAAAGCTTACTGCTCAACTGTGAATCTCGGGGAGTTTGCTCATTTGATTCAGGGTTTTAGACATGCTCCTCACTTTGGGCCCATGTGTGGCCTGGGCTTTCCTGGCTGTCAGAAAGCCGCGTTTTTTGCATGTTCCTCCTGCCCCAACCCAGGCTGTTTTCTAGGTCACTAAAGGGGCGAGAGGAAGTGTTTTCTCTTCCTTTGTAAACCTCATTTGGCAGGAACATAAGTGGCCCGACCTTTACCTGCAGCCTGGACATCCAGCAGGTCCCATTTCCCCTCCTCTAGCTCTCTCTGATAGAGCCTGATGTCCCTTTCTACTCTTACGCTTCGTGTTTGGTTCGTACTTATGTCATAGCAACATTTCCAAGTGAATGATGACCTCATATTTCTTGGCAAGAACTATTGTTTTATCTGTATGAGTAAAATCTCAAATTCTCATATCTCCTTATCTTTCTCCTTCATGTCTTTCATTAAGTCCCCTCCAAGGACTATTTATCATTTTGAGGCCTTTCAGCATTGCTAATATTTTGGGGGCCTGTGTGTTATGTTCCATTAATATAAAATATCTTTTTGTTTTTCCAAGTACACACAAAGATAGTTTTCAACATTGGCCTTTGCAAAACCTCGTGTTCCAAATTTTTCTCCTTCCCTCCCTCCGTCCTTTTCATTCTTAATTCAGAAGCCATCCACCTTCTTTTCAGGTGTCCTGGATAAAAGGAAAAACCACAACAGAATTTTCTGTGCAAGTACCTTTTTTTAGTGGGGGAGGTGTAATTTCCTGACACTTCTCATTAGCTTTTGGGTTACTTGATATTCAGAAATTTGTATCAGGATTCACTGGGAGCCAGGAAGGTCTGGCCTCACATGCCATCTCTGACACTTCTTTGCGTTTTGGCTGTTGGCCAAGCCCTTGGGATCATCATACCTGTTGGGATCACACCTCCAGGATTGTGGAGAGAGTAGGCCAGAGAGGCCTAGAATTGTTGTTCAGTCATTTTTCAGTCACATCTGGCTCTGTGACTTCATTTGAGGATTTGTTGTTAACTTCTTGGAGAGTGGTTTGCCATTTGCTTCTCTAGCTCATTTTACAGGGGAGGAAACTGAGGCAAACAGGGTGAAGTGACTTGCCCAAGGTCACCAATTAATAAGTGTCTGAGGCTGGATTTGAACTCAGCTTCCTGACTCCTGGCCCCCTGCCCTATGCAGTATAGTGCCACCTAGCCGCCCTGACATAGCTGGGAGATCATGGTCTCAGTGACGGGGACTTTTGCAGTTTCTCAGAGCACTGCCTCCCATAAATGAGGCTCATCCTTTTTTCCTCATTCCTCCCCTCCAGCTGTGCTGGCTCACCACCTTCTTGCCTCTCCAAAAGCTCTTGTCAGCTGTGTGAAGGGCCAGGCCCCCAGGCCCCCCAAGCCTAGTTGCATCTCACTGAGTGCAGATTGTCTGCCCTACCTCTGGCTCTCCTCTGGTCCCCGTACACCATACAGTCCCTTCTGCCCCCCAGTTTGCCACTGCTCACTTTCAGAATCTCTTTTCTCTTCCCCTCTCACCCTGTCCTTCACCCAACAGAAGGAATGTCAGAGGTCATCTGGTCCAGCCCCTTTTATTTTACTAAGGCCCACAGAGAAACGACTGGTTCCAGTACCTTGTGAATTTTTCCTTGCTTTCCTTTCCCCTTTCTGAGCTCAGTCTGACCTTTACTATTGACTGGCCTTAAACAACATGGACTTAGGGAACATGGAGTTTGACTGTCGTTGCCCTTGTCTCCAAGAGGAGATGGAAAGCGCCTCAGTTTGAAAGGCTATTTATTTTCCTGCCACATCAGGTGCCAGGAGGGCCCACTAAGGTTGTGCCACTTTTCAAAGAGATGTTCAGCTACTCTCCATCCCTTTCTAGCTTCTCTTTAAAAAAACTTTTTATGATGCGCCAGGGTAAGCTTCTGGTAAGTATTTGATCCCTAGTGTGTATACATCAGCATGGCCTCTCATCACTTCATCATCCTCTTTGTCCTCTGGCCTGGAGAAGCCACTGAGTCACAAAGTGCATGTCCTTTGGGAAGATCTCCCCCTGTTCTTTCCTCCAGATTCTCTTCCTAGTGAATGGTCTCCCTACCAATGGTGGGAAATGAGGCGGCCTCTGCCCTCTCCTCCTTGGCATCTTCATGGAGAGCTTGGAAGCCGGTGCCCTTGTGTGACCCACCCAAGGTGGGCCTGGCTTCTCTTTCCATCCTATTGGACATGGAATTATGATCTCCATCTGAGCAGAAAGTACAGTTACATTTGTTTTTGTAAATGGTCTTAAGATGTGATGATTCTTTGTTTCTGCAGAGGTAGGACGAGACAAGGGGTGCCCAGAGCTCAAACACGGGGGTAGAAGGGGAGGGAAGGTCCTACTTCTCAAGAACCTACAGGATCCAGTTTGGTGCCCAGCATCTGTGTCATGGTGGGGTGTCACGGTGGGGTGTCGCCTTGGTCTTGTGGGGGGTCCAAAAAGAACAGGCTGTGGCCATTACTGCATGCATTCCAGAAAGATGGTCACAAATGCTCCCCCACGCTCAGGTTCTGGTGACTCTGGTGTCCTCATCTGTACAGTGAGCATCAGATGAGGTTAACAAAGTACAACAGGAAATGTATTGTCCCAAAGGCTCCTGGGATTCTGCTTTTTATTGGGAATTCGTGAGGGAGAAGAGGAAATTCGGGTTGGGGATGCTTCCATTCTAAAAAAAAAAAAAAAGGCATTAAAACATTTATTTAAAAGGACAAGAAGACAGAAGGAAGGTGGGAAGAAAACTCTGATATATAACTTTGAAAGTTATGTATTTAATAAGAGAAGCAGGCTATATACATACTGGAAGACACATAATGGTGTCTTGTGCCGGTCTCCTTTTCTGTTCTACAAATATGGAAAGTCTTGGTGTCACGTTCAGAAAAAAAGCAGAATGTGAGAAAATAGATGGGTTGCTTACCTAGCAAAGGATGATGGTCTTTAATAGCCTATGGGCTCCTTGAGATGTGGAGGGAATTAGGGGAAAGCCCTGCACACTTCTAGGCAGGCTTGGAGAGGGCCTGGGTTTAAATCCCAGCTGAGTACCCGTTCTGGTACTGGAACCAATCATTTTTCTGTGGGCCTTAGTAAAATAAAAGGGGTTGGACCAGATGACCTCTGACATTCCTTCTGTTGGGTGACTTTATGGCTGTAAACTGCATCATTGGATGAGTGAGGAGCACTGCATTGGGAGCACTGACCAATTACATGTCACTTCTCCCCTTTGCTGAAAGGTGTCACTGTCACTTCCCGTCCCCAACAGCTGCCCAGTCCTTGCCAGTCCCTGTAGAGCTATGGTCCAACCCCAGCTTTAACTGTTTGGAGCCTTAGCTGGGTTAGCCATCCCCAGGCATCTACAATTCTGTGATCTTGTGGTTCTGGGCCCTCGTCACTACTCACCTTAAACCTCATCACATAGTTGAAACTTCAAGCTTGTTTAAATTGTTTAAAGAAGCATCGAATCCATCTCTAAACTTACACTGAAAAGAAGCAACCCGGAGTCAGCATACTGGCCTTCTTTTCTCTGGCTGGCTGTATTTAATGACAAAGCAGCCCTTTCCATTAAAGTTTGTGCCCAGCAGGAAATGAGGGGAGCTGAGCAGGCCTAAAAGTGGGTGTTGCTTTTTAGGGAGCGGGGTCTACCTGAGGGACTTGAGGGCGAGCTTAGTGATTTCAGGCATCTCCAAAAGTAACAAAGCTATGTCTCAAGTGTCATTGGGAGGATGTGTCCTTCTTGGACATAACCTAACTGACGTCATTTATGTTCAAATGTGGCTTGGCGTGGTACGGATAAAAGCACAGAGACATAAGAACAGTGTTACAAGTGGGCATTTGGTCACGTGAGGTTTCATCACTAATGCTGATTCATTCTCATGCATTTGCACATCATGACGCAGGAGCCATGACTAGGGCCGCTATTTGGGTAGCTTTGGCTCTGATTGAATCAAAACACAGGGTGTGTGCATTTCCAAAACCTGTGTCCTTTTGGGTGCTAGGGTCTTGTGTAACTTTAAACCATAACATTTGAATTTAGTTAAGTTCCTAAGGTGAAAAACATTCAGAGTAATGGTGTCCTCCGCTAATAAATGTGTAGAGTATCGGGTTTAACTTGCCTCCTGACATTTCTTGGATTTAAGGTGTGAGCAGAGAAAGCCAGAAAAACATAGACCTCATAGTTTGTCTGTTGTTGAAGAGCAGACAAACAGGATATTTCCTTCCACTTGACCCGGGGGAGGTTCTTGGTAAAGAATAAATTAATATTAATCATCATGTTTTGAAAAGCATATTGATAGTTATTGTTGGGAAAGCTTAGTATTCTTAAGTGAATTGACTTGGCGTATTCTGTGTTTTTCCTGCAGTTGAAAATGGTGATCATTGTGATTTCACAATTCTCAGAAACATGTTGATAAGGTAAGTGTGAACAATAACATGGAGTTTAAAATAGATTTATTTTAAAAAACTGGAGAGGCCTAAAATGCTGACCTCTCCAAGTATCAGTTATTTTTAAAATGGGGATAGTATTTATGGTGTTGTGGTTTTTTAATTAGCATATATTGTAATTTCTGCCACAGTCTTGACAAGAAAAGTAGCCAAAGAGTAAATGGGTGATCTGATGGTTAGATGACAGCCATTCTTGTTGCTGGCTGTTTAGTGGTGTTGACTTTCCTCTATGAGCACAGTGTAGCCCCTTAAGTTACTGGTTTAAATCCGGTAGATTAATCCCAGAAATAGAGCCAAAGAAAATGGTGGAAAGCTCTAGTAGATTGATTTGAAGACAGAAAACCTGGAATCAGCCTTCATACCTGTGTGTCCTCCTGGGCCTCTTGGCCCCTCCATAAAATGTGAGGGCTGGGCTGTTCTTTCAGTTTTAAACTGATGACTCAATGACCTGCCAGAGATAGGGCTTCATTCTTTGTTCCATGGGTTCCCTTCTCTTGGAGACTCTTCTTCCACAAGGTGTGTATCCAAAGTAATTCCCTCCGTCATGGAGAAAGTTCAAAGGGAAGAGATGCCCCCTCTTGTGACCTAGTACTGTGCACATTTCACCAAGGACCAGAATACTGCAGGACTTGGGCAATTGCAGTAGATGGAGAATGCTCATTGTCTGGATGGACCACTCAGTTGAAGGATAGCCGGTGGGGTTGGGCCATTGATGCATCTCTTGGATGTGCATTGTGAGGGACAACAAACTCAGAATTAAGTGGCAGGAAGAGCATGGATTGGGTTCGAGAAACTCCTCAAGACCTCCTCAGTATTCCCCAGGCTGAGAATCTGGACAGAGATACAACGTGGCGGGGAAACGGAAGTGGTTTGTCTAAACTGGAGCCAAGTGCCTAATGGCTTGTCCTTGTGTGCCTCAGTAAACTTGGACTGATTCAGACCTCGGTGAGGGCTGAACTTCCAAGAGTGATTGTGTCATTCAGAGGTCAGTGTTCGAGTGGTAGGGAAACCTCTCCTGGGGAACCCCAAGAATCTGACTTCTCTGAATAAAGTTTAGATGACCACTGCCAGCCCTCCATCCCACCCAAAGAAGGCACTAGGGTGAACACTAGGTTCAGTGTGAGGCGGAGTGTATGTGGACCCTGGAAGAAAAGAGATAAGGGCAAGAGAGGGGACGGGCAGAATGGAGGCAAGACAAATGATTCTGATCATGCCTCATTTTATTGGTTGCAATAGTACAGATATATATAGCAGTAGGAACAAAATCAGGGTTGTACAAGCACAGTACAGGCTGGGAGTCCTAGACAAAGGGTTGGTATCCCGCCCAAGCATGAGCTGCTCACATGTTTCTGGTGGCAGAAAGCTCTATGATGGGATTAGGGGATGCCTAGATATCTGCCTATTCAAAGTTAGGGTGTGATTAGGAGATTCCTATTCAGGAAGTCTTTGTAATGTGATTAGGAGATTCAACCTATTCAAGGTTGAAGGTTTGGCCTTATGTGGCTGTAGATTAGTGCCGGCTCCCCACAATCCATAAAGATTTTATCAGGGTGGGATGGCAGACTGGATCAAAGAAAGTAAAACTGAGTAGAAATCTGTGGAAGCCTTGGCCTGCTGAACATGAGCATTTTAAAGC
Organism: Dasyurus viverrinus; assembly: GCA_020854095.1. Classification (NCBI taxonomy): domain Eukaryota; kingdom Metazoa; phylum Chordata; class Mammalia; order Dasyuromorphia; family Dasyuridae; genus Dasyurus; species Dasyurus viverrinus. The sequence goes on from CM036997.1 coordinate 3,740,500, forward strand.
CCAAATAGGAGGAGCTTGACTGTAGAGAGTGGGAATTCCCTTAGGAGAACTATGGCAAAGGCTCTGATGGTTAGATGCATTTTAGAGTGCATCGAGGTGCCTTTTGTACGTAGTGGAGTCTGAGGCCTGCCACAGGAGGGCAGTCTGGTCACAACTTTATGGTATTGAGAGAAGGACTCAGCTGTCTCAGTTTTGGAACTGGAGATTTCTGAGCTCCTTACAATGTGCAATGGGTACAAATTCTGCTTCACATACTGTCTTGGGTGGGGGCCCTCTTACATGGGTGTGTTCTAGGAACTGCCCAAAATCTTTTCCTACAAGACAGTGAAATATCCTTGAGGCTGTTTTTCTTACATGGTCACATTTGACTGCTCATCCACTGGATTTCTCTACCTTGTCCACTGGGTGACTTTCATTGTCTTGATTCTAGGATTTACCCGTCTCTGGCCCCACTGGAAGAATTGTTAGAAAGATTTGTTTCCAGGAGAAGCTTGGGGGCATTAAAAGCATTCTCCTCCTCCCCCCACCCCCGCCACAGTGTATTTCAGTTGGTTCTCTTCCATTTGAGACTGGAAATCTAGAATCTTTGTCCTATTGGTGGACCCATGGATCCCTTGCTTGTCTTCCTCTCTTACCCTTTGCTTCCCCATTCAACAATCCTTTCCCCCATATATTTTTTTGTAAACCCTTTCCCAATGTGAATGCATTTTTAGAACTACAAACCCTCCTACCTCTACTGACTCTGTATCTATTCTTCCTCTGCACCTTATTTGTAAAACATAATTAGTACTTTTATCTTTTTCTAGGCCGTTTTGCTTTTCAGAGTCAGATCATAGCCCCAGTCTTCCTTTTGAGCTACCCAGTTGCTGATGTCAGTCTTGAACATATGGTGTACATTTCCATGCAAAAAACATAAATAATTTGTCCGTGTTAAGTTCCCTGAAATTGAGCTTTGATATTGGCTTTTACATGTTAAATTTTCTGTTGAGTTCAGGTTTGGTTGAAAGAAAATCCTGAAAATCTGCAAGTTTGTTAAATATCTCTCTTTTTTTTTTTTTTTTTTTTTCATTCCATATCATGGATAATTTTGTTGAACATAATATTCTTGGCCACAAGCCTAGTTCTTTTGATTGCTGGTATATATGATTCCAGAACTTGTGGATTTTATTGTGGCTACAAATAAATCTTGTACAATTCTAAATTTAGGTGCAGCATATTTGAATTATTTTTTCCTTGTTTCTTGTAGAATTTCCTCTTTCATCTGGGGGTTCTGAAATTTGACAATAATGTTTTTATGTGTTTTCCACAGAGGATCAGTTTGAGGTGGTGATCGGTGGGTTTTTTCTATTTCAACTGTCCCCATAGGGCAGTTTTCTTGGATTATTTATTGCATTATTGTGTCAAGGTTCTTTTTTTGCTCACAGCATTCAGGTAGTCTAATTGTTAATTATGTTTCTCTTCTTGATCTATTCTCCAGATATGTTGTTTTTCTTATAAGATTTTCACATGCTGGTAGTTTTTTTTGTTTCTTTGTTTGTTTTTGTTTTTGTTTTTATTTTTGTTTTGTTTTGAGGCAACTGGGGCTTATTAAGTGACTTGTCCAGGTCACAGCTAGGAAGTGTTAAGTGTTTAGGTCAGATTTGAACTGCACCACCTAGTTGCCCCTATTTTTTCATTCTTTGTATTTTGTTTTGTTCTTTCTTGCTCTAGCTTAGCTTCACTGGCTTCCCATTGCCCAGTTATACTTTTCAAAGAGTTATTTTCATCTTTAAGGCTTCTATATCTCCTTTTGTAGTTGGTTAACTTTTTTTTTAATCTTGTTTTTCTTGGATAGTTTTTAAATTTAGTTTTTCCTCAAAGCTTCACATTTGATTTTTAAATTTTCTTTTGAGTTCTATGAATTCTCTCTGGGCAGGGACCATTTCACAGCACTCTTTGGGGTAAAAGCGTTTTCCCCTTACTTCAGTGTCCTCTGAAGGTGAACCCTGGGCTTCCCTGTTTCTGTAGTAAGTTTCTGTGCTTAGGATCTTTCTTCTTTGCTTGTTCATTTTTCCTTAATGAGAATTATTAGTGTAAGTTCTCCCCTCTGACAAACTTCACCTTCCTGCAAAGTGTGGCTCCTCTCCCTCCCCTCTCCTTTCCCCCTACATACACTCACTCACTCACTCCCAGTGTGCTGGTTCCTTCCCTCCCAGGGCCTCATGCCTGGCACATAGCCAGATCTGGGATTCCCAATCAGATGGGAATGATCCATCTTCTGGGACTCGGAACCCGACTGCACAAACAGTCCAGGAGGTGAAAGTTTCTGGTTCAGGCTGAAGCTCCAGCCTCCCCCAGCTCACCCCAGGCTCCCCACTGGGAGTTTCTGTGGAGCGATCCCGGGGGTGTCTGCACTTAAGACCTTGTCAGGTTTTATGCAGAAGTCATTTGATATTTCTTTCTGGTTCTGGTCAGATGTTGGTTTCCAGAGAGGTTGGGGGCTTTCTGTGGTGTTCAGCAACAAGCCTCTGTCACTACTCTTCTGTTCCCCTTTATTTAATCAGTCAGTAAGCTAGTGCTTATGAAGCATCTGCTTTTGTGTGGGGGCTTCATAGAGAGGTCAAGGCAATCCCCACTGCCAGTCCAGTGGGAACAGGCAGGGAGCACACAGCACAAAAAAACTCTAGATGGGCTGAATTAATAGTCCTAGATGGAGGAGAACTGGGGTTCCAGCTAGAATGGGACACAAGCCTAGAGAAGTGCAGATGAGGAGGGTGAGCGATCCAGAATGCTTCGGGGTAGGCTTGGGGGCAGGGAGAGGAAGGGCCAAGGGGGCAGACACATGTTTCGGCTCGTGAGACCCATTCACAAGCCTGTGTGTGCCTTCTGAGCGCAACCCCTTCCAGCTCAGCTAGGCCAGGCTCCAGCTTGAACAGGGCTCTGATGGGCCCAAGGCATCATCATTGTGAGCATTGGGAAGGTTTACAAACTCAAACGGGCTTTACGAGCATCTCATTTTGTCCTAGAGTAACCCCAAGAGGTGGTTGAGAGGCTGTTATCCCTGTTTTACAGATTAGGAAACTGAGGCCCCAGAAGATGGGTGGGAATGACTATGTCTAATGACTTTGGGTCCAGTGCTCCCGTGTTGCCTGAGAAGCCCAACAAGAGGTGAACTCACATCACTTCTTCCAGAACGTTTTGTTCTTCTTAAAGTGAGATTGAAAATGACTGTTGTTTTCTTCTTTAGAAAAGCATTTTATTTTATTTTTTCTTTCTTTCTTTTTTTTTTATTAAGTAACAATTTTTATTGACAGAACCCTAGAAAAGCATTTTAAAGGAAGATGTGTAAAGTGCTTTGCAAATAGTAGCTATGCTTATAGTTGTCTTAACCATCGGCATGGTCTTTGCTCAGAGGGCAATTGTTTTGTGGTAATCATGCTAATAAGGGCCCTTGTTGGGCCCTTGTCCTTTTCTCTTGTGGCTTGATGATGAGCCGTGAGGTCATTTCCGGTCTTGACCCTGATTTCATGATTCTAGTTCTTTGGCAACTGATAATAACCGTACTATGATCTGCAGAAGAGGAGTTGATGGAAAGCTAGTTGGGGAAGCTGAATAACTTCTCACAGAACATCTCATCTTGAAGCCACCTTTGAGGCTGATGTGCCTTAATTGACATTTCACTGAATTATTACTGAAACAACTTAATTTCAGAAAAATGAGGTTTCTGTGGCCTTCTACAGTTGTCATCTGGTAGGAAAGCCTCCCAGAGCCCACCCTCAGACCCAGGGGGCCTCCCCTCACACCCGTGTGTAATGCAGGAGCAAACACTTGCTGTTGTCTCTGTTGTGACAGAACCCACATGCAGGACCTGAAGGATGTGACTAACAACGTGCACTATGAGAACTACAGGAGCCGGAAGCTGGCGGCCGTGACGTACAACGGGGTGGACAATAACAAGAACAAGGGACAGCTGACCAAGTGAGCGGGGATGGCGAGAGGGCTAATGGGGAATGGGGGTTGGGCCTGGGGCTCCCTTCAGGGGAGTCTAGGTCAGGCTGGGAGCAGCTCCTGCCTAGCTTCCACCATTTACCATGTCCTTGTGGGAGAGGGTAAAGTTGTTTCTCTTGAGATGGTGAAGGTTTCCCCTGCCTCACCTGGCAAAGCCCTGGGACATCCCAAGGCGTTTCGGAAAGCCCCCCATCCAACCCCAGCGGTGGTACAATGGACAGCGTCCTGGGAAGGAAAGGCCTTGGCCTAGCAGAGCTGGGCTCGGCCCTAGGGGTTTTCTGGCTCCTGCCCACTGTGTTCTCCTCCTGGTGGGGAGACTGACATTCACCATTGTATTTGTCCTCTTCTGCGGGGTCATATTTAATTTTAAATTGTCTTTTTCCTCTTCCCTAGCATTTTTCTTTATGTACAGTAGGCCTTTAGTCATTTCTCTTCCTACTGCAATCCCAGAGCCCTTTTAGCCTGAACCTCAGAGTTCCCTCTTTGAGCTGCCGTTTTGTGTGAAGGCTGCTTTGGGGGGCTCGCCAAGGCTGATCTGTTTTATATTTTTTATCACTGAGACTCTGCAAAGGTGACGTGCACATGCAAAAGAGGCTGCTTATGTATGCAGGGCTCTGGTGTGCACCAGACTGGCAGGCGTGAAGACCCTTCCTCATTTTAAAGTGTCAGAACATCATGCAAAATTAAAACGCCTGCTACTGTTTTCTGTTTAGATTAAATGAAGCTGTGCATTTGGTATGAGTTTATTCAGCAAGTACTTAAACTCATTTTTCATGGTCCCTCTGGAGTCAGAGGCCCAGTGTCATGTGTGACCCCAAGAAAGTCCCTTCCAGGCAGGTCTTCACTCAGCTGTTAAATGAGGAAAGGCCACGGTCCTCCTGTCTTCAGCATCCTGATTTTTGTGGCTTGATCACAAAACATGGTCGTCCTCAGTTTCCAATAGAGCTGATGATGGAGTTCCGATAGAGTTCTCCGATAGAGAACTAAAATGTCACCGGGGGCTTGCTAATAACTCTTGGTGGCACATAAAATCCCGTTAGAATTGTCTCTGAATTCTCAGGATTGGTTTTTCTTGTAGGGCTGTTATATTGCTGCTTAAGCCTTTAAAATCTGATGTGCAAATTGTTCATTAAACTTCTCTGTTAATCAGTTTCTCCCTTGGCTCTCTGCGGCACTGGGGGGCCTGACAATGGCCATTTTCTCTCTGTTCCGTGGGTCACCTCCGACCCCTTTCCCTTTGTTTCTCTTTCATGGGCCTCCTTGGTTCCTAGGGCTTGAAGTAGGACCTCCCAGCAGCTGCCTCCCTCCTCCACCTGAACATTCCGCAGGTGCCCCAAACTTGCCATTACCTTTTCCCCTAAGCGTTTTCCTTTGCCTTACACCCCCATTTCTTTCCAGTCACCTCCAGCTCTTCCCTTGCCTTCCCCCAGCCCAAATGAAAAGTCACTGGAGCTTAGTTTAGAGGTAGATGGATGGAGGTACCAGTAGGGGTGGGGAGGTGGGGGTGGAGGTGTCCATTTAGCCCAACTCCCTGTTTTACAGATGGGAAATTGAGGCTCACCTAGTAGCAAAGGCCCTCAGACTCCAGAGCCATTATGTGCCTGCATGGATGTACCATAGAAACAGATACACAGAGTAGTAATGGAAGACAGGAGCAGCAGGCTTAGTTGTGGGCATCAGGAATGGCCTGGCCAGGTGGGAGTCCTTGGCCAAGCTTTGAAGCAGGGAGGGCGGGCACAGGTGGCAGAAGCTCCCAGACTTGGAGCAGCAGCATCTTGTGAGACAGCCAACACCTGGTCTTGCTGGGTTGGGAAAGGGGGACCAGGTTAGGGAGGACTCTTGAGGTTGGGGGGGGGGGGGGATGTGTGGTTAGCCCTGGGCTTTAGGACATAGGGCTGGCTGAGGGGAGGATTTACAGCCTGGCCTCCCTTAGCCCAAGTGCCTTCTACTCCAGGGTAAGGCACCTCTTGGGAAGAAAGTGCTCATATCCCCATTTTAAATTAAGGACACGGAGGCAGATAGAGTCACAGCTTTGAAGGGTCTGAGGAGGAACTTGAATTCAGATCTTCCTGATTCCAGGCCTAGCACTCTATCCACTGTGTCACCAGCTGGTTTGGTGCCTCCCAGGCTCACCCCCTCTTAGATGGAGCTTTTTATCACCTGTTTGGTTTGTGTCCTCAAAGCAGAGGTGAGGTCCTGCTCACTGCGTGTGGCAGCTCGCTCACTGTGGAGTGCTGCGTTTGATTAAATGGGTCTCGATGCACCCGAAGACATGTTAAGTGCTCATTTAAATTATTCCAGAGTTAAACAGTTTATTTTAATCCCCAAGAATTCTGAATGTTTAGGTCTAGAAATGATAAAACGAAGAATTGACAGCTTTTTTAATAGCCCAAAAGCCTCCATTCTTTCTCACTATTTCTAGCAACCCAGAAGTTTCAACTTAAGGACCTCCTGAAGCATGGGCCGACCTTCCAAAGTTTGAGTGTCTTTCCTAGACGGTGGCCCTATTCTTGGGCTGGTCACTCTCACTGTTCAGTGAGGAAAGACTGTGGTTTGAGTTTGATAGCAGAGCTTACCCCCCCAACCCCTCAAGCCCCATTCCCTTCCACTGTGGCAGAGCATCTTCGAGAAGAGCTTGTCCGGACTGAGTTTTCTTTGTCTCCCCTTACTTAGTTACGATCAACAACTATGTTGAATGTGTTTGTTGAGCACCGGGTGCAAGCACCACAATGCAATTGAAAAGATTTTCCTAAAAAAAAGTGCTAAGTGCTTTGCAGAGAGCTCATTTGATTCTCAAAGTCAGGTAACAGTTTCTGTGGAACAGACACCTGCTATGACTTTAGATGCAAACCCTAGAAAACATATTTGTCCTGGTTTTGTAAATTGGCTCCCTTTCTTTGGAAAAAATTGGGTTTTGTAAACACATTGGGACAGATAGGGAAATCTTTTCTTTCTGAATTCTGGTTTCTTGAGCTTGTTCACCCAATTCAGGTGAACATCAGTTTTGCCAGCCCCGTGTGTATATGTATCTTCCAAGGAGAAGCTGACCATGTTCAGACCACCCGAGAACTTTAGGAGTCCAAGGCAGGTCAGACTGGCATCTACCTGATTAAGTTCTGCTATTGGAGCTGAGACAGCCTTGATTGTTAAGTGGTCGCTTTTGTGCCCTCTTAGCCTCCTGGGAGTTCACCCAATGTCTAATTCTCTCTCTGTCCCTTTACCTTGCTGGGCCAGGAGGCAAAACTGCCCCTTCCATGCCAGGGTCTATGCTCCCCATCTTTGCAGCACAATAGCAGCAGCCCAGAGCACTGAGCTTCCATTGTGAAGCCTAAGGGAAAGGCAGCCACGTCTGCTCCTTGGCTGTTGAAAATGTAGTTGGATGGATGTGTTCATGTTCTTCTAAGCCTTTCTGTGTTTGCGTCACCCAGGAGCCTTTGTTAGGAGACTTAGAAATCTCTCCCTAAGGATATTGCTTGTGAAATATTGTGAATATTTGTGAGATAGAAGGGAATGGGGAAAGGGAGAAACCCCACAATCTGCAGAAGGTCCTCAGGAGGGGGCTGATGCAGGTCTGGACGTGGGTTTGCAGGTTATCAGTTCCTCTGGTTCATTCTAAAAGTCCTAGGTAGTATAACTATCTTAGAATAAGGGATAAGTATTGCTTACAATTTCAATATTTACATAAGTACAACTTAGTCTCATTACTGTCCTTTTCCCCCAAAGAAAAGAAAAAACCACATTTTAAATCATTCCAGCTTTTTTCTCATGGCTTGCTTCTCTAAATGACCTTTAAAACATCCCCATCTCTTCTCATTTTGCTTTGCTTATCCTACCTGTTACGAAACGCCATCTCTGTGACCATACACCATCGATTGCTGTCTCTTGGGTCTCACCTGTGTTTTTAGTTTAGGTTCTAGGAAGCCCAAATTATGTTACAGATTTTTGACCACAGCTAAGCCAAGGCCTCTTGACCGGTAGGAGCCTTGGGGGGGCTGAGATGATCCCAGGGGCCCCTAGAACAGCGTGCATAATATTGTCTGTCTGGAAACCAGGTGTCCTGAATAATGTTAGGGCAATTTCAAGAAGAGGGACATTCACAGACTTGTTTTCAAAAACCAGAGGGAGACTGAGCCCCACCACCTTGGTTTTGGCCACCTCAGTTTTGGTCTTGGTTGTGCGTTGAAGCTAGAGATTGGGTCTTCCCGTAGTTAACGAGCCAAACTGGTTTTATCGTCCCGGCAGGAGTCCCCTGGCCCAGATGGAGGAAGAAAGAAGGGAGCATGTGGCCAAGATGAAGAAGATGGAGATGGAGATGGAGCAGGTGTTTGAGATGAAGGTCAAAGAAAAAGTGCAGAAGCTGAAAGACTCTGAAGCCGAGGTATTCTCCCTAAAGTACCATCATCTCATTTTGGGCAATGAGGAACATTTCAATGACCAACAGCAAAGACTTTATAATCTTCATTTTAATTACTAGTTTTAACCTCTTCTAATAAACCTTTTTCCAAAGCCAACAGTTTTGAGTTTCTTTATACTCCTGCCCTATCTCATGACAAGGGCCTAAGGTTCTTAAGGAGGATGGATCCAGAGGCCGTCCCCCAGCTTGGCAGAAGTTGCCATCAAGACCTAAGAAAGATATAGGTGTAGCTCTCCGTCCATGACCTTTCCCAAAGGGCAAAAGTCATTAATGACCAGATTTGCCACAGCTTGTATACCTGCTGCTCCTCCAGGGAGGGCCCTGAGAGAGTTTGCCCTGTTTACTCCAGCCAGACTCCTTCAGGGTACGTGTTTTGCGGGATGTTAGCCCAGAGCCTCTCAGGTACTGGGTGCTGAAGCCCCCAGGAGGCAATTGAGCAGCTTGTCCTTAGTGGCTCTCTGGGCCCCTAGGGTGGCCCTCAAGGGCTGACCCAAGATCTTACCTTAGGTTCAGCTTTAGCCTGGCTGCCTGCAGAAAGGACTATGGCTGTTTCTCCAGTGGTAGGGAGGTACCTGAGGCTTGCCACCTCTCCTTCTTCCTGACTTCTTTCCTAGACAAGAGAGTCCCACTTGTGATGGGGGGAGGGGCTTCCCAGCAGTCACAGGGCCCTGCTGTCTCCTGATTTTCTCCATTTGGGGATGTTTCTTTTGTGCCTTAGCTCCAGCGGCGTCATGAGCAAATGAAGAAGAACCTAGAGGCACAGCACAAGGAATTGGAGGAGAAACGGCGTCAGTTTGAGGATGACAAAGCCAACTGGGAAACGCAGCAGCGTATTTTGGAACAACAGAATTCTTCCAGGTAACTCGTGGGATTCCCTTTTTTGAGGCGTTTTGGAAAGAGCAAGTGGCGTCTGTAGCTCCTCTGAGATTGGAGCTGGGCTTTCTGTTTCCATGAGTTTCATAGCAAGTCACCAGAAAAAGCAGCTCACCCTTAGGAGACTTCTGGGTCCATATTGGGAAAGGAACAGAGGCGGCAGTGTCTGCTCGAGCAGCTCCAGGTGACCCCTCCCTCAGGGCCTCAGTTTTCTCCTTGATGAAATGAAGGCCTTAGGCTTAATGGGCTCTCGGGACTCCTCGAGACTTGATGCCTGTGATCCTGTGGGTGTAATTCTGCAAAATAAAGTACTTTGGGGTGTGATGGGAAAAGGTCATTTCTAAACTCTAAATACTGGGTGGGAGCAGCCCAGCCCCCAGGCTCTTTGGTGCCCAAAAGCATCGAGTCCTAAGGCCTTGGGGGGCTGCTCTTTGTGCTGCTTGGGACCCTTGGCAGCTCCAAGAGTGGGGGGAGCAGATGGTAGACTCCAGGTGCCAAGATGCCCTCAGCCAGCTTGTGCTCCTTTCTGCTTCGGAGTGAGACTGGGGGAAACTTTGCCTGTGGTTTGGTCCTCAGCTGAGCAGGCTTGGTGGGGGGAGGGGGGGGTTCCAGGCCATTGGTGTTGACCTTGGATGCTTTTTCTTCTTCTTAGAACTTTGGAAAAGAACAAGAAGAAAGGGAAGATCTTTTAGACCCGTTCTACCACCAGTTACGTAGGAGTTGCCAATCTGCCAGCCTGGACGTCAGTGTTTGTTGGATCCCTTTGACCAATTTTGCACCATTTGTATCCATAATGATGGATTTAACAGCATGACAAAGTTTTTTTTTTTAGTGTTTTTTTTTTTTTTTTTTTTTTTCCGGTTAATGGAGATTAAGATGCCTTGAATTGCCTCGTGGTGTCGGCGTACTTAGAAGTAAACACCTCTAAGTATCTTTCCAAATTTTTTTTTTTAACAGATATCTTCACTTTAATGCAAGAGAACATTTTACTGTTGTACAATCATGTTCTGGTGGTTTAATTGTTTACAGGATATTCCAAAATAAAAGGACTCTGGAAGGTTTGCGTGGAGGAGAACTCGCCATACTCTGATACAAACTGTGCTTCTCTCTCTGTGTCTCTCTCTCTCTCCCTTAGACTTCTCCGCAGATGAGAACGTGACCTAGTCTAACACAGCTGACCCTCTTTTTTGACACTTCCATTGTTTAAAAATACACATGGAAAAAAAAAACCCTATAAGCTTCCACTGCACCTAAAAGCTTTTTATAACAGCCCTTTCTTGTTTGGAATTCTTTAAATATATGCTCTTCTCAATTTAGTGACTTCTTTAGCCAGAAGACTCTCATTACTGCTTCATTTTTGTAATAACATTTAAATTTAGATATTTTCCGTATATTGGCCCTGCTAAATAGAATATAGCGTCTTTCATATGGTAGGAACCAGCGAGTAAAACTTTCCTTTAACTCCCTTTTTACACTTTATGGTAAGTAGCAGGAAAAATGCATTAATAGGTCATTTCTAGATAAAAATGTGGAGTTAACTACCAACTTGTTTCTACCTGTGTGCAGTCTCTTTATTTTACTAGAAATGGGAATCATGGCCTCTTGAAGAGAAAAAAAGTCACCGTTCTGCATTTAGCTGTATTCATATATTGCATTTCTGTATTTTTGTTTGTATTGTAAAAAGTCACATAATAAACAATATTGTGATGTAACACTTTGGTCTAAAGTACTTTGCACCTAAAAATCAAGGAGCGCTTATGATCACCTGGGCAGAGACCGGCAAGGAGAGAATTCCCAGTGTCCTTACTGATAGTCGCCTATCCCAGAATTTTGTGTGAGTATTTTTGGTTCATTTTCAGGGAGCTCCCGGTTGCTTTCTGCTCCAAGGAGCTAAATCCTTTATGTCTCCTTATTGTTGACTTTTCTTTGAAGAAAATTGCTGATTCAGATTCGATATGTCCATATATTTCTAGAGCATTGAATTTAACTTCTTAAAAGCAAAATTCTGAATGTTGTTCTTAGGCTGTCATGTAATACAATGTTATCGAGTTTTATCTCGGTGGTTAGTGGGGGAAAGTTATTTTTAGTTGGTTTATTTAGTGCCCCCTTTTTTGTTAGGATTATTTATCAAGGGGGCTAAACAAAAAAGATGGATTCAGGATAATCGTAAGCATTTTGACTTGCCTTGGAAGAACAAGACGGCCATTGCTGAGATGGTGGGCAGCACCCCCCCTACCCATTTTCAGAGGTCAGTCACTGTAGGCAAAATGGGAGAACACGTCAGTTATGTTCACTGAAGACCTGTTAGAAAATCATGTTACCATTGAGTGCATTTGAGGCAGCAGTCTCCCCTCTTGTTTCTTTTGAACAAGAACCCTCCAATGCATTTTGAGCAAAACAAAATCAAAGTTCACTTTCCCATAATCCTCCAGAAAATAAGTAATGTGGGTGAGGTGTTGGTTTTTATACACAGACTGAAGGGTGTGTCATGCTGCTTTGGCCCAAGCCACCTTGATGGCAGCGTTGAAGGGAAAGTGCCCCTGCCCACTTACACACCAAAGCCCCGCTGTGTCCTGGGTGTTAAAGCTGCAGGCGTACATCTACCAGCTGGGGCGTGGGTGGGTGGGGGACACCTCAAGTTTCTTAAAAGAATTATGTTTAGGACTGGAGGAACTTTGACAAAGGGAAGTTTTTGTTTTGTATTTTTTGTTTTGTTTTGTTTGTGAGGTAATTGGGGTTAAGTGACTTGCCCAGCCAGACAACTAGTAAGTGTTAAATGTATGAGGGGGGCTTCTCCCGACTTACCCACTGCGCCATCCGACTCCCCACTCCCCTCCGAGGAGTTTTGCATTGGCTACTGGTGATGGTGAGAGGCCCCCTCCCCTCCAGGTAAGGTGTCTAGATGAGGTACCTGGGTACCCAGGATGGTTGGGATGACTAAGGGCCTCAGGACAAGGTGAGCACCTGTTTACCTTGGGTGCAGGGTTTGAGATGCCAAGTAGGAGGCGCTGATTTGGGGTGATCTTGGGGTTCACCGTGTAGGAGGGAGATGCGCTGACCTGTTTGACAATGACATATTCCTATGTGGAAGAGGGAGACGACTCCTGTTGTCCTTGAGCAGCCTTCCCGGTTTCCCCAGTTACTAGTGTCTTCCCTGGGCGGATTCCTTGTGTCTGTTGGGGCCGGGTTCTCTGAAGACTGGCCCCCTTCCTGCCTCCGAGGAGTGCCAGCCTCCCGAGAGCTTGGGGTTCACGGTCCCTGGCATGTGGTGGGCACTAACGGAGGCCTGTTGGTTAAAGCAGATCGGATTGAGAGGTGGTTGTAATCCTGAGGAGAGGTGCTAAGGGTCAGAGGCGACGGTTGAGGGAGAGGCGTAAATGACGGGATTTGGAAACTGGGTTGGAGGGAGAGGGAGCTGTGGGCAGCTGGGAGAGAGGGCGGCGCTGCCCGGACAGAAACAGGGAAGCTTAGCAGAGAGGAGAGTTGAGATGAAGATGTGCATAGAATGTCTGGTTTGAAATGGCCATTGGGCAGCTGTTGCCCGGTAACCAGAAGCTTGGCAGCCAGGCTGGGTGTGTCCCTGACAGGGGGAGGGTGGGGAGGGCGGCCCAGGGGGCATCGGTAATCTTGAAGTTGTTAAATTTTTAGATTTTTAAAAAGAAAAGCAGAAGATCGAGCGTGATAAATGTGAAAATGAGCTTAGAAGAATTGCACGGGTTTAATCTATATTGGATCATTGGGAACCATCATAGAGGGAAACGAGGGAGAAAAATTGGAAAATAAGGTTTTACAGGGGTGAATGTTCAAAACTGTCCTTGCCGGTATTAAAAAGAAATGTAAATGTGCAGGTGATTGGTGAAGAAAAGGGGGGAGGGGAAGCTAACTTAGCATCTTCCAAGTGCATAAACACTTTGCTGAGTCCTCCTTTGGGTGGGATAATGTTGGAGCTGAAGACATCAAGTCGGCCGCATCTTTCTCCAGTGGATCCCTTCCTCCCTTGGGCTCTTGAAAATCTGTCGCTTGTGTCAAGGCTCAGCTCGGGTCTACCTTGCAACACTCTCCCTCCCCTCTAATTTATCCCACCCCTTAGTGCTCTCCTCCTACAGAACTTACTGTTGTAGCTGCTAGAGAAGGTAATAACACCCTTTGAGGGCAGAAGTTCGGGAGCTTAGACTAGGGTCTCACTGGTAGAATAAAATCTTCATTCGTGACCTGTTTTCTTAAGATTTTTTCATATCACTGAAAAGCGGGGGGGGGGGGGGGGGGAGGGACCCCTTATGTCACCTCCCGCACTTTGACCAAGGCTAGCTCAGGGTAGGAGTGTGTACACTGGATGACCTTGGCCCGCAAGACGATCTGAAAAGCACAGGGGCCGTGACCTTGGATCCCAAAGCTGGGACTCCCGTTTCTTGGCAGGATTGAACGTGAGAAACTTCCTGCAAGTTGATTCTTCTAAATCGCAGACTCCAGTAAGTGCTTTGGGGACTCAGCGGATCCTCGTTACTTTGAGGATGAGAGCTCCAAGCAGTGAGCCCTGTTCTTAGCCGGGAGCCTTCCTGTCTTCGTAGTTTGGGATTTCCATCCAAAGGGGCCCCTGCTTTGGCGTTGGCGGTTGAGCTCCCTACAGCTGGGAAGGGACGGGACCGGCTTAGCTGATGGGGGGCGTCCGCCAGATCACCTGCTGCCGGACCTGGACGGGCGCAAAGAAAGGGGCAGAGCTGTATTCGGGCTCGGCCGGGGGTGGAAGGTGGGGGGGCAGACTGAGGCTCCGTGGGAGAGAACTGGGAATGAGCCTCTTCGGAGGCCTCCAAGCAGAGGCTGGCGCGCCCTTGGGCGGTTGTAGCGGGAGTCCTGGGGTTTGTGATAAAGAGCGGTGGGTGCGGGGGCCCTGCCAAGTCAGAGGTGAAAGTGCTTTTGGAGACTGGATGCTCGGAGGGGCGTGTGTGAGTGTGTGCGCATGTGCGTGTGTGAGTGTGCTTGTGTGTGTGCACATGTGCGTGTGCCATCATTGGGTAGCGAGGAGGAGGAGGAGGAGGAGGAGGAGGAGGAGGAGGAGGGCCCCTTGGGGCAGAGTGTGTACCAGCATCAGCTGGATAACCCGCCCCGCACCACAAGTCACACTTGGGGCTCACAGTTCTGGAAGCACCGGGGACCCTTAACTTTGGGGCTGGGAGGGGAGCGCGGCGGCCGCGTTCCAGCCCCGGCTTCCCCCGGGACAGCCGCCGTCGGGCACGGGAAGCGGGAGGATGCCGCGCTGGGAGCAGACTTGGTTCCCATGATTTCTGAGTACGATCAAGGGCATCTAAGCCGGGGCTCGTCCCGGTCTGAGGGGTCCTGGCTGCTCTTCCTCTGCCCGGAGCCTGGGGGCGACTCTGCTTCCCGTGGGGCGCCGGGCTCGCCAGGGCCGAGGGAGAGCCCAGTACGAGGAGACCTTGTTCCGGGCGCGGCTCGGGGGGTGGGGGGGGGGGGAGACGCAGGGGCTCCGGTTCTGAGGGAGCACCTCCTGCTGCGCGGTGGCGTCGCAGGGCCGGGAGAGGGACCGGGGGGCGCCCGGGGCCAGGCCCAGGTTCTCCAGGGGCCGCCCAGGCGCGCCCTTCACCTTTCAGCGCGCGCTGGGGCCCGCCGGAGGCCTGGCCAGGCGGGCAGACGGGAGTCCCCGGGCCCCCCGCGGCCCGGGAGGTGCCGCTGCTCCGGCCTGAGCGAGGGACTTGCACCTGCTGGGTCTGGTCTGGGCCCGGCGTGGGGCCCGTTGCGCGCAGGACGGGACAGGACGGGACAGGACGGGCCGGGCCGCTGTGCATCCGCCAGCTTCCTCCTTCAGGGAAGTGGGACAGCAGCGGCCCCGCCCCCCTCCCCGGCACCTGCGGGTGTGGGAGAGCTCGGCACAAGAGACGCTGGGGGGGCGTGGGGGGGAGGGGAGGGGAGGGGATAGCTCAGGAGCAGCCGGGCCCACCACGTGGGGGGGAATCCAGCGGGCCCCCAGGCTTGCTCTTGGGGCGGAGGCCGGGCTCTCGGCGCATCTGGGACAAGGGTAAAAGCGGCTCCTCTGAGCCTCCCCCTGCCTGGTCGGGGGGCGGGGGCGAGGCTGGGGGGGATGGTCGGGGACGGGATGCGGGAGCCCGCCGGGATTGGGGGAGGACCTTGGGGAGCCCCCCAAGCCCCCGGGGGAGGGGGGAGGGCGCCGCCTAGCGAAGGACCGCGCACAGAGCAAGGACTTCCGGGACCCCTCGCTCCTCTCTCGGGCCCTCGTGTCCGCTCCCTTGCCTCAGTTTCCCCCCAGGGAGAAAGAAGCACATTCGGGGCCGTCGAGCCCGGCCAGCCCCCTCTTCCCGGGTCCCTCCGCCCTTCCCCGGGGAGGCCCAATCGGGCGGGGGGGGGGGGGTCAGCCCTCCCGGGGCGCTCACGCCTCTGGGGGCGGGGGGACGGCCGGAGCTCCCGCCCCCGCCAGCCTCGCGGGCCCTGAGCAGCAGCCCCCCCCTGCCGGGCCGGCCGGGAACGGCGGGGGCTGCGCCCGGGCCTCGCGGCCAGCAGGGGGCAGCATTCCCCAGGCCATCCGCGCCGCGACTCTCTGCGCTGGTTTCTGGGGTCAGTTTCTCCGTGGGAGGGGATCCCGCCCCTCCCCCCCAGCCCAGGCCCCGGGGCGCTCCGGAGGAACCCCTCCCCCTCCCCCTGCGTGCCCCACAGGGAAGCAAGTGGGGGCTCCTGGGGGGGAGCCTGCGAGTCCCTGCCGAGGCCACAGCCTCCCTTAGCAGCCCCTGCACTGTCCAGCCCGGCTCAGATCCAGACCGTCCTCCCTGGGAGGAGGCGCTCCCCGGGAGTGCTCCCTGCTCCTCCCCATCCCGCTCCCCTCCTCTCGGCCGCTTCCTTGGGCCTCTGGCTACTCCCGTCCCCGCCCTCGGAGACTCTGGGCTCCCCGAAGACCCCCGCCCACCCCCCACCGCGGCCTTGTCCTTGTCCTGCCAGTGCTGGCCCTGCCTGCAGCCAGCACGGACCCCCCCCCCCCCCCCCGCCCCACCCCCCCGGGGGAGCCGGGAGCACGGGCGGGCAGGGGGGCGTGGCCCTGCGGGGGTCCCCGCTGGCTCCTTGGGACCCCGTCATGCTGGTGATGGGGCCTCCGGCCTTCCCTCCATGCTTCAAGGTCCCCTTCATGCTCCGGGCTCAGCCCGAGGGCGTCTGCATGTGGCCTCTCCCCTTGGCCTGGAAGCTTCTTGGGGCAGGGGCTGCTTCCTGCCAGAGCTGCCCGCGGCCGCCGTGCGGGGGCTCCCGGCACCTGGGAAGGGCCCGGCCTCGGCTCCTCACAGAAACCCTGAACCCCGACTTGTGGGCAGTTCTTGGGGAGCCCAGGGCGGCCGCGAGCCGGGCCCTCCTCCGCCACCCGGGCCCCTCCGCCCCGGGCTCCCAAGGCCTGCGCCAGGGCTCTTTCCCCCGCAGTAACAAGAGCAAACTCGGCCTCCCAGAGCTTGGGGTCCCGAGCTCTAGTCCAGCCTCAGCCCCTTCCCGACTGCTCCCGAGCCTCGCCTCCGATTCCCCCGGAAATGGCCTGATCCCGGCCCCACCGAGGCACCGCAAAGGGCCGGCCCTGGCTCTGCCCGCCCCGGCTCTGCCCGCCCCGGCTCTGCCCGCCCCGGCTCTGCCCGCCCCGGCTCTGCCCGCCCCGGCTCTGCCCGCCCCGGCTCTGGGCGCTGTGATGAGCCCGACCAGTCCCATCGTCCGGAAGGGAGGGCCCGGGCCTAGCGCTGCCGGCTGCAGGAGGCAGAGCCGAGGCTGGAGGGGATCCTGACGGGGCAGTGGGTCCCTTGGACGGCAAGGAGGCAGGGAGAGCACCCCCCCAGGCCCGGGCTGGCCTCCATTTCCGTGTCCCACAGCCTGGGGGGCGGCTCCCTCAGCCGGGCCGGGACCTCGGGGCTCATTCGGGCTTTGTCCTGGGAAACAAGAGGAAGAAGCAAGGTTAATGCTCCAAGGGCTCCGGGAAGGGAGAAAGCCCAGGCTCTGGCCGGCAGCCGGGAATTTAGGCCAGGGCAGGCAGCCCTGGGGGGGAGGGGAGCCTGAGCAGTCCCGGGGGGCTTGGGGGGGGAGGGGAGCCTGAGCAGTCCCGGGGGCTTGGGGGGGGGGGAGCCTGAGCAGTCCCGGGGGGGGGGGGGTCGGGGGGCTCTGGCCATATGGGACCTTGCTCAAGTCTCTTGCTTGAGCCAGGGCCGGGAAACAGGCAGCCTCAGAGGGGCCTGGCTCTTGTTGAGGAGGGGAAGGGGGGGCGGGGGTCAGGGCTTCGCCATTCTTCTTCTGATTCTCCTCCAAAGACCCGGTTTCCCTCCCTTCTCAAGCAGCTGGCTCAGAGCCTGGGAGAAGAGGGAAGGGGCCGCGGAGCTCTCCAGAGCCTTGGTGGCCGCTGGCCAGCAGTGAGGAGACCCTCGGCAGCCAATGGGAGAACGGCTACGCAGAGGCTGATGGGGGGGGGGTCAGCAGAGAGTGGCCCAGTTGGTAGTCAACAAAATGGGGTCTCTGCTGCGGGCCGTTGGCAGCTTAGTGTGTGTGTGTGTGTGTGTGTGTGTGTGTGTGTGTGAGAAAGAGAGAGAGAGACACAGACAGACAGAGACAGAGAATTACAGTGAGAGAGAAGAAAGGAGCGGGGAGAGGAGGAAAGAGAAGAGAATTAGAGTGAGACACAGAGACAGAAGGGAGACAGTTATAGTGAGAGGGAGGCAGAGGCAGGGAGGGGAAGGGGAGGGAAAAAGGGAATTATAGTGAGATGAGAAACAGAATTACAATGAAAGAATTATAGTGAGAAAGAGAATCAGAGACAGAGACAGAGACACAGAGAGAATTATTGTGAAACAAAATAAAGGATGGGAAAGGGAGAAGAAAAGTGTGTGAGAAACAGAAGGTCAAGGGGGGAAAGGAGACAATGAAAGAGAGTGTGAGAAAAAGGGGAAAAGGAAAAGAGAGAGTGGGGGAAGGGGGTCTTAGCAACAGAGTTTCCTTTGTGGAAAAACCTCCCTTCCCCCTTCTCCCCCCTTCCCTCTCCCAGCCCCCCCCCCCCCCGCCCTTGCTTTAAGAATTGGACTCTGGGAAAGAAGAGGCAAGTCCCTGCCCTTCCGAGGTAGCTTGGCTGGCCTGGGGAAGTGCTGACTGGGGCAGCGCTTATCTCAGGGACTCTGGGAGTGGCCGCCCTTCGCCCTCCCCCAAACCCTTCCCCTGAAATGACTTCCCTTGCATGTGTTTTTGCTTCTTAGCTGGCCGTAAACTTCCTGTGGGCAGGGGCCTTTCTGAGCACCCCTGGGCTTCGGGCCGAGCTTGGGACCGACCTCCCCAAATACTGTCCAGCCCTGGCCGGATACGCTCTCCAGCTCCCAGGCGACGGCCTCCTCCAGCCTCACCGACCAGCCTCCTCCCTCATTCTGCCCAAGCAGGCTGGACGGGGGGCACCCTGTGCTTGGCCCCTCGGTGTTTCTTGGGTCTCCTTAGCTGGACTGGAACTTTCCCCAACCCAGTCCAATAAACACGCACTCAGCCAATCAACAAACCTTACTGAGCCAACTAAGCTTGGTACAAGCCCTAGGGAGGCTAAGAAAAGCAAAACAGACAAAACCCCCCACCCAGTCCCTCAAATGGAGGAGACTCCAGGTGAATGACTGAACAAATAAGCCTGCGTGGGATCCCCTGAAAATCATCCCAGAGGAAAACACAGAAAATGAGGAAGACGGGAAAGGCAGCTCTAGAAGTGCGAGTCTGAGGAAGGCAAGTTTGTCGAGGGAACCAGAGAGAATCCAGCTGACCAGAGCGGGAGAGTGGAGACAAGAGTCATAGGAGATGGGCTGAAGGAGATGGGGAAATTTCCCTTGGTGAAGGGCAGACTCCAGTGGTTGGGCTCTGGAAGGACTCATCACATCATGGGCATCGTGTGGGAAGGATCCTTGCAGCTCCCAATTTCAGCCTGCCTTTTGCAAATTTATTATTTGTTTTTCACCTTCTTTTCTTTTTTACATTTTGAAATCCAAATTCCCTTCTCCTTTCCTCCCATCCCTCCTCTAACCACTGAGGAGGAGGAACGTGATATCGGCTAATTCTATTTCCATATTAGCTGTATCACAAAACAAAACAAACCCGAGAAAATTAGGCATCCCTTTGCCTTCAGAGGGCATCGGTCCTCTCCTGAGATGGATTACAGTCTTCCATCCCGAGTCCTTTGAAATTGTCCTGAATCATTTTTTCAATGAGAGTTGCCAAATCTTTCACAATTGCTCATCGTTGCAGGATCGATGCACCACTGCCCAATGATCCCCCAGTCCTTCTCATTTTGCTCTGCATCAGTTCACAGGAGTCTCACCATGTGTGTTCTGACAACACTTGCCTTGTCGTTTTTCTTGGCACAAGAGAATTATATCACAAACATCCTACAATGTATTTGAGCATCCCCTCCATTACGCCCCTCCCCACTTATTTCCCCACTGGCCAAATAAATTTCTATTCTCAGATCACTGTGTTTATATCTTCTTCTTTGACCCAATTCCAGTGAGGGTGAGGTTCCAGCCTTGCCCATCCCTGCCAACCCATTTTTCCTTCCACAATAAAAGCCCTCCCTTGAAAGCCTCTTTTATGTGAGAAAATATTTCCCGATTCTACCTCTCCCTTCCCCTCTCTCCCGGGTCATTCCTCTTCCTCATTCCATTTTTTCTGAGATTATCCCAACATAATTCTCTCCTGTTCATGCCCTGGGTCTAAGTAGAATCCAACTGCCCTTATAATTGAAAAGCTCTTAGGCAGTGGTTCTCAAACTTTTGTTTTCAGTATCTTTATCCTATTAAAAATTATTAAGGATCTCCCCAAAGCAGTTTTGTTTACCTGGATTATATTTATAGACATTTATCATATTGGAAATAAAAACCATTTTTAAATTTGTAGACCCTCTAAAAGGGTTTCAGAGACCCCCAGGATTCTCTAGACCAGACTTTGAGAACCACTGTCTTAGGAGTTGCATGTGTCATTTTCCCTGTGTAGGAATGGAAATGCTTCAACTTCACTGACTCTCACATGATGACTCACTTATGTTTACTTTTTTATACTTGAATTTTGTGTTTGAAACTCCAGTTTTCCCTTCAGCCCCGGTCTCTTCATCAGAAATGTTTGAAAGTTCTCTATTTCATTCAATATACATTCCCCTTCCCCCCAAAGGATTATGCTCAGTTTTACTGGGTAGGTTGTTCTTGTTTTAATCCTAATTCTTTTTGCCTTCTGGAATATCATAATACAAGCTCTCTGCTCCTTTAATGTGGTAACTGCTAAATTTTGTATGATTCTGACTGTAGTTTCATAATATTTGAATTTTTCTTTGTGGCTGGCTTCTTTCCAGTTATAAATCATTGTTCCTCTCCTCCTCCTCATTGCCCTCATCCTCTTTCATATTCTCCTTCTTTTCTTCTTCTCTTCTCCTTCACCTCTTCCTTCTCTTCCTCCCTCCCTCCTCTTCCTCTTCCTTCTCCTCCTTTTTTCTTCTTCTCCTTCTTTTCCTCTTCCTCCTCCTCCTCCTCCTCCTCCTCTTTCTCTTTTTGTTGCATTTAATCGTATTTTATTTTTCCAACTACAGATAAAAATAATTTTCAACATTCATTTTTATAAGCTTTTGATTATAATTTTTTTTCTCTCCCTACATCCCTTCCCTCTCCCCACTTCCCTTCCCTCTCTCCATGCAATCCAATATAGGCCATATATGTACAATCACATTAAGCATATTTCCACATTAGTCATGTTGTGAAATAAGAATTGGAACAAAAGGGGAGAATCATGAGAGAGAGAAAACAACAACGAAAAGTGAATCTGCGCTTGAACTCCACAGTTCTTTCTTTGGCTGTGGATATCTTTCAGTTTCCATCATGAGTCTCGGATGGTCTCGGATCCCTGAGTTTCTGAGAACGGCTGCGTCCCTCATAGTTGGTCAGCACAGAATCTCGCCCTTGCCGTGAACAGTGATCTCCTGGTTCTGCTCCCCTCACTCAGCATCAGGGCATGGAAGTCTTTCCAGGCTTTTCTGAAATCAGCCTGCTCAGCATTTCTCACTGCGATAAGAGTGCCCTCATATGCCATCCTTGCTCAGCCTTTCCCCAGTTGATGGGCATCCACTCCGTTTCTAACTCGTTGCCACGACAAGAAGGGCTGCTTCAAACAATTGTGCACATATGGAACCGTATCCATTTTTTATGATCTCTTTGGGACACATACCCAGTAAAGACACCCTGACAACCCCCTGGACATAGTTCCAAACTGCTCTCCAGAATGGTTGGATCCGTTCACAACTCCACCAACTATGTATCAGCGTCCCAGTTTTCCAAGATTTATCACTGTGGTTTCCTGTCACCTTTCCTGTCTCCTTAGCCAATCTGAGAGGTGGGCAGTGGTATCTCAGAGTTGTCTTAATTTGCATTTTTCTGCTCAGTAATGATTTAGCGCATTTTTTCATATGACTAGAGATGGTTTTATTTCTTTATCTGAAAGCTGCCCATTATCTCCTTTAACCATTTATCACCGGGGAATGACCAGAGACCCAGTCCGTTCCTGAGCCGCCCCTGGTGGAGCTGCTGCACTGGGCACAGCTGAGGCAGGTGGTTTCTCTTCTGGCTATGTACATGTGGTCAGCACAGCCCCGTCGGGGGCTCAGCCCAGGACCCTCCTCGATATTTGGCTGGCCTTTATCGGGCCAGCTCATGGGCCACGTGCTCACCACGTGAGGCACCCGCTCTGCCGAAGCCGCCCAGACCCCCGAGCTTTCTGGGAAATAGCTCCTGGGGATGCTGGGGTCACGTGGAGCGTGGGGGAGGTTGGCTCTGAAGACTCTGCCATGCTTCCTGGCTCAGCTTCTCTGCTGCACCTGCCCCATTGCAGCCATGATTTGCCCCATCTCCCTCAAGAGATAAAATATAATAAAACGTGTGAGTTCGGTCCAGGAAGGTCCTGGGGCTTTGGCAGCCGAGTGGATCAGAAGTGATCCTGTGGGAAGAAAGGGTTACCAAAGAACCTGGTGGGTGTGAGCCAGCGAGGAATACAGAGGGGGACAGTGTCAGCCAGAGACCAGCAGGGGCCAGAGAGGAGAGGGGGGTTCATAGGGCCCCATTTAGCAGAACTGGGGAGGAGGACTGAGAAAAGACCGCTGGTAACCTCGGTGCTCTTGCCTCGGGGTCCCTCTGTGCCTGGTTTCTCCCAGAGCTGGGGAGGGTGGGCGGGCAGGGGGCCTGCGGGCGTCAGGAGCCCTCTCTCTGAACAGCTGGAGCCCTCCTTGGCCCGCTCTAAAGCCACTGGCCCCCTTCCAAGCCCGGGAAGGGAGCAGAGTTCACAGAACACAATAACAGGATGGACGCCGTGTTCTTGGCAGCCTGCATCTGGGGCAAAGGAGTGGGAGATCTGGGCTGGGGCGAGTCCCCCGGAGGCCAGGGGCCCTGAGAGCTCGCTGCAGGACTGGGCTTGCCCGGCCAGCGCCGGGTGCTGGCCACGCCAGCCTTGGAGCTGGGCCCAAAACAGAGCCCGCTCCCCAGCGAGCCGGCAGCCTCGAGGGCTCACCTTGGGTGCCCCCACACTTGGGGGAGTGCTCCCACACACTGTGAGTGCTCCTGCACTCTGGGGGCTCCCCCACACTCAGTGGGCGCTCTCATACTTGGGGGCGCCCCCCCAAACAGGGGCATTGCAGCAAGCACTGGGAGCTGCAAGCCAGGGTTTCACCATGTGGGAAAGAAGGTACAAGGTCACCCCCTCAAATGCCTCAACAAGGAGAGGCAGAGGTTCCGAGCCTCTGGGGACCCTAACCCGAGTTAGGTGGGACGAGGATACTCTGACCTGGCCTTAATCACACCCAGGTATCTCTTGTCCTGGAGCATCTTCCCACAGGTGAGATCCGGCTCCTCAGTCAGTCTATGAACCTTCATTTATTAGGCTCCTACGATGTGCCAGGAGGCAAAAAGAAGCAAACCACAGCCTCTGCCCTCGTCTAAGGGACACCACGCAGACAAATCCATGCAAGCCGGCTGTAAGCGGGCTGGAGAGGAAAGCAGCACCAGGAAAGCGGGAGGATTAAGAGGAGTCGGGACGGGTTCCAGTTGGAAGGAAAGGAAGGGGGAGCAGTAGGGAGAGCCGAGAAGGGGGAAGTGTCGGCTGTGTGTCCCAGCACTGCGCTAAGCCCTGGGGACAAGCAAGAGACTTTAATGAAGAAGGTGAAAGGGAGGGGGTTGGGGCACCCGCAGTGGGGGCGTGATGCTCTGCAGACTCCGGTACCCAAACCAAGCTGAGCTGCTGTGGGGAAATGGAGTTACCTGGAAGCTTTTGGTCTGAGGCCTCCATAAAGGGAGGGTTTAGGAGGAACTTACTGCTCTCCCCGCCAGCCTCCCAATCCAAGGGGAGAGGCCCAGGGATCTGAAGGTGCTGAGTATCAAAATCTCAAGGCATTTCCGTGGTGTGATCCTGAGCAAGTCACTTGACTTTTGCCTCAGTTTCCTCATCTGTAAAATGAGAAGGAAATGGAAAACCATTCCAGTGCCTCTGCCAAGAAAACCCCAAAATGGGTCCTGGAGAGGCAAACATACAAGGAAAAGATCAACCAAAATCCTTAAAACTGATCAGTCCCGGGGCAGCTACGTGGTGCTGTGGATAGAGCGCCAGTTCAAAACTGACACTCAACACTTCCAGTGTGACCCTGGGCAAGTCACTTAACTGCCTCAGCCAAAAACAAACAAAAACCCAATGAGTATGTTGACAAGATTTCAGATAATCCTCTTATCCTCTAGAAGGCAGCCCTGGAATGGAAGCCAAGCAGAGTTGCTGATGGAAAATGGGGTTACCTGTGCTTGTGTGTGTGTGTGTGTGTGTGTGTGTGTGTGTGTGTGTGTGTAGTTGAAGAACTTCCAGCAGCTGAACTTCCAAGGACATTTAACTTCCTCTTCTGTATTTTTAATTTCTCTAGGTCTCTGTGACCTGCGTGAGTATGTTGAGTGGTAGCCAATATGTATTTAACATATGTATTTAACCTCGAATAATGACATTTATCGTTGTTCAAGTTACCAACATCTGGGCAATGAGTTGCCTGGTGTATGGTTCCTCCCAGAACTAGGAATCTGCTGTTTTTGGCACGAATAACATCCAATTAAGGGGTGAGAGGGCACCTATCTCTTAATGTTCTCCAATTCATGATGTAATCGTCTGTATCTAAAACCTATAAAAACTGTCGACCTTATCCCCTTCTTTAGCCCTTCTACCGTGAGCTCTCTCTCTTTCCCTCCTTGTGGTGGAATTGCTCATTCTCATGAGAATTAATTAAATAAACAACTCTTCTGCTTTTTATTTCCAGAGGTTTCTGAGTAGTCATTTTTGGATAGGATTTTCTATCCCTCACACCTGGAAGGTTGTGAGCATTCCATCCAGGAAGACTTTGGGGGGAGTTTAGTGTTCTCAGCCCCCTAATCCTGCAATCCAAGGAGAAAGATAACTGAGCGGAGAAAGTACGGAGCATCAAAATTAAATCCAGTGACACTAATTTAGCCAATAGCTTCAGCAGAGTAGAAGAATAAAAAATAAATTCACAAAAACAACAGCACTTGTATATTGAAATATCAAAATCCGGGAGATAATAGAAATGCATCTCCCATTCAAAAAAGCACAAAATATCTGGGCTCCACTAGTCTACGAAGGCACACTTAAAATTCACATGAAAATAATTACAAAATATTCTTTAAAGAAATAAAGGATGACTTAAATTACAGAGATATTCAGAGTTCACAGGTGAAGCAAACTCATATTTTTAAAAGTTCCATCAAAACTAATTTTCAGATTTGCTGAATTTACCTTGACAGGGAAAAATAGACTATAAAACTATTGTAGAGGGAGGCCTCAATTTGCTCCTTTCAGATCTAGGAAAATTTGACCAAAAAAGACATGAGGAACTTGAATCAAAGAAGAGATTAACAAAGTTGAAGGGAAAAAATAACCAATGAATTAATAAATAAAATTGGGAGCTGGTTTTATAAAAGAACCACTTCCAACAACTTAATAAATTAAACTATTAGCTGGCTTGATTTTTAAGAGAAAAATGAAAAAAATTATAATAGTTGGAGAAGAAATTATTAAAAATTATTTTGTACAATCATATGTCAATCAAACCAAAAATTCAAAATTGAAATAAAAAGGGTTAATATTTACAAAAATACAAAGTGCCCAGATTTAAAGAACAGCAAATAAAAGACTTAAATAACACATTCTTAGAAAAAAGAAATGGAACAAGACAAGCCCCAGGATAAAATGGATTTACATGTGAATTCTAATCCTAGAGGGAGAAAAATTTGAAACACTAGGTTTTGCAAGGGTAAATGTTGAAAACTATTTTGCATGTATTTTAAAAATAAAAAGCTATTATTTTTTTAAAAAGGAAAAAATAGGAGTCCCACCAAATTCCTTTTGTAACACAAATATAATCTTAAAATCTAAACTAGGAAGAGTTAAAATAGAGAAAGAAAACTATAGATGAATATGCTTAATAAATATAAAAGCAAAATTTTTAAACAGGATATTAGTAAGGACATTACATATAACAAAGATTATAGAGTGTGACTGGCTAGATTTATGCCACTAATATAGGACTGATCCAATATTAGGAAACCTATAATCATAGTCGACCATATTAATGACAAAAATCACAGCATTATATCAATAGATGCAGAAAAAAGCTTTTGAGAATATATAATACTTTTTTTTTTTTTAATTAGGAACACTAAAAAACATAGGAATCAATAGACCTTGAAGAATCAATAGAATTTGAAGAGGCAGAAAAACTGGAGACCAAATTGTCAGCATTGGCTGGATTGTGGAGAAAGCAAAGGAGTTCTAGAAAATCTCTGCTTCATACCATGCTCTGTAACTATTCTGAAGGACTTATGAAAAATCCTATCCATAGCCAGAGAAAGAACGATTGTGTCTAAATACAAATTGAAGGTTCCTCTCTCTCTTTTTAAAAATTTTACTTTATTTTTCTTGAGGGTTTTTTTTTTTGGTGGGGAAATCTATGTTTTCTTTCACAACATGACTTATGAAAATGTTTTACATAAATTTGCATATGCTTTCCTGATGAGATTGGGGGTAGGGATGAAGGAGAGAATCTAGTACTCAAAAATTTTTAAAGCTTTTTATTTTCAAAACATATGCACGGATAATTTTCAACATCCACCCCTGCAAAACCTTCTGTCCACAATTTTCCCTCCTTTTCCCCTACCCCTTTCCCTAGACAGCAAGTAATCCAATATATGTTAAACATGTGCAATTCTACTATACATATTTCCACAATTATATTGCTGCAAAAGAAAAATCAGATCAAAAAGGAAAAAAATGAGAAAGAAAATAAAATACAAGCAAACAATAACAAGGGTGAATATACTATGTTGTGGTCCACACTCAGTCCCCACGTCCTCTCTCTGGGCGCAGATGGCTCTCTCCATCACAAAACCATTGCAACTGACCTGAATCACCTTGCTGTAGAACTCAAAAGTTTTAGAAACAAATATAAAAAATCATTTTCAATATAACTGGGGGAAAAATAAAAATATCAAAGAACAAAAGAAAGAAAAACCTCTGCTTCATTGACTACACTAAAGGCTTTGTGTGGATCACAACAACATGTGGTAAGTTCTCAAAGAGATGGGAAGACCAGATCACCTTGTCTCCTGAGGAACCTGTATGTAAGCCAAGAAACAGCAGAAGGAAACATGGAAAAAATGATTGGTTTAAGATTGGAAAGGAGTATAACAATGGTGTACACTGTTTCCTTATGTATTTAATTTATATGCAGAGCACATCATGTGAAATGACGAATCAAAAGATGGAATTCAGATTGCCCGGAGAAGTATCGATAAACTCGGCTATTCAGATGATGCACTGACGGCTCTGGAGAAGAATTAAGTAGCCTCGATGAGGAAGCAAGAGGAGAATGTAAAAGCTGACCTGAAGCTTAACATCAACAGACTACAATCTTGGTAACTGCTCCCATCACTTTTTGGCAAAAAAGACAAAAAAAAAAAAAAAAAAAAAAAAATTGAGACAGCGTCAGATTGTATATTCCTGGATTCAAAGATCACTGCAGACTGTGACTGTAGCCATGAAATTAGAAAATTCATGCTCCTCCAAAGGGGAGTTATGGAAAATCTGGACAACCTACTTAAAAATATAAACATCGCCCTGCCAACAAAGAGCCAGAGAGTCTATAGCAATGTACAGTTGTAAGAGTTGGACTGTAACTATAAGGAAAATTGAATGCACAGAATCAAGCTCTTGAGTTATGCTGGAGAAAACTTTTGAGAATTCCTTGGACAGCGAGGAGATTGAATCAGGTGATACTTAAATAAATCAATTCCGTTTATTCATCGAAGATCAAATATGAAGCTGAGATTTAAATGCTGATGGAAGGCAAAAGGAGAAGGGGGTGGTAGAGGATGCTATGGAAAGAGAGTGTCATGGAAGCAATGAACATGAGCTTGGATAGACTTTGACAAGTAGAGGAGGATGGAAAGGACTGATATGGTGGAAGGAGAAAGAGGAGAAGGAAAAGGAAAAAGAGGAGGAGAAGGAAGAAGAAGAAGAAGAAGAAGAAGAAGAAGAAGAAGAAGAAGAAGAAGAAGAAGAAGAAGAAGAAGAAGAAGAAGAAGAAGAAGAAGAAGAAGAAGAAGAAGAAGAAGAAGAAGAAGAAGAAGAAGAAGAAGAAGAAGAAGAAGAAGAAGAAGAAGAAGAAGAAGAAGAAGAAGAAGAAGAAGAAGAAGAAAAGAAATGAAAAGAAAAGAAAAGAAAAGAAAAAAGTAAAGAAAAGGAAGGAAGAAAAAAGAAGAAAAAACAAAGGAAGAGGAGGAGGAAGAATGGAACAATGATTCACAACTGGAAAGAAGCCTAGCAGTTATCTTAATCTATCCTCCTCTTTTGACAGATTTCCAGAGTATGGTGCAGATTGGACAAGGGATATCTTTGTTCACTATATTGATTACAAAACTTAAAAAAAAAAAAAAAGATTCCATAGGGCAAAGTGCTGCCCCGCGGCTTCCCCCCCACAAGGTATTATCAGTCCTGGGCATGCTAAGGCTACCCAGCATTCCTCCGGGGAAACGGCCACAGAGATCACTTTGTTGGTCCTTTGACCAGACACACTGGACAAAGCTTATGGCGTCCACTGCTGGCTATGGAGGATCCTCCACAGGCTCATCCCCACAAGTGTTTATTGAGCACCTACTATGTGCCAGGCTCTGACCCCCTTGACTCCTCCAGAGCTCCTGTTGGCAGATGATCTTTTGCGGACCCTAGGAGACTCCAGAGCTTACTCAATTAGAGGGCTGGGCTGCCCTGGGCCCTGGAGCTGACACCCCCTCTAAGTTCCCCCCAGGCAGGGAACCCCAGGGCTAAGGCTGGCCCGCACCCCCACCTGCTCTTCTGGGGAGAACCTGTCTTCTGATTGGTTTCCAAAGTCTTTCTAAAGAAGGAACGGCCGCCTCCTTCATGGCTCTTGCACCCAATGGAGAGCTTGGGTCCGTGGGGCAAAAACCTCCGAGCAGCCGCTGCCTTTGGGATCCCGTCTGTGCCTTTCTCTTCTTTCTACAGAGGCGATAATTTCTCTGCTTGGGAATTCGTTTTAAACCAAGAGTTTTATCAGGAAACCCCTGGGGGCCAGTATTGGCCGTCTCTTCTCTGGTTCTCTTGAATGAGTTCATCCCCCTCTGTGATCAGCAGAGGATCTTTGCCCCCCTCCAGGGGGATAAATGCAAGAGAATCTGATATGGGATAGCCTGGAGGTGGGTGACAGAAGCAGGGATCCGGGAGCAAGGCCGGGTCCTTGGGCCGGCTGAAGCTTGCGGTGATCCCGGGCAGTGGCTACTGGTCAGGAAGGACAGAGGGGGTCCTTCGGGGAGGGGTAAAGTTGCAGAGACTGTTTGCAGATACCAAGGAGAGACAGGAGGCCTCTGAACTGAGGAGGAGCCAGGCCGTGGCTGGGGGAGGGGAGGCCGGAGGCCGCGGGACCAGTCACAAGCTCCAGCAATGGTCGGGGGGTAGGTGAGGAGGGTCCGAGGTCAGGCTGAGGTCAGGCGGGACAGAAGGGGAGCTTTCTGGCTCTCAGGCGAGTGCGGGTCACTCTGGGGGTGGGAAGTCCAGGCAGCTTGAAAAGTGACCGGGAGCCAGGGGATTCACGCTCCCAAGCCCTAACTCCGCCTGGTGTGATCTCAGCCAAGACTCTCCATCTCATTTTCCGTATCCGTGTCATGGGGAGGATGCCCTCAGTGACTAAGGTTCTCCTTCTAAATTTATGCTCCTTTGTGTTTACCATAACCCCATTTTTAGAGGTGAGAAAACTGAGGTTTGATCACAGTCGCACACCCGGGATTCCCGGGGCTTGGGCCTGAAATTATCTAGAATTACTGGGACGATCTGTCCTTGTGGAGCGGGAGAGGAGGCTGGCTGAGTCAGTGGCGTCAGGAAACCAGCTTCTGACCCCGGCGCGGGGCTCTCCCCCTGCACCGTCCTGCCCGGCTCGTCTGCAACTGCCTTCTTGCCCGTTCAAGTCTAGAGACAAATTCAAAAGTCTGGGAATCTCTAGGCCCCAAAGGAAAGAGTCCCTGCCTCCCAGGACTGATATTCCACGGAGAGAATGCAGGGACCGTGCAGGCAGATCGCCGATCGATCAATAGGCACATATTAAGCACCTGCTGTATATGCCCTCTGTGAGTGTGTGTGTGTGAGGGTTTGTACGTACACGTGTGTATACAGCCATAAAGCCAAAGGACGCTCTGTTTGATCCTGGAGGCCATGGGAGCCCCCAGAGGAGGGAGTCGCCTCCAGAGCCCTCTGCACCCGGCCCGACCGCTGAGCCCGTGGCTCTGGCCACTTTGCTGCTGCCCAGGTGTGAGCCTCCATCTCCAGATTCCAGCTCAAGCTCCACCTTCTGGAAAAACTCTTTCCCAGCAACCACTGGCCACTCCCCGGGCCCCCTGCCCCAGGAGGAAGCCGAGGGGGTGATGAGTGAGGAGCCTCTGCAGGAAGGCTCCGGGCTGAGGGCGGGCAGTGCCAGCGCCGGGTGCCATGCTGCGCTGTCAACACGGGCAGCTTCTCCGAGGAGGAGGAGCCGGGGAGCAGCAATTTTCTCTGTCGGGAGGATGTCTTTGAAGGGAAAAATGCAGCCCTCCCACTGCCTGGATCAAAGGACAATAACAATGTCAGCGTTTATATGGCACGTCCATGACACGCCCCACAGGCTTGACATTTTGGGACAGACTCTGTGGCCTTTGTCCCTCCCAGGACGGAAACTCCATCCCCCGGTGCAGGTAGCCACCTGTAAGTCACAGCCTCGGAAAGCTTCCTGCGAGCGTGGCTGGTCTGTGCCGCTGCCCAGGTGAGTCAGGGCTGTGGCTCGAAGCCGGGTCTGCCCCTTGTCTCATCCTCTCCCCGTGACCTCCTGAGGTTGCTATTCAGGGAAGAAAATGGAGGCTCACTGGTTCACCCAAGGGGTGACTAAGGGGGCAGCCAGGAATTCAACCCAGGCTTCTGCCCTGAGTCTAGGTCCAGGGAGGCGGGGAGAGAGTCTAGGAAGGGAGGAGACACGCCTCCCCTTTCCTTACCCAGAACCCCAGGTAAGGGCGGGGGTCGTCTATCAGGGCAGGTTCAGAGAAGCCCCGTCCAGGGTTCGAGGGCAGAGGCAGGTAGTGGAGGGTATGGCCAGGCAAGGCTCACCCCCCCCCCGAGGTATCTGGAGCCAGCCAGAGCTGACCCCCCCAAAATAAGGCAGCAGCAGAGTTTTTCTCTGGGTCTGCCGCAGACCAGAGGAAGGTGGGAGCCATGGCAGGACTCTGCTGAGAATAGTCCTCATCTGTGAGGGCCGGAACCAGGGAGCATGGAGTGGGCTCCCCCAGAGAACCCCATCCGGGCTCTGGAAAGAACAGGCAGATGGGCTCAGGGAACCTCGGCGCCTTCTGGGATTCAGAGACTGGGACAGAGCCACTGGAGAGTTGAGGACAAGGGACTTTCAGAAATGGAAGGGGGGAGTTGGACAGGTTCTGTCAAGTTCGTTGTATAGAGATCGCCAACTATGTCCTTGACATAGAATAAAAATCATAGTAAAACCAAAAAGTTTGTTTAAAAAGAAATAAATGTTCATAATGGAAGCTTTGTGAACCTGTGTGCTTGTAAGTGGAGTCAGTGGGGCTGAAATAGTGTCACATATTGATTATAGATTGCTCTGAACTCCAGCCAGACCCCTAAGTACTGAGAACAATCACTTTTTTGTCTATAAAATAAAGGCTCTGGGCTGGAGAAGGGCTTAAAGTCCCTTCCAGGTGCCTCTGTGTCCTTTGAGCTAAAAACACGGGGCTGGCCAATTCCCATCCACTCTTCCACTCATTCTTTGCAGGAGGAAATCCCAGAGGAGGAAGAGGAGGAGGAGAAAAAGCCGCTCTGTGTTTGTGGGTGAGAAAAAGCTCAAGGCTCAGTAAGCAAGAAGCCGACAAGGGTTACAGTTTTTTGGGGGGAAGGTTGGAGAAAAATTTGGGGAGGAGGGAAGGGAAGAGAAGAGGGGGAGGAGGGAATGGCAGGAAAGGAAAGGGCTCTGCCAAGGCCACCTTGCTGTACCCTTGGCCTGACCGCTCTGCACTGGCTGGCCCAGGTGCCCGGCAGAGTAGAAGCTCCCTAAAGGAGGCCTGTATGCTCTGTCCCAGTAACCCCGGCACTCGGGCTCAGGGGCCGAGCAGACTGAGCCCGGGAGAAGGAAAGGCCCGATCCCTGTTTGAGTCCAGGCCCTGCTTGGATTCCAGACCCAGACCAAGGGAACCAGGGAGGACTGCAACCAGGAAAAGGAACCTTAATCTTAAAAGCTGATGAATCTGACCTTTAAAGAGGGCTGAGAGGAAGGGGCAGGAGCATAACCTGGATACCTGCTGACCCTCCTCCCTGCCATGTAGTGCTCGCCAGGAAAATGGGCATGAGGAAAACGGGCATGAGGAAAACAGGCACAAGGAAAACGGACATGAGAAAATGGGCATGAGGAAAATGGGCATGAAGAAAACAGGATGAGATTTTCTTTGGAAGACGAGATTAGAGAGGGAGGCCTTCCCCTTTGTTTTGCTGCTACCGGGCACCCGAGGGAGCAGTTTCCGGCACTCGGCGAGTTCCCAGCCGTTGTCTGCTTTCATGTGCAAGGATTCCCAGAAATGCTTCAGAGGAGAATCTGGGTGTGTGTGGGGGAGCAGCAGCGTCCTCCAGTGGGGGGGGAAAGGGAGAAGGGGAGACGTGCAGGCAGTAAGGGGAGATGGGGGCTGGGACCACAGGTGCTCACTTAACCCTGGGAAAAAGGGACCCAGGAAAGAGCGCAAGATTCAGGTTTGATGGAACCAGATGGTTCCTCTTCTGAACTGAAGGAGAATCACTGAAATCACAGAGAACCCCAGAATCCCAGGAGCTGATGGGACTCCGGGGGGTCCCCGCCAGACAGTCCCCAGCCTCTGCTGGGAGCTCCAATGATGGGGAGCTCCCCCCTCTCCAGGGCCCAGCCCACTTTTGAGCAGCACTAACCACCAGGAGCTTGGTTCCTGAGCTCAAGCCTAAGTTTACTTTGCCCCTCCCCACTCCTGGTTCGGCTCTCCCCCCTCATGTGACAGCTGGAACCCTCCCAGCTGCGGAGGGAGCACCGGGCCTGGAGCCTCAGGACGTGGTCCCAGGAGCCCGGGCCTACACCTTCGCCCGACCTTTGCCCAAGTCCCTGAGCTTCCTGCACGGTCCTGAAGCTCTCGGCCGGAGCCCTCCTGTCCCCGACATGGAACCCGTGAGTCTGGCTCCCTGGCCCTGGGCGCACCAGGCCGAGGCGTTCTGATCCAGCCCAGACCTCTCCTTCTTCTCCCCGAGGCCAGCAGGAGCAACTGCATCCACAGCTTGGCTCACAGCCGGGTTAACTTCTCCCAGACCCCTCCCCGGCCCCTGTCAGAAAAGGAGCAGGCCCTGGGCCGGGGCTGGCTTCCCTGCCCAGGAGGGCATCTCAGAGGAAGAGATGGGGGGGGAGGGCGGCGCTAAGCCAGAGTCCTTGCCTCCTGACCGTAATTCAGGGCGATGCAAAGCGAACAGCGAGTCCCAGAGAGGCCGGCGGAGGCCAAGGCCTGGGGCGCGGCGTGCTTGGGGCCCATATCCAGAAAGGGCGTCAGTCATTCTTTGGGACGCCTCCGCGGCCATCGCTGGGAAGCGGAACCAGGAGCCGCTTGTAGGGGCTGAGGTGGAGCGGGAGCCTGGTCCGGAGCTTCAGGGAAGCCCCCTAGGAGAGCGCGTGGGGCGTGGGGGTGGAGGGGCCGGGAGGGCACCCAGAAGCAGCCTCCGAGGTCCCACGGGACTGATGGACACAGACCTTGGGACTAAGAGAAATGGGCCAAAGTGCGAGCTCAGCCAGAGGGAAGGAGGAGCCGCTGTCCAGCTCTTGGTGCACCAGGAGCCTTTGGTGTATGAATTTATGTGTGTGTGTAAATATATATTATCCCAACGAATACCCGGATCGCTCCCTTGCACCCCCCCTGACCCGGGTCTTTCTCCTCGGAGCCTCCCCGAGCCAGGCGGGGTCTGCCGTGGACCTGGCAGCCACTGAGGTACTGCCCAGACCCACTGAACCCCAGGAGCCGGCAAGATGGTGGAAGAGCTGCTTTGGAGGCAGCGCGTGTTCTTGGGCTCTGGGTCAGCCTCCTCATGGGGCAATGCCGGGCTCACAGGGACGGAGGACTCTCCCCCAGCGGTTTTAAAAGGAAGTAAACGTCCCAGACGCCAAGTGTCAAAGTTGCAGGACTGTTCACAGCGGTACAAGCCCCTGTGGAGAGCTCCTGAGAAGCTGTTTCCCGGCCTTTCCTGGACCCGTCCGTGGTGGGGGAACCCCTCCCCTCTGGGGTCTAGGAGACGCCCTGGGCCAGGAGTCCGGTTCAGGTTACCGAGACGAGGTTACTCTGACTCGCTCTCTCCAAACTTCACCTGCACCCGGGGGGACCCGAGCCTCTCGTGCTGAGGCTTCTGGGGGCTCACGGCCTGAAGCCAGTGAGTTTCTGAGTCTGAGCCAGAGAGCTGGGGTAGGGCTGGCAGTGGATGGGCAGAGCCCGGCTGTCTGAGAAGATGCGGCAGCGCAGGGCAAAGGGAAAGGAGGAGAGGGCACCCGGAGGAGCGGGCGTGGGCACGTGTGTGGCTGTGGTTGCACCTGTGAGGGAGAGAAGGCGAGGGTGGTCGTGACCACATCACTGGCTCTGGGAGGCGCTGGGGGGACGCAGCAGGAGCCCCCCTTTATAGGTCTGAGGGTTGAGGCGGCCTGGGCTCCAGGCCCGTTCCCACGGGGCTGGGCCCTCTGCAGGTGGGCGGGGGGGCTGGGCAGAGGGGCTCAGAGCAGCCTCCCGCAGGGAGCACTGGCAGTTCTCCCCAGGGACCTGCCAGCAGAGGGGGGGACGGGAGCCGGGGTCAGAAGCCGGGGATGGAAGTTGGGGATGGGAGCTGAGGATGGGAATCTGTAAGCCTCCCAGGAAGCAGGAAGGAGAGGGGGAAAATGAGGGCCCTGGAGATGCCCGCTGAGAGGAAGAGGTGGAGGGCCAGTCTGCAGGGAGAGGGACCTCAGGCAGGAGAAGGGGGAGAGATGGGAGTGATGGAGGACGGGCTGGGGCAGCCAGGGGAGAGACATCAGGGGAGAGGAGGGAGCCGGAGCTCGGGGATGGTCTCCTGCGTGTGCAGGTGTGTGCATTGTGCACAAGCAGGTGCAGGTGTGCATTTGGTGTGCATTGTATGCACACGTGTGTATGTATCTGTGCATGTATGTAAGCACGTGTGCAGGTGTGTGCGTTGTGCACAAGTACATGTGCTGTAGGCCACATTGTGAGCACACGTGTGTATGATGCATGTGCATGCACACTAGCACAGGTGCACACTTAAGTGTTCCTGGCTCTTCGCTGCATCCTGTGCCAAGCTCAGCTCCCTCCATTTGTTGGGCACAAGACGCCGGGTACGATTCTTCCGCAGGATGTCGGGGCTGTGGCCGGGACGCTGGGAAAGGGGAAGCCGACCCAGGGACCCCCGCCCAGAGGCCCAGCGCTCCCTGGCGGGCTGCCAAGCTCAGTGACCTTGGGGGAATCTTTGCTGCAGGGCCTGTGGGCAGGATCCGGAGGAAGGAAGGAAGCAAATCTGTGAAAGTTTCCTGGCTTCTTGCATTGATGCCAGATGACCCCGGGTTCAACCTGGAGGGGGGGGGGGCTCTTGTTTGCCTGTCTCCCAAGAATGGTTGTCATGGGATGGTTCTCGGCCTTCACACCAGGAGGGGAGGGGGCAGCACGCTGTATCTGAAAGCCCCGAGCAGGCTGTCCGTCCATCCAGGGCCCCACAGGCACCGTCCATCCTTCCAGAGCCCCGAGCAGGCCGGCCATCCATCCATCCAGATCCCCACAGGCAGGCCGTCTGTCCCTCCAGGGCCCCACAGGCAAGTCGTCTGTCCAGGACCCCACAGGTCAGGCTGTCTGTTCACCTGGGGCCCTACAGGCAGGCCATCTGTCCGTCCGGGGCCCCACAGGCACCGTCCATCCTTCCAGATCCCCACAGGCAGGCTGTCCGTCCATCTGGGATCCCACAGGTCAGGCTGTCCGTTCATCTGAAGCCCCACAGGCAGGCCATCTGTCTGTCCGGGGCCCCACAGGCACCGTCCATCCTTCCAGGGCCCTGTGGAGGCTGGTTGAGGGCACCCACATTGATGGCTCTGCCTCCGGAGCCCCCAGAGGCCTTTGCACGTTTGTACACACACAAGGCCAGAAAGGCGGCTGACTGACTGCGGCCGCCTGGGGTGACTCCCGTGCCTGAGCCTGCGGCCCCTCAGTCGGTAACTTAGGGTACAGATCCGCTGCTGGTCCCAGAGGCCCTCACTCCGCCCCACTTTTAGTCACTGGGTCCAATAGTATTTCTCGAGCCTTCTATGTGAGAATCCTTGTGCTGGGGCCCTGGAGACAAGAGCCAGAATGGAAGGGCCCTGCCCTGAGGAGCCCAAGGAGCACACACTCCCCCAGGAAGACAACCCTGGAAGGTGGAAAATGCCTGAGGGGGAGGGGGAGCCGGAGGTGCTCCTCACACTGGGAAGCCTAGTCACAGGGAAGTAGGGACCCACGCCTCCTGGGCTCTCACTGCATCAGATGGCTTTAGATCCTACCTTTCTCTTACATCCCCTGCTCAGGGGCTTCCTAGGTTTCAACTTGTTAGATGATCACTATCACCTTCTTCCTCCTCTGTAATGGGCTGAGGCTTGAGATGATGCACCAAGGACCCAAGCACATGAGGCTAAATAGTAATTGGACCTTACTCTATTAATATACATGCTTGGAGAAAGAATAACCCTCGCCCACTCTTTGTGCAAGTCCTGATGTGTTGTATAAGAAATGACGATTTTGGTGGGTGGAGGCAGAGAGGGACAGGGAGAGAAGCTGGGAGAGATTGGCCTGGGTTCTATGCTTGTAGCTGCTGGTCATGTGGCTTCTGGTCTAGCTAGCTTCTTGACTCAGCTGCACACATTGCTATTGCCGATTCCCTTCCACCTCCGATCTTTCTTCACTGAGAATAAAGACTGACGATTTTCCCCTAACCTGAATTCCTGACTCCTGCTGATTTTAAAATACACGGTCTTCACATTTGGCGCCGAATGGTGGGAACCAAGGACTGAAGAAGTCTCCAGTGACCAGGAACTTGGGTGAGTATTGTTAACAGACAAACAGGGAACTTATTTTCTTAAAAACTAAACCAGTAATCTTTTTTTGGCTAAAATGGGACAAATGCTAGCTAAAGACTCTCCATCCCCACCCCCAACCCCTTCAACCCCTTCAACCCTTCAACCCCACCCACGAGTGGCGCTATAGAAAGCATGTTAAGCTGATAGAAGGACAAGGGCTACTTATAACTTGGGAACAGGTAGCTAGACTTCTGGGTACACCACACCACATCTCCCCTTGGTTCATAGAGCAGGAACAGATCTCTTGAGATAACTGGTCCCTGGTTGGACAACAGAGGTCCACATATTACAGTGAAAACGGTCCTCATTCAATTTCCATCAAGGCATTCTATTTATACAATATAATTCAGTTAGCACTAAGAAACCCTATCTCTAGAAGAAAGAAAAAATTGGAGTAGCCAAATAGGGAAGCCTGATATTAAGGAGGAAGACAATGAAGAGATTAATGACCATATCCCCACAGGGCATGGAGACTTAACTGAGCAAGGGTGTGGTGACTTTCCACCTCAGGGGGCAGCTTGAACCCCACCTCAGGAGCAGGTGATTGACTCTCCTCCATCCACTCCACCCTCTGGGATGGAGGGAGGAGGGACAGTGGGGGGAGAGGGGGCAGTGACAGCACCAGCACCTCCCCCTCAGCATCCAACTACTCCTATGAGTAAGCAACAGAGCTTAATGAAGGCCAAAGAAAAAGGTGTAGATGTGAGGGAGCTGCAGCCCCATATTTTTCCTGGAATTTCCCAGTTTAATTCCTCCGGTCACAAAAGTTGAAGATACGCTCCTTTTAACATAGAAATCCTCAAAGACCTGAAAAAGACTTGCAGTCTTTATGGGGCTACATCAGCTTATGTTAAGATGCTATTACAGAATTTGGCTTTTGAAATCTTGACTCCTAATGACTGGAAATCTATAGCAAGGGTATGCCTAGAACCTGGACAAAATTACATGTGGCTTTCTGAATATAGTGAGCTCTGTAGGATACAAGCCCAACAAAATAGTCAAAATGCAGTTCATGCTGCAATCACCTATGACCTACTAACAGGTATAGGTCCCTATGCAGATGTCACAGTACAGACTAATTATTCAGTAGCAGCATATGAGCAAATTGCTGCTAATGCTATCAAAGCGTGGGCTTCGATTCACAATAAAAATGACAAAGGTGAGGCCTTCACAAAAATAACACAAGGGCCAGATGAACCCTTTGCTGACTTTGTGGGACGTTTGCAGACTGCTATCACAAGAACGAATGGGGAAAATGCATCAACAGATGTTTTAATAAGGCAACTTGCTAAGGAAAATGCTAATGAGGTCTGCAGAAGAATTATACTAGGACTATGCAAGAATGCGCCTTTAGAAGAGTTCATAAGACGCTGTGCCACAGTGGGCACAAATGCCTTTTATAGCCAGACTATGATGCAGACTTCCCAAGATCCTAACATGGGTAGACAGGGTCCCTTCCGACAAGGGACTTCTAGAGAGACTTGTCAATGCTTTCAGTGTGGTAAAGTAGGGCATCTGAAAGCTCAATGTTGATATAGAGGCAGAGTGAGAAAACAGGGTGGGAGAACAAGACCCAGTACCCCATGTCTAAAATGCAACAGAGGCTTCCATTGGGCCTCAGAATGTAGACAGGTTCAGGGAAACGGGATGAGGGGCCCAGCCCTAGGGCCCCAGGCAAAAAACACTTGCGGCATGATGGCAGCCAATGGTGCACCCAGAGAGTGCCTAGACGTCCAATACCCCAATATGATCAATCAGCCAGGAAGCCATATGATGGGAGAAAGGGATTACAC
Organism: Dasyurus viverrinus; assembly: GCA_020854095.1. Taxonomy (NCBI): domain Eukaryota; kingdom Metazoa; phylum Chordata; class Mammalia; order Dasyuromorphia; family Dasyuridae; genus Dasyurus; species Dasyurus viverrinus. The sequence continues at coordinate 3,779,318 of CM036997.1, forward strand.
AATCAACCAGCCAGGAAGCACCCTCATGGGAGAAAGGGATTACAATTAGGGAGAATAGAGTTGTATGCAGCTGAGACCACTGAGATACCCCCTGGAGAGGTGAAATCTGTTCCTCTCCAGCCTATGGATCCCTTGCCTCCAGGCACAGTAGGCTTGACCATTTTACCTCCTGAGAGTACGTACAAAACAGTGTCCATACACACACTGATATTGATGTGGGGAATGTGGGGATGTGTAGATAATATCCCAGTCACCAATACAGGCAGACAATGTGTGACTTATCACCCAGGAGAAATAGTAGCATCAGGTTTACTCATACAGAATCCTAATAAGCAGCCTGGTGATAGTCACCCAGATTCTGATTCCAGATCACAAAATCCAGCAATATACTGGACAGCAGCTGTAACAACTGACCGACCTATGCTCACGATCTATATAAATGGCCTTCCATTGGAAGGATTGGTAGACACTGGTGCAGATCGGACAATCATTAGAGGTGCCAACTGGCCCAGTCCCTGGCCAAAGATTAAAGCAGACACCTACATGTCTGGTGTAGGAGGATCAACAGCAGCTGAAGTTAGTGCTGCCCCTATGAGACGGACTTTTGAAGGCAAAACAGGAGTTTTTACTCCTTTTATAGTTGAAAAAATCCCCATCAATCTGTGGGGAAGAGACATTTTACAGCAATTAGGGTTAAAAATGAGTACTTCGGTTTTTTAAGCAGGGCTGCTGTTGAAGGCCTGCCAACATTTTCACCTGTTCCTATCCAATGGAAAACTGATACACCAGTGTGGATAGAACAGTGGCCCTTAGGTAACGATAAAATTCAGGCCTTATTAGATATAGTACAGGAACAGCTTGACCAAGGACACTTAAAACTTTCTCTAAGTTCTTGGAATTCCACAGTGTTTGTTGTAAAAAAAGAAATCTGGAAAATGGAGGATGTTAACGGATTTAAGAAAAGTGAATGAACAGATGGAAACTATGGGAACTCTTCAGCCTGGACTTCCATCTCCTACTCCATTGCCTAGAGAATGGCCTCTTTGGGTCATAGATATTAAGGATTGTTTCTATTCTATGCCTCTGGATAAGGAGGATATGAAAAGATTTGCCTTTTCAGTGCCCAGTGTTAACTTAGCTGAGCCTTATAAAAGACATGAATGGACAGTTTTGCCACAGGGAGTGAAAAACAGCCCTACTATGTGTCAAATGTATGTCGCTGCTGTTCTTGTTCCAGTAAGAAAAGCATTCCCAAAAGTTATGCTATTACATTATATGGATGATATATTGGGATGTGCACCTGAGGAACAAATGTTAGAAGCATGTCTACAAAAGACCATAGAAACACTAAGGAATTACAAATTATACATAGCACCAGAAAAAATTCAAAGACATGCTCCTTTTCAATATTTAGGATATAAAGTATTCCCTAAGGTGCTTATAATTCAAAAACTGTCCTTAAGAACAGAAAAGCTAAACACATTGAATGATTTTCAGAAATTGATAGGAGCTATCCAATTGATGCGACCAGTGTTAGGTTTGACTACCTATCAGTTACAACCGTTATATGACATTTTAAGGGGAGACGGTGCTTTAAACTCACCACGCCAGCTTACAAAAGAAGCTCAAGAGGCTTTGAGAGAAGTTGAATTGGCTTTATCCAATGTGGTTGAAAGTCACTCAAAAACCCTTGGAGATATCAGTTTTTGCCACACAAGAGGCACCCACAGCAGTCCTTTATCAAGGAGACTGTGTGATAGAGTGGGTGAACCTCCCGGCACAACCAGAACAAAGCCTTACTCCTTACCCAGTGCTTGTGGCTAGAATTTTATTAAAGGCCATTAAGTGAGCAGTGCAATTATCTGGGACAAGACCTGACAAGATATATACCTTTTATACCAATACACAAATTAATGTGTGTTGTGAGACCATCCCAAAGTGGCAAATTTTATTAGCCATGGCTCCAAATTTTATACATGGGTCTCCATTAAAGATAACCAGACTATTACATAATTGGCGATGGATTCTTGAAGAAAAAGTTCCTTAAGTTCCTCTTAAAGGACCAACTATCTTCACGGATGCATCCAAACATAATATTTGTGCTGTGTACTCTCATGACTTAACTATAAAGAGAGTAGTCAGAACTCCTTTTCAGTCCACTCAGCAGAATGAATTGTATGCGATCATTCTAGCTCTTACTTATTATCCAGGAGACATAAATATAGTATCTGATTCGGCCTATTCAGTAGGTGTGGTACAAAGAATTGCCACAGCCCAAATAAAATTTGCAGCCTCTAATATATATCAGCTCTTTAAGGAACTTCAAGAGCAAGTGAGAAAGCATCCAGGTAAGATCTATATATTGCATGTCCACTCTCATAGTGGACTTCCAGGTCCCATTTTTTGATGGCAATTCAAAGGCAGATAGCCTTCTAACTATGTTGGTCAATACCCCTTTGTTCCAAGAAGCTCAGGCATCTCATTCTAAATACCATCAGGCTGCTCAAGCTTTACATTTACAATTTGGAATAACAAGAGAGGAAGCTAGGAGCATAGTAAAAGCCTGTACAGCTTGCCTTCCTTTCCACGCTCCTACACTGCCTCCAGGGAAGAACCCTCGTGGTTTGAGACCCAAAGAAATCTGGCAAATGGATGTGACCCATTATAAATCTTTTGGTCGTCTGTCTTTCATCCACGTTGTGGTAGACACCTTTTTGGGATTCACTTTTGCAATACCAGCAGCAAAAGAGACAGCCCGAGTGGTCACTGAATTCCTCACACAAGCATTTGCCATTATGGGTGTGCCACAAGCAATAAAAACAGACAATGGTCCTGCTTATACTTCAAAACATTTTGCACACTTTTGTGCACAGTATAAGATTTTACACACCATGGGCATACCTTTCAATCCTCAAGGACAGGCAATAGTGGAGAGGAGAAACAGAGATATTAAGACGCTTCTCCAAAAACAAAAGAAAGGGGGAGCCACAGGTAACCCTAGAGAACTTCTAAATCTAGCTCTTTATACTATTAACTTCTTGATTTTTGACAAAGATGCACTGGCTCCGGTAGACAAGTTTTATAACCCAATGGAAGGTCAGTGTCCAGTGTGAGCAGCTCCACTATCTTTAGATAATTGCCAGGTGATGTGGAGAGACCCAGAAAGTGGGCTTTGGGGAGAGGGTTTGCTAGTATCTCTACAGGTGGAGAAGGAATCAGATGGGAGCCAACAAGCTGTATTTGCCTTGTCCATCGCAGAGAGACTGAGCAGACCCTTGAAACAAAGGGGAAGACCCAAGAAATATCGGGTGGTTCTGTTGCCGATTGTGCTGACCATTGAAAGAGAGTGGCAGTTATGGCGTTTGACTTATGGACATCAAAGATGGTTGGACTTCAAAACCCTCAGGAATCATTGGATTCTCTGAGACATGATAAGATTGTTGTAGGACTTGAAATCTCTCAGGAATCATTGGATTCTCTGAGACATAGGACTTGAAAACCCTCAGGAATCATTGGATTCTCTGAGAAATGATAAGACTGTTATAGGACTTCAAAATTTGCTGGAATCATTGGATTCCCTAACACATAAAAAGACTTTTGCAGGACTTCAAAAACTCAGGGGGATCATTGGATTCCCTGACATGTGAAGCAATGGACAATAGATTGGTTTTGGACTATCTCTTGGCTGCTGAAGAAGGTGTTTGTGTGACTGTTGTTTACATACCCTCCTTCTGGGACTTCTGGTGATCTTTTATAACACCATGTTGATTTATATTGTTTGTTATTCCACTACTTGCGTGTAAAGTTCATGTTTGTTACACCACATCGAGCCTGCACTGACTGTGGGGAGGGTCATCCCTAATAGCCTCTGCGTTATTGCTATGTGCTTGTGTAATACCTCCCATGCTGATGGGTTTGTGCATAATAAGACCCTTCAGCCCAGAAACCCGCTAGCAACCCCCACTTCCCTTTGGTGCTTTTCATCTCCCTTCCTGAGAAGTCAGGGAGGCTGTGATCACCTCCTTTTTAGTGCTTTCACCGCCTTTCCTGAGAAGTTAGGGAGGCTGTGATCACCTCCCCTTGGGGGCTCTGACCTCCCTGAGGAGTCAGGGATGGCATGACCACTTGTTTTCTAAAACAAAAGAAAGTGGGAGATGTAATAGGCTGAGGCTTGAGTTGATGCACTGAGGTCCCAAGCACATGAGGCTAAATAGTAATTGGACTATACTGTATTAATATACATGCTTGGATAAAGAATGGTCCCTGCCCACTCTCTGTGCAAGTCCTGATGTGTTGTATAGGAAATGACCATTTTGGTGGGTGGAGGCAGAGAGAGACAGGGAGAGAAGCTGGGAGAGATTGGCCTGGGTTCTATGCTCGTAGCTGCTGGTTGTGTGGCTGCTGGTCTAGCTAGCTTCTTGACTCAGCTGCACACATGGCTATTGCCCGTTCTCTTCCACCTCCGATCTTTCTTCACTGAGAATAAAGACTGAAGATTTTCCCCTAACCTGAATTCCTGACTCCAGCTGATTTTAAAATATGTGGTCTTACACTCCTCCTCCTCCTCCTCCTCCTCCTCCTCCTCCTCCTCCTCCTCCTCCTCCTCCTCCTCTTCTTCCTTCTCCTCCTCCTCTTCCTTCATTCTCCTTCTTCTCTTCTTTCATCCTCCTCCTCCTCCTCTTCTTCTTCCTTCTTGTTTTCTTCCTGTTGTTTTTTCTTCTTCCTCCTCATTTATTCTCCTCCTTTTTTTCTTTTTTCCTCTTTTCCTCTTCCTCCCCTTTTCTCCTTCTCCTCCTCTCATCTCATCTCATGCCTCAGTGGTCCTGAGGCAAATTACTGGGTTTAATTAAGCCTAATGCTCTGTTTAACACTGCTCAGATAGATGACATGGCTCTGTAGTTGGGTCGGCCATAAGCTCAGCCTCTGTAGGCTCACTGAGAGCGTCCTGACAGTTATCACAGCAACAACATAAATAGTAATAATTGTGTCCTTCCTTCCTGGGGTAACTGGGGGAGGGGGTAACTTTTGGTTCTGCCACCCACAGCCAAAAAAAGAGTCCAGGGAAATAGACTCTGGCCCTGGGGAACCCCTGCAGAGCTGGACAAGGACAGACGGAGCTCCTCTCTGTGACCTCAGAGTCAGAGGTCAGGCCGCCTTCCCTCGTGGACCAGCTCTCTCCATTGGGATCCAGTGATGACTGGGAAACCTGCCCTCTCTGCTCCGGGTCCGGTCCCAGCCAGGATGCACCTGCCCGGTGATGGGCAGCTCCAGCCCCGGGGAGGGCTCTGGCACCGAGCCCACCAGCATCTGTCAGCTGCCTGTCACTCCCCCTCTGAAGGGATGGACAGCTAAGAATAGCCCCTTTGATGCTAGGTCAGGGCTTATCCCTAAAGCCCCGAGTTACGGCCGGCACGTCTCACTCGGTGGCTGACCGCTTGCCAGTCAGCAATTTTTGTTTCTGTTCTGACAGGGCTGGAGGCTAAAATTAGTCTGAGTCTCCAGCAGTGAAAGCAACTTCCAATTAAAACAGTGACCCCTACTCGGGGGCAGGTGTCCTTTTCCACCTCCGCGACCAAGAAGGCCGTCACCCCCAACTTCTGCTCGGGCAGGCGCCTGACTTTGCTGCTACAGCCCAAGAGCGAAGGCTCAGGCTCCAATCACAAACCAGCTTTCAGGGCCCTTCCTGCCGAGGGTGAGTTGGGGAGCCGGCAGATTGGGACAGGTGGGCCCCAAGTTCATGGCGGCGTAGCTGGATGCCCCCAAAGGTTCCCTGTCAGGTCCCCTCTCCCTGCCCTGTGACAATCCCTTGGGTGGGAGCATCCTCTCCTTGTAGGACATTCTCAGTGCTGGGTATCCAGCCCCCGCCTTCTGAATGCCAGCTGCCCCTTGGGCGTCTCAGTCTGGGCTTCCTGCAGGCGTCCACTCTCGGCACATCCAGAACTGACCTCATCCTCTTTCCCTGTGAGCTCTGCCGTGGCCCCGGCACCTCCCAGCCCCCGGGCCCGAGCCTCTCTCTGCCCTCACAGCTGCCCCCATCCATCATCTTCACTTCAGCCTTTTTGCTTCCCTGGCTTCCTTTAAGGCCTGGCTCAAATGGCCAGGCTACAGGCGGCTTCCCCGGGCCCTGGGCCCTTCCCCTTTGCATCCACTTTGTATATAACTCATATACAGTAAGTTACTGGCATGGTGTGCCCGCCATCCCAGTGTAAGCCCTTCAGGGGCCTCTGGTTTCGTTATCTCCTCAGAGCTTAGTGAGGTGTCTGACATACATGTGGTGATTTGCTTATCGACTGACTAAAAGGAGCTAAAAACAAACTTAATAATAGTGATGTTTTCAAAAATGTAATTTTTTGCTCTAATTTCCAGCCCAACCCAACCCAATCCAGTCCCATAATAATAGCAATAATAGAGTGGTTTTTTTTTTTAATTTTAATAGCTTTTTATTTACGAGTTCTATGCATAGGTAATTTTTCAGCATTGACAACTGCCAAACCTTTTGTTCCCACTTTTTCCCTCCTTTGCCCCACCCCCTCCCCTAGATGGCAGGTTGACCAATACATGTTAAATATATTAAAGTATAAGTTAAATACAATATATGTATATGTGTCCAAACAGTTATTTTGCTGCACAAAAAGAATCAGACTCTGAAATATTGTACAATTAGCCTGTGAAGGAAATCAAAAATGCAGGCGGGCAAAAATACAGGGATTGGGAATTCAATGCAATGGTTTTTAGTCATCTCCCAAAGTTCTTTCTCTGGGCGTAGCTGGTTCAGTTCATTCCTGCTCCATTGGAAATGATTTGGTTGATCTCATTGCTGAGGATGGCCAGGTCCATCAGAACTGGTCATCATATAGTATTGTTGTTGAGGTATATAATGATCTCCTGGATGCCTCCCTTTGAGCCGAGAGCCCCTTGTGCTTGGGCTCCTTCCCAGCAAGCTCGGAGGCCTGGAGGAATCGCACCAGAGCCAATGCTGGGGAGGAGCCCCATGGCCTTGGGATTGCAATAGCCCAGGGATTCCGGCCCCTGGATTTAGTGGGAAAGCTGCCTCTGACCCAGACAATGACAAATCCCTCCCCGGCTAACCCGGTCGGTCTGGGCTATGCCCCCAGGGCGCCCGAAGGCCCAGACTCCTGAGCTTCTGCTGGTCAGTCTCCCTCCCTCCGTCCCCCAGGCTTCCTCACTCTGTACAGAGGGCTCAGGACTCCCGTCACCATGACCCAGAGGGCCCGCTGGGCAAACGGTCTTATTTATCACTGACTCTCTGTCCCAGCCTGCTCCCCCAGGGAGAAAACCAGGGGGCAAGGGCCCCCTCTCCGCCGCAGCCCACGCTCACCAAATTTCCCACTGGGAAGCAGACGTCTCCTAGTCACAGGGGGACCCTTTACTAACCGGAGAAAAATTAAAGCCCCTCGTGCTTGACCAAGGAACCGTGCGTCTGTGCTGGTAAGCCAGTAAGAAGGGTCGGATCAATCCCTCTTTTGGAGGGGGATGTTAAGTGCCCCAGGGTCACCCAGCTATTAAGTGTCTGAGACTGGATTTGAACTCAGTGGGCAGCCCCTGTGGCACCCGCTGCCCCAGCCTGGCTCGGTGTGAGGGAGGGTCCTCCCCAGCTTTTCTCTCTGTCTCAGTGAGGGGGCCCCCGGGACATGGCGGCAGCTGCGTGCTTGGGATGCCAGGACATGCCAGCTGCACACTTGGGACCATCAGGGTCTCCGGCTCCCTCCAAGCTAGCTCACGGACCCAGAATCCAAGGCTCTTGGATGGCACACTCAGGGCCGTCTGGGGCCTCAGAGATCACCCATTATATGGTGAGGATATGGGTGGAGAGACTTCTCCAAGCTCCCATAACTAGTGGGGCAGGACCAAGTTTGGGGCCTGCTGAGCAGTCTGGACCAGCCATGGGCTGGGAAAAGGGGCTCTGCTCCTCGGGGCCATGGGAGGCCCTTCCCTCTGGGGCTCAGTTACCCAGCGCCTCCCCCTCCCCATTATTCAGGAGACCCTGAGGAGGCCAAAGATGACCTTCGGGGTGAGACGGCCCATGTGGGCAGGACCTCGCAGGGCTCTGCCCCGGGAGACCCCAGGCCTTGGAGGGACATGGAGGCCGCTGGGAGGCCCGTGGGAGATGCCTGCTTGTCCTCCATTGTGGAAGGCCCAGAGCCGGGGTTTGATGGGAGCGAGAGAGGGCTGGTGAGGTCGCGGGCCGGCCCTGGGAGGCCAAAACTGAGCTGGAAGGCCGGCGCTGGGCTGGAAGGCAGACTGAAGACCTGGCCGAGAGCTGAGATGAGATCAGCCTTGGAGCGGAGGCTAAACAAGGCCAGGAAATGGGCCGATGGATGCCGGTTAATTGGAGAGAAGCAGAATGGAGGCCACATTAAACACCTGGGCAAAGACTTCCATCTCCCCTCTCCAGGGACGTCCTGCCTGCTTCTGGCTGCCCAGGCTGATGAGGAGCTCTGACCTGGGGCTGGCCCGGAGGCTGAGGCCCTGGGAGGGGAGCCGGGCCTGGGCCGCCTTGGGGCTGGTGCCGGCTCTTTACTGTAAATGACCATTGCTTAAAGCCGCCTTTACTGTAACAGCCTCAGGATTTTCCCAGCTGGACCCTGGCTCCATGAGACATCCTGGAAGGCTCCAGCTACCGGCATTCCAGGCAATCTAGAAAAGAAAGAAGGGACCGGAGGCAGGGACAGCCTGGGAAGCCCCCAGATGGCTCCTGCTCCAAGGCCGCCCCTCAGGCTGTACCTTGGGGCTATGGCTGCCCTTGAGAAGCAGAACCGGTGGCGGCAGGGGGGCCGAGGGGAAAGGAGAAGGGGAGCTCGGGCTTTCCAGCAGTGAATCCCCTGGAAAGAAGCTTTTGTGAGAGGCAGCCAGGTTGCAAAAAGGCTCCAAAAATCCCACTGAGCAGAGTTCCCTGGTTTGGATCAGCCAGGAGCCGTGCCCCTGAGTGGGTTCTCCCGGCCCAGGCCCCACTGAGGGCAAAGTGGGCCAAGGCTCGGCTCCTGGCTCGTGGGATTTCGTGCTCCCTTTGGTGCTCCCTTTGGCCCATGGGCCTCCTTCCCCCAGGTGCACTCACACCTTCCCTTGTCCAAATGTCCCTGTGACCCAAGGCCACTGCTTCAAAGCCGGTCTGCGTCCAAAAGTGCTTATGGTCCCAACTCCCTGAAAGGGGCTGGGACAAGGAAATGGGCACGAGATCCCACAGGGCCTCATGGATGGGCGTGGAACTGAAATAGGGAGAAAGGGGGGATAGGAAATTCTGAAATACCCCCTTCTCCTGTTCCCTCTCCCACTCAGGAAGCCAGGGAAGTCTGGAGTCAGGTGGCAGGAGTGGGAACAAGCACTCACATTTCCGGAGCACTTTGAAGATTTGTAGTAGTGAAATAAACTATCTCATGGCACTCTCAGTATGTCCATTTTATAGATGAGAAGACTGAGGGTAAAAGAGGCTTAACCAGCTGCCCAGAGTCTCAGAGGGGGAGTGCCTCCAGTCTAAAAGACCAGGCTCCGAAGAGCCTCTCCCTTGGGAGTCGTGGCAAGACCCCCAGCTCCTCCTTCCCCTTGGGAGCCAGGGGCAGGGTCTGTTCCACAGGGCTCCTTCGCTGCCCTTACCCGGGGGCCTTTGCTGCCTTACCCAGGGGCCTTCGCTGCCCTTACCCGGGGGCCTTTGCTGCCTTACCCAGGGGCCTTCGCTGCCCTTACCCGGGGGCCTTCACTTCCCTTACCGGGGGCCTTTGCTGGCCTTAGCCGGGGGCCTTCGCTGCCCTTACCCGGGGGCCTTCGCTGCCCTTACTGGGGACTTTCACTGCCCTTACTAGAGGCCTTCACTACCCTTACCCAGGGGCCAACTTCTTCTAGAACGGCCAGTCTCCCATCTCACTTCCTTCCATTGTCCTTGGAGCACCCACAAGCCCAGTCCTTGGAGACTGTGGTGTTCTAGGATATGGGGCCACCCAGTGTCTCCAGCAGAAGGATCCTCTGCTTCTGAGGGAAGCTGGGAATCCCATTGCTGACCAGTCCCATGCTGAAGGCCCATGGAGGCTCCTCATGCGCCTTAAAGATATGGTCAACAGACCCAAAGAGACGAGTGTCCGGGGAAAAAAGCAACGAGAAAACAGAAAACCACGGGCACAAGGCAAGCAGAGAGTGATAGTTAGTCCAGCCATTAGGAGAAGGGGACATGGAAACCGTGGGTGGGAGGCTCAGAGGGACCGATACAGAGGCCCTCCCAAGGCTACAAGGGGGGTGACCGTGGGAGACACTTCTGAGGGAGCGACTTTGAGGAGAAAGGAAGGGAAGGTCTGGACTTGGAGTGGTGGGTGGAAGGCCCCGTAGCCCTAGCTCTGTGGGCAGGGCACCCCAACATGCCCCCTTATTTTCAGAGCTGTATCCCCCCAAGGGAGACTCAGGGGGACGTCTCTGGAGAGACTGTTTTCTCTTCCTGAGAAAGCAAAAATTTCATCTCTCCCCAGACGCCGAGCCTCTGTATTCATGTGTGTTCTGTCACCTAACACAAATATATGCTTTCCTGATCATCCTTTTATCGCCTGGTGATAAATACCATCTGTAACGGTGGGAAGGGAGTTAAGCTGCCTAAGAGGAAGGCAATCTGGAGCAGGAATACCTCCCACCTAGAGCCACACGGGAAAGCGGCGTTCATTCCAAAAAGAGCATCACACTCTCGCTCTAGAAGTACCTGCTGGGTGATAGATGGCTACACAGGCAGCCGTCCCCCTGCCCCTCTTGAAGGAGGGCTACCCAGGCAAGGCTGTCCTGATCACCCCAAAGAATGAGGTGCCAGTGTCTCCTGGACTGTGGGGTGTAAAATACACACATATATTATTTATAAATATATACTACATACTCCTGGTTCAACTTGTGATGAAAATGAAAGAAAAGTTTGAAGGTAAAGGATCATTCAATGAAATGAATAGAAACAAAAAAATAATAAAAGGAAATGATAAAGAAAAAAGGCTGGTTTGGAGGAAACCATGTAAAACATTAAAAAAACAAACTCAGATGGAGTTTTTAATGGTGCAGGGAGTGCCATGGGTAAGAGCTGCAGGTGAGACTTTGGGGTTGGATGGTGAAGCACATGGAGCTGCAGTCTTCTGTTAGGAGGAACGGTGAAGAAGGTATTCCCTCCAACACGTGGTAGCAAAGGGTGAAAGTTCATGACTTGGGAACCACAGTTCTGAGAGCTTCGAAGGCAGAGCACGGGGACTGGAACAGGCTCTGGAGAGTAATGGGCCCATCCACATGAATATGGCAGCCTCCAAAATGACCATGGTCAAAAACAAAGCCCCTGCTCAAGAATAGATCACAGCAGAACAACTCTGAAGGGAAACCAAAGAAGGGGAGGTTGAGCTTCTTCCACCAGAGAAGAAGAAGAATTAAATGATTAAAAACTAAGGGAAAAAAAAAACTTTAGAGGACCTAAGGAAGAAGAGAACTGTGATCAATAACTGGATAAAACATGCACAAGGGGAAAAAAGCCTAAAGGAAATTCAGAATTCCATGTAAGGATATTGACTCTGGCTGAAATATGTGGAAATGGAGGTATATGAATCACCACCAAATAAATCACACCTAAAATATCCAAGATCGACTGTCACTTGCTCTTCCCTGGGTCAACCAGTTTGGGTACAGATACGCTTAAAGGAGGAGTTGTTGGGAAATAGTGCTGGAGGCGGAAAGTCTTTGAAGGCTGGATGGAATGGCAGCCCAAGGAGTGAGCCTGAACTGCTGCATCAGCTTCGAACAGAGCGACAAAGAGGTGGATTGGGCACATGGCAATCGTGAAAGATTTGCCTTTGTGCACCCCAATGTTAAAAAAGACATCAAGTATCACTTTGAAGAAAACCATGGCTACTTCGCTCAGAGAAGGAAAGCCTAGGAAAGCTGGGGGATTCTTTGAAAATGAGTATATGGATGAACGTTTCCAAAGTCTGAAGAAAATCGGAAAGAATCGGAAAGGGTCTGAAAATATGCCCTGGGCAGGATTTCAAAGCAGGAAACCCAAGAACTCTTTAAAAATTAGACAATCTTATAAAGAAATTTTGGGGATAGACAAGGTATTGAAGACATCATTGTGAGCAATCCAATCCAATCCAATCCAATCAGGCATCTTAATTGTGTGGATTAGTTTTCATCTCCTCTTCATATTGATTATTTATAATTGATACAGAAGGAAAAGTGTATGAAAGAGCTGTTGTTGAGATACCATTAATCTCAGAAAAGAGGTTCTGGAAGCAGCAGATACAGTTCTGGGTCAGCTGTGCCCTTTATGAAGAGTTGGAAGCAGAGGATGCTGGGAGGAGCAGACAGATATCTCAAGTTGGAAACTGACCCCCCATAGAATGTTTACCTTTGCCCAACTATGGCTACCCCATGCCCTTCAAAATAAGGAAAAACAATCTTCCATTTGCCAGAAGATCTTTGGAAACTTCTGTTGGCAGGTGTCCCAAAACTAAATTATTGCGAATGCATATTGATTTAGAATGGCAGCTGTGAGAATTTAAGCCAGGCCAAAACTTGGTGAAAAGTTCCTGGAATTTGCACCAGAAAATGGCATTTCATAGATCAAATTTGCTAAGACAATTCTTGGAGATGCTGAGAGAGGCAGGATGGAAGTTGGCTATTGGCCAGCCATGGTTAGCCATGTGCTTTGGAAATCCTACATTGACTCTGAAATCAATAAAAAAAAAAATCTGAAAAAACAAGAAATCTTTACTGGAGGTTGCTGCAACAGACACAGCATTGTCAAGGTATGGATCGATTTTGTTCAATTTAAGCTGTCTGTGGAAATGAAGGAAGTTTAACTCAATGCAGACAAAATTAGGAAGAAACCAACAGAACTATGAGAAACCATGAAGAAAAGAAAGACTCATCTAATTAAAAGTCAGGTGAAATTTTGGAGCTGAATTTGGAACAGCATTTCTAAGGAGGGAGTAGTCAAACTAATGCAGGGAGGGCTAAGAGGAGAAGTCTAGAGAGAAGATGGGTCTGATGCTATCTGAGAACAGGAACTTGAGGTCCAATGGTCTTGTGATGGCGAGAGCCATCTGCACCCAAGGACAGGACTGTGGGAACTGAGGGTAAACCACAACAGAGTGTTTCTCGTTTTTTGTTGTTGTTTGCTTGCATTTTGTTTTCTTTCTCGTCTTTTCCTTTTTGATCTGATATTTTTTTTGTGTGTGTGCAGTGGGATAATTGTGGAAATATGTATAGAAGAACTGTACGTGTTTAACATATACTGGATTGCCTCCATCTAAGGGAGGGAGTGGGGGGAAAGGGAGGGAGGAAAAAATTTTGCAACACAGGGTTTTGCAAAGGTGAATGCCGAAAATTATCTATGCATATATCTTGAAAACAAAGATCTTTAATAAAAACAAAACAGATGCTGAAGAGCAAGACCTGGACCAAGACAAGGAAGAGAGGTTGCTGCATTTTTGTTATTTTATAGATTCCTATTTTGCAATTATTTTAACTCAGGAAATTGTGTGCAGTATTTATTTTTTTTATCAACGGTGAACTTTGTCTAGCTTTGTCTTTAAAACACTGCGGAGTTAACATTTAGGAGACCGTAAATAATGGGTGCAAATTTTCTGTATAAAAAATAAAAAAACTCAGGAATATCCAACAGCAGAATTATTAGCACACGAAATGCTGAAGATAATGCAGCGAAACTGGAAATACAGCCCATCCATCATGTCACTGTCCTAAATCTAACCCTACCCTCCACTATCAAATCTGACCCGAGTGACAGAGCTGGAAGATAGCTCAGGCTATCTCGAAATCAATGAAATTCCAGGCTAACAAAAGGAGGTTACAGGAAATAGTTTTATATACATATACACACATATTCTGCCTGTCTCTCTGTCTTTGTACATATACAATAAACCAATACAATCTATAAGATATGAAAATAGAGAAAGAAAATTGCAAGTTTTCCTAGGGAAGGTTAATACGAAAATTTTAACTAAAATACTAGCAAGGAGATTAGAGCAATATATCACCAGGATCACATGCTTTGACCAGGGACTTATACAAGGAACACAGGGCTAATTCAGTATTAGGAAAACTAGCAGCATAATTGACCATATCAATAACAAAACCAACAGAAATCATGTGATTGTCTCAATAGATACTGAAAAAGCTTTTGTCAAAATAGAACATCCATTCCTATTAAAACATTAGAGAGCATAGGAATAAATAAGTTTTCCTTAAAACAATAAATAATATTTATCTAAAATCATTAGCGAGCATTATTTGTGATGGAGTTAAGCCAGAAACCTTCCCAATAAAGATTAGGAGTAAAGCAAGGATGCTCATCATCACCACTATTATTCAATTATTTGTCTTTAATTTTTTGTGTGTGTTTTAAATTTTTCCTTTAAATTTGTCTTTAATTATTCAATTATTCAAACTAAAAATGTTTGCTATAGCAGTAAGAGAAGGAAAAGAATCCAAAGGAATTAGAATAGGAAATAAGTAAAGAAAAGAGTCATTCTTTGCGAATCAAATGGTAGATAATTTTAGAGAATCAACTAAAAAGCTACTTGAAACAGTTAACTTTAACTTACATAAATTGATGCTGAGTGAACAGAACTAGAACATTATACATGGCAACCTTGTGCAAATAATCAGCTTTGTTAGACCTTGTTTTTCTCAGCAATACAAATCATCTAAAACAATTCCAAAAGATTCATGATGGAAATTGCTATCCACATCCAGAGAAAGAACTATGGAGTCTGAATACAAATTGAAGCATCCTATTTTTGGTTTTTTTTTTCTTGTTTTTCTTTTCTCATGGTTTTTCCCTTTTGTTCTGACTCTTCTTTCACAACATGACAAATGTGGAAATGTGTTTAATATGATTATACATGTATAATCTATATCAGATTGATTGCCATCTTGGGGAGGGGAGAAGAGATGAAGGGAGAAAAGAAAACAAAATCTTATAAAAGTTAATGTCAAAAACTAATAAATAAATTTTTTAAATGAAAAAGGAAATAAGTAACTTTAACCAGATGAAAGTCACATAATCCACCAGCATTTCTCTATATAACAAAGTCCAGTAATAAGAAATAGAAAGAGAAATTCCTTTAAGTTATCCATTATTAAAATACTTGAGAGCCCATTTGTCAAGACAAACTCGGTGACTATATGAACACAAGTGCAAAACACTTTTCATGCAAATAATGTCAGATCTAAACAATTGGGAAAATATCATTTGTTAATAGAAATGGCATTACTATCTCAATTAATTTACTTATTCAATGCCATATCGACCAAACTATGAAAAAATCATTTGATAGAGCTAGAAAAAATAATAACAAAATTTATCTGGGAAAAACAAAAGATCAAGAACATCAAGGGAATTAAGGGGAAAATGCAAAGAAAGGTGGATTGGTCATTCCGATCTTAAACTATATTATAAAGCAATAACCATTAAAATGATCTGATACTAGCTAAGAAGTATTGTGGCATATCAGTGGAATAGATTAGATACTTAAGACATGATATTAAATGACCATAGTGATCTAATGTTTGATAAACCCAAAGATCCCAGTTTCTGGGAAAAGAATTCACTAGCTGATAAAAACTGCTGGGAAAATGGGAAAATAGGATAGCAGAAATTAGGCACAGACCAACATCTTGCACTGTATACAAAGAGAAGGTCAAAATGGGTACCTGCTTTAGACATAAATGGTGATACTATAAGCAAATTAGGAGATCAAAAATAGTTTATCTGTTAGATCCATGAAAAAGGGAAGAATTTATGAACAGACAAGAGATAGAAAGCATTTTGATGAATGGTCAAAGGATATGAACAGACAATTTTCAGATGTTTTTATATGACTATATTTTATTTATTTATTTATATTTATATCACTATTTTTACATATCACTGTTGATTAGACAAGTATAAATTAAAACAGCTCTGGGGTACCACCTCACATCTATCAGATCGGCTAAAATGACAGAAAAGGAAAATGACAAATGTTGGAAAATTGGGACACAGAGTTCTGAATTGCTCTCCAGATTGGTTGGATCGGTTCACAATTCTATGAAGTTCCCAATTTTTCCATATTCCCAAAAAGGGAAATCAAACTGTGATTTAGTCAGCAATTTTGATCCAGTAATACCTTTGATCCAATAGATCTGTATCCCAAAGAGATTTTTTTTAAAAAAAGGAAAAGGATCTACTTGTACACAAATACTGACAGCAGTTCTTTCTGTGGTGGCAAAGAATTGGGAATTGAAGAATGCCGGTCTATTGGAGAATGACAGAACGAGTTGTGCTATGAGATGGTATATACTACTGTGCTATAAGAAATGACAAGCACACAGAAAAACCTGGAAAGATTTACATGAACGGATACAATGGGAAATGAGAAGAACCAGAAGTCACTGTACCCAGTAACACAACATCGTGTGATGATCAACTATGATGGACATAGCTCTTCTCCAGGATAGGAGGATCCAAGACAATTCCAAAGGACCAAAGACAGGCCCTCCAACCCTCCAAAAAAAGGTCCAAAAAAAGGACCTGGATTCTGTACTCCAGTTTTAGCATGAATTATTCAAGGGATGTGAAGTCAGAGAACAGGTAGATCCACAGACTTTCTCCTAAAGGTTAGTAGAAAAGTCGAAAAAGTCCATCCCTGACCAATGGGAGTCAAGTAATTCCCCTTTGGGACAACCTGCATTAGTGAAACCTGCTCCCCCTGAGACTGCCTCTGGCTGTATTCATCCCCTCCATGGGATCTTCCATGGGAAGATGCCATCAAATGTCCCAGATGCCCCTCCCCCTCCATTGTAAGCACATCAAACTAGTGTGGAAACTATATGTTTCTAGTAGAAATATTAGAATAAGAAAGTGTGCATTTCCTTCCAGTACTGACTAAATGAAAATCTAACAATCCGAATGCTAAATGTAAATGATGTGGGCTTTGTAACAAAATGTCACACACACACACACACAAAAGTACAAATTGATTGAAAAAGCAAGATCTAGGAACTCACAGTTTAAAAACAAATAATTCGGTAAAATTTATATATTTTAAACTAATTTAAAATTAAAATTTAAATGTAAATTAAGTTTGCAATGCTAGTCTGAGACTTATAATGCTTCTGCCGAATCATTAGAATCTTTACTCCTCTACTCCTACCAGACAAAGCTAAATTCAAACCAAAAGGAATCAGAAATGTTAAAGGACATTCTATTCTGCTACAAGATTTCATATACAGAACACAGCCCCTCGGAAGCATTTAACAAATGTTTTATCCACCCATCTATATAAATATGTGCATCTAAGAATTCTACAGCAAAATTCCTAAAGGAAATCCTTACTTTCCCTGCAAAAAAAAAAGTACATTAAAAATATTTTTTAATTTAAAATTTAAAAACCAAAAAAGAGTTAAAAAAAGAGTCAAAAATTCATAAAACTAAAAATATACACTCACTAACAGAACAAAGATCAAAGGGCATGAGCAGATAATTTTTGAAGGGGCTATATAAACTCTGAACAATTTACTTGCAAAACTGAAACTCATAATAATGGGATAAATGAAAATAAAGACAAAATTATCATCTTCCACCATCAGAAAGATAAAAAGTGCTAGTGTCTAATGTTGGCAGAACTGTGGAAAAACAGGTGCTGGAACAAGTTGTTGCTGGTACTGCAGCCATTGGGGAGATGTCTTTATCCCTTTTGACAAAGTGATCCCTCTGCTAGAATCCACAATACCCAGAAGTGATGACAGAGTATGCCCGAGGAGACAGGAAGCAATGGGATCACTTGTACAAGTAGGGGGATTATCTTGGTCAGGAGTTTCATTATGGGTGAAGGAGGGAGAGGGGGCAGAAGGCCCCCAGGGACGGAAGGTGAGGAGCAGGTGGGAAGGGGGAGTCCGTGGGACTCTAGGTGGGGTGCTCTATCCTCACACCACCCATTGCCCTACACTGCCTTTAGAGAAGTGGGAGTTAGGGAGGAGTACTTGGAACATTTACTAAGTGCCTACTGTATACAGGCTCTGTCCTAAGCACTGGAGATACCAGGAAAGGTACACTCCGGTTCCTGCCCTCAAGAAGCTCCCAGTCTAATGGGGGAGGCAGCCAGCAAAGACTGAGGTAGCTTAAACTGCAAACCTCTGACTGTGGAATTCCCTGTATTTGTTCAGTTGTGGTTCAAGACTGGGAAAAGGAACAGGGGAACGCAACTGAGGAACATTCCCAACAGCAGATAGCAAGCCTTAAGCATGGAGTTAAGTGGACGGACCAGAGTCTTCCCGCCAGGGACTCATGGGGGGACCTCAGGGATCTGGGGCGGTCTTCTGGAGCTGAATGGGATAAAATTGACCTGGGTGGGAGAGGGCTCTGCGGGTGCCACAAAGTCTGTTCTGTGGGGGGCGGCAGAGGCAGGATCACCAGTGTGACTGCCGGGAGCTGCCCGGGCAACTGGCTGTGCCATAGACCAGATGCCTGGGTCACGGGCCACAGGACACTTGTGAGGGCGAGAGTTGGGCCACGGGCCGGATGCCTGTGCCATGGGATGCTGGGCCACGGGCCGGACACCTGTGCCACAGGCCGCCTGTGTGGGCGAGGGTTGGGCTGCCTGGTGCCTTGGGAGGCTCCCTTGGGCTCGGCGGCTCCATGATGTCACCGGCCCCCGGCCCCAAAGCAGACCACAGTTACTGCCCTTTCAATTTTTCATGGCCCTGATTCTAAAAATGGGAGTGACTAATAGAGCTCATGAAAGATTCAGCGCCCGTGGTGGGGCTGGGCGGCCCAGCCGAGCTCCTCAGGAGCCTCTGCCGGCTCTCTTGCATCTGGCCGGGAGCGGACAGCCTCTGGTTGCCAGCAGAATCGGCCCCTGCTGGGTGGGCTGGGGAGAGCGCAGCTCCCGGGCCCTGCACCCCCCGCCTCCTCAGGGAGCGCGGGACCCCCCTCAGCCCAAGCAGGAGCGGCTAATGAGAAGGGTGGGGGGGCCGTCCGTTCCCCTGGCCCCAGGCTGGCTCGCCCTGAGGTGGGGAGGGGTGCCTCATTTCAAGGCGTCTGTTTGCTGTGTCCAGCCTTGCGGGCCCACATGTCTGGCGTGCCCTTCTGCTCTCACCCAGGGGCCCCGGCCTTATCAGGGAGGCTGTTTGTTTTCCTGTGAGTAACAGCTGCTCCCCAGGTACCTGCTGGGTCCCTCCCAACTGTCTCAAAGGTAGAGGCCCCCAGGGCTGGGCGACTTTGACCAGGAACCTCCGGGGCTTCTCCCCAGGAAGCGCAGCAGGGGTAGTGGGGCTGGGGCTGCATGGGGCAGCTGGGGATTTGTCTCAGGGAGCTGACAAAGGGTCTGCTTCTTCCCCAAGAGGTTGCCTCCCGGGTCCTCATTCTGGGGCCCTCACTGACTCCCCCACAGTCAGTTCTGGCTGTTTCTGCCTTCAGAGTGTTTCTGGCAGCCTACAGATGGCGGCTCCTGAAGAGGGGCCGGTCTGGCTGGGCCCTGAACCTGGCACCCAGAGGTCTGGCACAGGCTGAGAGATCCTGCCCCGCCTGTGCCCCCTCTCTCCCCCAGGGCACTCCCAGACCATCCCCCCACAGAAAAGGCGCCTCTGGTGAAGCCATTTTATCCGGAGACAACTCCCCATGGCCCCTCTAGAGCTCTCTTGGCAAAGACACTGCAGCAGCGGGCCTGTCCCCATTTCACAGGCGGGGAAACTGAGGGCACCCCCATTTTGAGCACTCCCCCCATGGCGCTTTGCAGCCGAACAACAAGGCAGCCAGAGCGCTGGTGCTGAGGGGCTGGGCCTTCCGGGGTCCGGCCGGGGAGCTGCCCAGGACCCATTGGCCGGCCTGGTCTTGTGACTCGGGGAAACAAACAGAAGTTTAAGGACTTTGGTCCCAGAGAAGAGCAAGGCTGGCTCGGGCTCCAAGGGGGCGTGTGGGTGTGTATGTGTATTGTGTGAGTGTACACATGTGTATGTGTGTTTGTGTATATGTAAGTGTGTGTGTGTGCATGTGTGTCACTTGAGGGGCCTAAGGAAGGGTCAGGAGCCTGCTCTGCTCCTGGCCCATCTCTGAGCCCCCTTGGCCCCCGTGTCAGGCTCTTCAGGTTGCTTGTCAGAGAGCCCAGTGACAAGGAGGCAGCCCCTGCAGCCCAGGCCCTCCAACCCTCCAAGCGCCAGGGCTTGCCCTCTGCCAGCCTGTCCTCATGGAGCCGGGCCCCCATGGTGGGATGCGACCCATGCCCACACAAGCTATGGCACCATGGGCATCTCGTGCGTTGTGTCCCACGGGCACCACCCTAGAAGGCTTCATGAAGGAGGGGGTGTCTGCGCTGAGACGTAAAAACCAAGCAAAAAGTCAGCAGGGGAGGAGGGGGCAGAAGAGCTCGCCCGTGGGGGCATGGCATGAGCGAAGGAAGGCCTGGGAAGTGGGCGAGTGTGCCCAGGGCTCAGATTCTTTTTTTTCCCCCTTTGCACCCATGGGCAGCTTTCATCCTCCCCTTCTCCAGACTCCCCCTCCTTCCACGCCGAGGGAAGGGCTCAGAGGGCCAGGCTCTGCTTCCTGGCTTTCCACAATGGGAGTGGGCCAGTGGGGGGGGTGGGCAGCCTCCAGGTGCTAACTCCTCCAGCTTCTGGAGAGGCTGGGTTTGGAGGCAGGAGGATGCAGCCTCTGGCACCTGACCGGGAATTCTCTCAGGCTCTTCTCCTCGAAGATGGGCCAACAACACCCACTTTGCAGGCTTACTTGGAGGTCTGCTGAGGAATTGTCCCCTGTGTGTACAGCTCATTTCTATGGAAACTCCTGGGACAGATGGGAGCGCCCTCGAGGCCTGGGAAAGGCTGGGAAACGGACAAGGTCAAAAACACAGTCAAGGATTCCTCAGTGGGGAGAAGCTGCTCTTCCAGGGGGCCCAGAGTCCCTGAGGCAGCCATTACAACAGGGGAGCTTCTGGGGCCTCTTTGTTACCTGGTGCCAAAGGCCACCTGCGTGTGGGGCAGATCCAAAGAATTGGTGTCCTGTCCCCCTGCTCAGACCCCGGGCTCGTGTCCCCATTGGGCTGAGCCCAGGCCTCCATCATCCTCCTCCTCCTGAGGGAAGCGCTCGTCCTAGATGAGGGGAGCAGGCAACAGCCCTTGGGAGAAACGGAGGCAGCTCAGGGCAAGAAAGAGACCAAGTCCTAGGGAACAGGATTGGGGGCTGCCTCCCCAAAGGACCCCCTTACAGGCCAGCCAGAGCACGTTTCCTCCAGCAGCCATGACCTCTTCCCATTATAGAACATCTGCTGGGAGCTGATGGTGTCATGTGGTGTAAGAGGCTGGGCTAGATTTGTTGTTGTTACCAAAGGCTTTCCCTTCTCTAATTTTTAACCAGTAACAAACAGCCTTGAGGATTATGATTTCCCAATATGATAAGAGGTCTAAAAGTGCCATTCTCTCCTTATCTCTACTCCCCCTCCCCCCTTGTTGCTCTCAAATTCATAAATCTTCTGTTCCTCTAGTTGGAGGAAAGTGGAGAGAAGCCACAGCTCTGACTAAGAGGAACCTTCTTAACCAAATAAGGAACAAAGATGGTCCCAAGAGATAAAAAAGGTTATTTAGGATTCACGAAATCCAAAAGTTTTGAATAAACAAAATCAATGCAGCTAGCTAAGAACAAAGGGGAAAATCTTTACAATGAATAGCTCTTGCTAAAGGCTTGATAAAATATAAAGTGAACACCCAGCCCTCTCTCATATGTGTATATTATTCATGTATATACACAACACATCTTAGATAAATTATATATGCATATATTACTATATAGGTATGGCTATATCTTCAAGGATCAGGCCTCCATGAATATATAATCAAAGGACACGAACAAATAATTCTCAAAGGAAAATGACAAATTATTGACCGTATGAGAGGTTAAGTCATTAATAGAGACATGAAAACTGCAAAAGCTCTGTGGTTTTAACTCATACCCATTAAACTGGCAAAGGTAATAAAAGGAAGAAATAGTGCTGGGGATCTGTGGGAAACTAGGCACAGTAATCCATTGTTGATGGAGGTGCGAATTGGTCCAATCATCCCGGAAACAAATTTAGAATAAACAATTTAAGCCAGCCAAATGCTTTTAAAAAATGACTAAAATGTCCCTGCCTTCTGACTCAGAAATTCCACCGCTTGGCCCTGCTGATCCTGAGGACGTCAGAGAGAGCCCTCTACCCCCCTTTCCCCCCAAAATGTTTACTAAAGCAGGGACTTGGAACCAATCAAAGGAGATCCCATCAATTGGGGAACAAATTGTGGTCAATGCACATAATGAAATAGGAGGAAGAATTCATAGGATCACGGCTGACTTATGTGTTCAGAGGCAGGATGAGATGGGTAGAGCCAGGAAAGCAGTGATGGTAACAAAAGAGGAGAACACGGGACCAGATGCGGTACAATCGGTGACCAAGCTTGGCCCACTTTCCCTGCAGCCGTGGCTGGCTGGGGCCGGGCACCTGAGACACTGGCACTGCCAGCATTGGCCCCGGGGCCTCCAGAGATGAGGATAACTCTGGTCTAGCTGCCTGCTGAGGCTCTGGAGCTGTCATTGGCTAAGCAGGTTATGGGGCCGGCACCTGATCTGATCTTTAGGAACAAAGGGAGGAGACCGAGGTATTTTTTATGGTCCACCATAGGCGTCAGGGGGAGAGGAGGCTGAGCCCCCTGAGGAGCCAGCGCTCTCTTGGCAGCCTCCCCTTGTGGGCCAGCTTCCCCTCAAGGGTGCTTTTCTTTCACAGAACCCCAAGTGCCCTCACAAACTGTGTCTGGAGCCTATGCTTAAGTGTTGTCTTTTTAAATTTAAGGTCTCCCCAGCTGTATCCCCTCGGGTGGCCCAGACTGCCTGCCCTTCCCCCTTCTCAGTTGCTGCTGATCCTGATGGAGCCAGGGCAGAGCTTCCAGCACTCAGTGACCCCAGGATCCAATGTCTTTCTGTAGGCAGCCCCCAAAAAGGTGTCTCCTATGGCTGCTCTCCCCACCCCCTTCCCCAAGCAGGATGGCTCACCCTGTGTGACTTAGGCCTTCCAGCTCCACAGTCCAGACACCACAGGGAACAGTGATAGAAAGGGCACCGGGGGCCCAATTGTCCCATTTTGCTTTGGAAAGTTTGGGGTCTCATGAATTGGCAGAGAATCAGTCAGCCAATGAGAAGCCCCAAAGGATCAACTGTATACTAGACGTGAGCTGGGAGCTGGGGATGCAGAGAATCCCAGCCCTCTAGGGGGAAGACAGGTACCTACAGAAGCAGGTATAAACACAGAGAAGCACAAAGTGTTAAGGACAGGGCTGTGGGGGAAGGGGAGGTACAGGAGGGAGAGGGGGCAGCAAAGGCTGCATGCAGGGGGGATGCCTGAGCTGCATCCCAAGGATGAGAGGGATTCATGTCCGGAGGCAGGGGTGGGGCAGAGAGAGCCCTGGGGATCTGGGAAAGGGAGGCTTGGGTGGGAGGAATAAGAGAAAACCATTCTGGCTGGAGAGCAGTGAAGGAGAGTCTTGTCCAGGGAAGATGCAGAGTCGGGCCTAGACTAGGAGCCCCAAAAGCTGACCATACTTTCTCTCAGAGGCAGCTGGGACCTGGAGCTTCCAAGGCAGGAGGGGAGAGCTGCACTTGAGGTCGGCCCCTTTACAGGTATTGCCAGCTCTGGAGAGGATGGAAGGCAGGGGGATCATGGGAGGCCACGGTAATGATCCAGGGGGATCATGGGAGGCCATGGTAATGATCCAGGGGGATCATGGGAGGCTGCTGTAACGATCCAGGGGAGAGGTGATGAGAGACTCAGGATGATCCAGCTCTTTTCAGCAAGATCCAAGACAACTGAAGGGCTCATGACGGAAGATGTTCTCCACAAGCAGGGAAAGAGCTGCCAGAGTCTGAATGAAGATCGAAGCAGATCGTCCCCCCCCTTCCCCTTGTTTTTCCCCTTTGTTCTGTTTTTTCTTTCACAACACGACGAATGTGGAAACATGTTTTACAGGATTGCACATGTAGAGCTCTGATCAGCTTGCTTGCCATTTGGGGATGGGGTAAGGGAGGGAGAGAAAAATCTGGCGCCCAAAACCTTTCCAAAAGTCAATGCTGAAAACTGGAAAAGAGAAAATACTATCACATTTTTTTAAAAATGGGTAAAAAAGCTGGCTGGCTTTCTTTGTCCTTCAATGTCCTCCCGAGGTGACGTCAGGACAGGCAAGTGAACTGGACCGGAGCGAGGAGGGCTCGGCAAAGTCGGCGGCCTCATTCTCTCTTCTGGAGGGTGAGGAGGGGGTGGGGTGGCCACAAGAACGGAGAGAGAAGGTCTCTGATGGGTGGCCATGGGGGGGAAGGGAGACAAAGGAGCTGAGCTCCGGGTGAGAAAATGGGCCCACAAGGACAGTGACAGAAGCTGGGGCTGAGGTTGGGGGGAAAGATAACGTTCAGTCCGGGGCATGTGGAATTTGAGCTGTTTCGGGGACATTCGGGGACATGTCCAGGAGACACGAAGATAGTTGTGGAAATACCGGGGAGCCGTCCCAGAGACGAGAGTGAACGTGGGAGCGGATGCGTGAGGAGGGAGAAGAGAAGGGAAGCCTTGGGGTCCCCCCACCGGGTGCATCAAAGGAGATGGAGAAGGAGGCAACACTGGGGACAGTGGAAGATCTGTCAAAATGGCGGCTGGGGCCAATGCAGCTGAAGGGAAGCAATGGGGAGGAAGGGATGGGGGGAGGAAGGGATGGGGGGAGGAAGGGATGGGGGGAGGAAGGGATGGGGGGAGGAAGGGATGGGGGGAGGAAGGGATGGGGGTTGGGGGTTGGAGGTCGAGCCAAGCATGGGAGAAGAGTTCTCCAGAGTCCCGACCTTGACCCTCTGGGCCCTGGGAAGGGAGGCAAGGTATGGAGAAGGCTCTGGCCAAGTGGACGGTCCCGAGAAGCCCGGGTAAAGTGCCAGCGGGTCCTGGGACAAAGCCGCTCTGTCTGGGAAAGGTTCCGGCCGGTGTCTGGCGGCCTCGCCCCCTCAGTGATTATATTATACTATTATATCATGAAAAAGGACCTCTCGGGTCCGGGTCTGGGCCTGGCTGCTGAGGAAGGGAGTTCCCAGAAGGGAAACGGCCGGAAGCGCATCTTAGGGCAGGGATCGGGCTCCCAGACGCCACCGGGCCCAGGCACGAGGGGAGTCTGGCTCTTCTCCGTCCCGAGGCTGCTTACTGCCCCCCCCCCAGCCGTGGGGCCATCCTGGGGGTCCCGAGACCCCTCCTGCAAGGTCAAAATTACTCGCACAGAGCACTAAGGTCTGTTCATTCCGAACTTCGTGAGGAACAATACACGGGACTGTGTGGCCGCTCTGTGGGATCCTGGAGCTTTATTTTATCAGAATCATTCACATTTTCTCCTTCACTTTCCAAGTCAACAACGAGTAACCAAGCCGCGATCCCTAACGCTGGCCGCTTTCTGAGGAGTAACGATGATTGTGAAAATTTAACAATCGGCTCTGGGAAGCCCTGGTAGACAGCGGCTCCAGCCCGGCCACAAGCCCCAGAAACAAAAGCTGGGGGGAGGCGGCGGTGGAAAATCGCAGGCTCCTTCTCCCTTAGACCCCGCAAAGAGGCTCAGGGTGCTCCCTGCCCCGCCCCCCCCCAAGGTCCCCACAAGCCCTTGGTTTCTCTCGGTTGTTCTGACCCTCAAAGTCCTGGCCCAGAAGCCCCGCCCAGCCCCCACTGCTCCTTTCCCTGCCTCCTGTTTACGTGACCGGGGGTGGACTTCCCCTCCCCCCTTCCACCCCACCCCCAGCACAGTGCCAGGCACCCGGAGCCTCTTCCTAAACCCTGACTGAAGGAGCGGGCGGGGCACCAAGAGCTTCAAACCATCGATTTGCATTTGGTGGAGTCTGAGGGAGGAGGCCGGACTTTCATTCACCCCTGCTGAAGCAGCCCCACCCCCACCCCATCCCACCCCACCGAGAGCCCCTGTTTCTGGTCGCTTTCCACAGTTTTCCCAAAGATCCCCCACCCTCCTCTCCAAGGGAGGCAGCCCCGGCTCTTTTGGGTCACCCTGGGAAGGGAGAAGGAGCCCCGGGCCCACCAAGGGAGCCGGGCTGCTCCTGCGGCGTCCCTGCCCCCAGCCTGCACCCAGGGCGGCTGGCACCCCTGCAGGGTCCGCGGCTCTGCCCTCTGGCCCCGGGGCTTCCGTCCTCCCCGTCCTCCCCAGCTGCCCCGCTCAGCAGCTCCCTGGGGGGAGGGGTCCTCCCCATCCTCCCTGCCCAGGCTCCCAGCACTGAAACAGCAGCCAGGGCTCTGCCTCGGCCTCCCTGCATCCCCATCCCAGCTGTGGACGTCCCAGTTACAACCAAGCAACATGTAGGAAGCTGTTGTTCTTCCTTCACTGAGGACCAGCCGCGTCTGGATGCCCAGGGATTGGGCCCAAGGGAGGCAGACGCGCTCAGTCACCGACCTCCCTCTCTTCCCATCATCAGAGTCCGGCTTAATGAGGTCAGGAGGCCAGAAGGACCAAGCTCTGAGTGCCCTCCAAGGCCCGGGGAGCCCTTGGTTCTCCCCCCTGCTGGGGAAGGAAGCGTGCTGGGGGCACAAGGACCCGGTACCAGGCGGGCAGCGGCAGGGGCAGTTTCCCAAGGAGCAGGGGAGGGGGCGACCCCGGCCAGGGGCACCCAGCCAGCACTCCCCCCCCAGATTTAGAGAGCTCCTGTTCCGGGCCGGCCTGGGACCCCGAGGACAAGAGTGGGCGACCTTTGCCCACAGGGAGCACGTGTTCTAGCGGGACAGCCCGCTCCTGTGTGGACCCATTTAGAAATGGTGGGGGGAGAGGGTACCAGGAGATGAGAGCTGCTGCAGGAAGCTGGGAGGCCGGGGCTGAGAGAGGGAGGCCGGAGGCCATCGCCAGGCCTGCACTGGAGTTTCTGCAGCGAACCGACGTGAAGCTGCTGCACCAACAAAATGGCTGTGCAATCCCTGGGCAAAGACTTGGTCAGGGCCGAGGGCATGGAGAGGGGCCGGGACTGGGGAGCCACCTGGGGGGCAGGAAGGGGAGTGGGCTTTGTACTTAGCCCAGCTCCTGCCTTAGGCTGAACAAGGGGGACCGTGCTCTGAGGGGAGCTTCTCCCTGGCAAATGCTTCCTGGCAGGAGGGGCTCCCAGGCTCAGAGACGCCAAACCGAGGTGAGAAAACCGCAGGGTCATTGTCCTACGGCAGATGGCAGAGACGTGACCCCCGGGCAACCCACCGGGCTCTCCATAACACAGGGCACTCATGCCCAAAGCCACAGGGCACTCGGTGGCAGGATTTGAACCCACATTCTCTGACTCGTGCCCTAGGACGGGACTGGATGGAAGATGCTTGGCCCTGAGGCTTCCCTGGGGATGAAGCTGAGAAGGGACCTCAAATCCTGGGGCCCAGGCAGGGACCCGGGTGGCGAGAGGAAACGGTTCCAGAGCTGGCCTCAGTGACCCTTGTCTGCCTTCTCCCAAGGGCACTCTGTCCCTGGCACCTTGGCGCTCCGTCCCTGACGTGGTGTTTGTCAAAGCTCTGAGTCAGACGACAAAGTCCCAGCTCTTGTCTGAGTGCAGCCGGCCCAGCGGGGGCAGCGTCTGTACAGGCACCTCCCATCGCCAAGCAAGATAAGAGTCCCTGGCAGGCGGGCACAACCTCCCAGCTGGCACCAGGTGAAAGGGTGACAGAGGCGAGCCCTGTATCTGGGTAGGGCCAGGGGTTTTGATCCTTATCTGGGCAAGAAAGTGAAAGGAGAGGCTGAAAGCCACCACAAGGGAAGGGGGGGCAGTCACCTCTCTGGCCTAAAGTGAGGGGGCTCGGCCCTTCCGGACCTCGAAGGTGCAGGCAGCTGGTGTCGGGGGTCCTGGTCTCCAGAGCTGGGTCCTGGTGGGCAGCTCCTGACTCTCTGCCAACAAGGTCAGTCTTTAAACTGCCCCAGGGGCCCTGCACACAGTAGGTGGTCAAATATTTCCAAAGAGAGGATGAGGAGGATGCTGATGGCAGCCCCTGGGTGCCTTCCTACTCTCCAGCCAGAGCAGCGTTTAGGGTGGGCGCTCTTCTGGGCCCCTTCACCCTTCCCAACTCTTCTTGGTCTTTCCCCTGCACTCTGGAAGCTGGGCAAGGAGCTCCCCAAGCCCGCGGCTGGCCGGAAGCCCTGGGCCCTCAGTCTGGCCCTGAGGTGGCATGGGGGAAATGGAGGCGCCAAGGGGCAACTCCTCCCCACCAGGGCATAGAAAAAAGACCCAACGTCCTTTGGGGCCACAGGGCTGGAGGACCAGGAAATCCGGGCCTACAAACAGGCCCTGACAGAGTGAAGACAGCCCTGCTATTCTGCATGAGAAATGATCCAACAGGGAATTCTCAGCAGAACCCTTGGATCCAATGCTCAACAAACATTAAGCACCTACTGTGTGCTAGGGGCCACCTGATAGGACCAGCCACTGATGGCCAGCATCCTGACACGGATTTCTGGGCACCAGACAGAGGTCAGGGGCTCTGAGGGAATTATTGTCCCAAGTCTCTTCACTCGCTTTCCTCAGAGCTGAGCACAGAACTCTGCAAGCTGTTGGGAGAAAAGCCCTGCTTGGGCTAATTCGCACTAAAGTGTAAAAGATGGTCTGCATCCATTATCCCTCCCAGTTCCCTGAGAATTTCCAGAAGGGCACCTGGAGCCTGGCCCAGAGCCCACGTCCTCACGGAAGGAAGGCCGGCAGGAAGTCAGGACGGAAAGCTCTAAAGAGAGGGTGGAGATGGGGCTTCCCTCCACCCAGCTTTTCTCCAAGACTGGAGCCCTGTGGGGGAGGCTCCCTCCCAGAGATCTCTGCCTTTGCCTAGCTTGCAGGGGACAGTGAGGGGTATAATGGGGAGGGGTGTGCAGGGCCACTAATGCTCTTGGGAAGAAGGTGTCAGGCTGGGCTGGCGAACTTTCGAGGGTCCTCGGAGGAAGTGACTGAGAATGAAGCTTTGTAGCCAGACCCAGGGTCTGTCTGCAGCGGCTGTCAGGAGGGCTGGGCCGCCAGGCTGCCCTTGAAGAGAAAGCAAGCAGCTGCCAGAGAAGGTGAAGCTGCGCCCGACAGCCCCCCGGGGAATGGCCTCCCGATTCGGGACAGGCACCGAGCCTCTCCCCTCCCGTCCTGCCCACCGCTTCCCGGCAATCTCTAGCCACCCTTCTGGGCTCCAGGAATTGGCGTGGCGGCTGTTTGAGACCCGGGTCTGAGCCAGCACACTCCCATTACTGTCTCCACGAAGAGCAGGAGCCCCCAGCCTGGAAGTCGGGTTTCCTGGAAGAGGTGTGCTTGGGACCTCAGTGCATCAACTCAAGCCTCAGCCCATTACATCTCCCACTTTCTTTTGTTTTAGAACACAGGTGGTCATGCCATCCCTGACTCCTCAGGGAGGTCAGAGCCCCGAAGGGGAGGTGATCACAGCCTCCCTAACTTCTCAGGGAAGGAGGTGAAAGCACCAAAAAGGAGGTGATCACAGCCTCCCTGACTTCTCAGGAAAGGCGGTGAAAGCACTAAAAAGGAGATGATCATGCCCTCCCTGACATCTCAGGAAGGGAGATGAAAATCACCAAAGGGAAGTGGGGTTTGCTAGCGGGTTTCTGGGCTGAAGGGTCTTATTATGCACAAACCCATCAGCATGGGAGGTATTACACAAGCACATAGCAATAACGCAGAGGCTATTAGGGATGACTCTCCCCACAGTCAGTGCAGGCTCGATGTGGTGTAATAAACATGAATTGTACATGCAAGTAGCGGAATAACAAACAATATAAATCAACATGGTGTTATAAAAGATCACCAGAAGTCCCAGAAGGAGGGTATGTAAACAACAGTCACACAAACACCTTCAGCAGCCAAGAGATAGTCCAAAACCAATCTATTGTCCATTGCTTCACATGTCAGGGAATCCAATGATCCCCCTGAGTTTTTGAAGTCCTACAAAGTCTTTTTATGTGTTAAGGAATCCAATGATTCCAGCAGATTTTGAAGTCCTGTAACAGTCTTATCATTTCTCAGAGAATCCAATGATTCCTGAGGGTTTTGAAGTCCAACCATCTTTGATGTCCATGAGTCAAACGCCATAACTGCCAGGCTCTTTCAATGGTCAGCACAATCAGCAACAGAACCACCCGATATTTCTTGGGTCTTCCCCTTTGTTTCAAGGGTCTGCTCTGTCTCTCTGCGATGGACAAGGCAAATACAGCTCGTTGGCACCCATCTGATTCCTTCTCCACCTGTAGAGATACAAGCAAACCCTCTCCCCAAAGCAGTTAGCCTATCTGGTCCTTTCCATTCACCACTTTCTGGGTGTCTCCACATCACCTGGTGATTATCTAAAGATAGTGGAGCTGCTCGCACTGGACACTGCCCTTCCGGTGGGTTATAAAACCTGTCTGCCGGAGCCAGTGCATCTTTGTCAAAAATCAAGAAGTTAATAGTATAAAGAGCTAGATTTAGAAGTTCTCTAGGTTACCTGTGGCTCCCCCTTTCTTTTGTTTTTGGAGGAGCATCTTAATATCTCTGTTTCTCCTCTCCACTATTGCCTGTCCTTGAGGATTAAAAGGTATGCCCGTGGTGTGTAGATGGATGTGCTTATTTATTTTTACATAAAGAATTAAATCTTGGCCAAACATTTGATACCTTTTCCTGCTACCAATTTTTTTATGACCTCCACATTCAGTTAGGTGACCCCACATGTTGCGATCTACAGTTTTAAGAAGCTTTGCACTAATGCACCATTGGTGGAGTTCTAAATTGTTCCAAATATTCTTGCGAGCAATTTGATGACTCAAAAGGTCAAAAAATTATGGAAAAAACTATCAGGAATCATACAAACCAAGGAAAGAGGAAAATATTCCATGTGTGGAAAGGAATTTATACCTTTGTTATAGTAAACAATTGCAAACAAAGGGGAGAATGATCAATTGACAAACAGCTGAACAAATTATGCATGTGATGTAATGGTTTATTATTGCACTATAAGAAATGATAGAGTGGATGGATTTAGGGAAGCTTAATAAGACTTAATGAACTAGTGAAAAATGAGGTGAACAGAAGTAGGAGATTATTATTTTTTTTAATGACCACAACATGATAAAAACAATACAACTTTAGAATAATCCTGAATGATCAATTCAACTTCAAAAGGCGAATACTTGTCAATTTTTAACACTAATAGACTACACATACAGAAAAAGGCCAATTTTTAAAGATATGGCCAATGTGTAAATTTGTTTTAATTATGTTTACTTATTTAGGGTTTTTTGTGTTGTTATTTGGAATGGAGAATTTTAGGGTGAAGGAGAAAGTGAAAGTGATTTCCCCTAAATAACAAAAAAAGAAGAAAAGAAAGAAATGAATATTTTTAAAACAATCCTTTAAAAGACCAGATAGCAAGAGTTTTTCGAATGTTATATTGTGTTATATGAAGACCGGGTATTTTAAAATCAGCCGGAGTCAGGAATTCAGGTTAGGGGAAAATCATCAGTCTATTCTCAGTGAAGAAGGATCGGAGGTGGAAGAGAATGGGCGATAGCAATGTGTGCAGCTGAGTCAAGAAGATAACTAGACCAGCAGCTACAAGCATAGAACCCAGGCCAATCTCTCCCAGCTTCTCTCCCTGTCCCTCTCTGCCTCCACCCACCAAAATCGTCATTTCCTATACAACACATCAGGACTTGCACAGAGAGTGGGCGGGGACCATTCTTTATCCAATTATGTATATCAATAGAATATAGTCCAATTACTATTTAGCCTCACGTGCTTGGGACCTCAGTGCATCAACTCAGACCTCAGCCCATTACAAGTTTCCTCAGTAAACATGTACTAATATTACACAAACATGTAGCTTATTATGCTGGGGATGAAGAGTGCCAGGCCCAGCTGCAGGAAGCAGCTCCCAGAAGGCCACTGAGCCTCCTAACTGCCCATCAAGGCTTGCCAGGGATGTTCTGACCAGTCAGGAGCCCATTGGACTGGCAGACCTTCTCGCCGGGGCTTCTCAAACACCTTTTTGACCAAAGACCCTGGGTATATAAGTATAGAAAATAGGTCTGCTAATCAAACATTTACTGACACTAAGTTACCATTTTGCAACCCTCCCCCATGAAGAGCCTGCATGGTGCTGACCCCCAGTTTAAGAAGCGGGGTTCTGGGGAAGGCATTCTTAGTCCCGGCTCCCCCAGTGGGTCCATGGATCAATTCCGGGGATTTCCTGAACTTGGATCAGAGAGAAATTGCATTTGCAATGAATTTAGCATTTCCTTTATTTTTATTATATTATATTATGTTATGTTATGTTATGTTATGTTATGTTATGTTATGTTATGTTATGTTATGTTATGTTATGTTATGTTATGTTATGTTATGTTATATTATATTATAATTAGAGCCTTATTTTTGAGAAGGGCTCCTTGGACTTCACCAGAGAGATGTTGAGAGATCTGGGACACGCAAAGTTGGGAACCCTTAGTTAGGGGACTATGAGCCCTTAAGCTGCAGGATGTGTTCAGTGCAGAATGGGGAGTTCCTGAGACCTGGGGAGGACCCTGCTTCTGCTGTGTGCTAGCTGGGCTAGCCTGGGCAATCTCAGTATAAATGAGGGCCAGGCAGGACCCAGTTCGGAAGGTGGTGGATATGTGTTGGGGGGGAACCTCCACAAAGTGCTTCGCTAACCTTGGAGCCCTGGGACAGCAAAAGGACCCAACAGATCAGCCTGAGACTTCCAGTTCCATGGAGCCTCCTGGGAGTTCCTGAATAACTGAGGGGGGCATCACACAGAGCTTGTTCTGAGGGGCCAGGAGTCTTCTCAGGTTATTTTCCAGATCCAATGCCGGGCTATCCAGTGCACAAAGGGCTGCCTCACCGAGCCCAGCTGTGACACAGTCCTCAAGGGAGACAACCGGTCACTGATCTCCAGGGAGATAAGGGCAAGAAGAGGGGAGGAAGGGGGCTGACGAACATCTGACTGCTAACTGCCACAGAGCAGTAGTGAGCAAGATAATGGAGTGCTGGTCAAATAGAGCCGAGGAGAAGAACGGATCGAGTCGGCCAGACCCAGCAGCACCTGGGCGCAAGAGCACAGTGGTCAGTGAGGACATAAACCACTGGGGTAAAAACTCCCCATGAGACAAAAAGTGGTGCAAGTCAGAAAGCCAGTCTGCAAGAAACTGGGTTTAAATCAACAATATACGAAGACAAGCTCATGACCTAGAGAAAAAAGGCAGCTCTGTAGGTGATGCGGTGGCTGCCCCGACCTGGGTCAGAAAGACCCGAGTTCAAATTCAGCTTCAGGATACATCCTATCTCTGTCACCTGGACAAATTAATTGCTGCCTGTCTCAGTTTCCTCAACTGTAAAATGGGAACAACAGTGATATTTTCCTCTCAGGATTATTATGGGAAAATATCTGTAAAGTACTTTGTACAACTTAAAGCAGTATGTAAATGTTATCACTATCATTATTATGACAACTCCTATTAAGGTGAGACATGCCTCCCATCTCTTGGCAGAGAGGGTGCAGAATTCAAAACACATTTTCAGGCACGTCAATACAACACAAATCTGCCTTGCCTGATTATATTATAAGGGAAGTTTGTATTCAGGAGGATGGGTTTGTGGGGAGTAGTGGGAGAGGGAATGATAATGAAGTAAAAAAGAAGGAAAAAGAAAGAAGGAAGGAAGGACAGGAAAGAGAAAGAAGGAAAGGAAGGAAGGAAGGAAGGAAGGAAGGAAGGAAGGAAGGAAGGAAGGAAGGAAGGAAGGAAGGAAGGAAGGGAGGGAGGGAGGGAGGGAGGAAGAAAGAAAGAAAGAAAGAAAGAAAGAAAGAAAGAAAGAAAGAAAGAAAGAAAGAAAGAAAGAAAGAAAGAAAGAAAGAAAGAAAGAAAGAAAGAAAGAAGGAAGGAAGGAAGAAAGGAAGAAGAGAAAGAAAAGGAAGGAAGGAAAAAAGGAAAAAGAAAGAAAAAAGAAGGAAGGAAAGAAGGAAAAAGAAAGAAAGGAAGAAAGAAAAGAGAAAGAAAAAGAAGGAAAAAGAAAGAAAGAAAAAGAAGGAAAAGAAAGAAAGAGAAGAAAGAAAGAAGGGAAGGAGAGAGAGAGAGAGAGAGAGAGAGGTGAAGGACAAGGTGGATTCTCACGTGGAGCTGTCACTTCCATGTTGTAACACATTGTAGGACTGTGGAGTCAAGGCTGAGGAATGGGGAATTCCTGCCTGGGTGTGGCAAGACTAGGGATGGCAAGGCCTGGCTTGGGATGGCAAGCACAGGCCATCCAGGAATGCTTCAAGGGGACCATGGGCCTGACCAGCTTAGCCAGCTCTAACGCCTGCTCTATCAGATGCTCTCACACTTTCTGGGTCACCAGTGGTGTGAAACAAGGCTGTGTGCCTGCTCCCAGGCTTTGTAGTACAATTTTAGGCATATTATCAAACACCTTCAATGAGGATGAACATGGCAATAGAGTCAGCTGCCAAAACTAAAGTGTAGGGAGTGTTGGTGCCTGTTTTTTTGTTTGCAGATGATTGTGCACTCAATGCATCCGGAAATGCAACAAAATTCTCTGCTGCTTGTGCTAATTTTGCTCTAACAATTAACACCAAGAAAACACAGGTCCTCCATCAACCAGAACCAGATCACCCATGTGTGGAACCATCAATTACAACAAATGGAGAAATTTTGAATGCTGTGTATAAATTCACTTACCTTGGGATGTACAAGGAATGTACCCATTGATAATAAGGTTGATTATACATACATGGCCAGAGCTACTTAGTGTTTGGAAGGTTCCAAAAAAAAGTGTGGGACACTTCTCACAATGAGATAAATTTAATCTCAAAGTAAACCAGAAAGAAGTTAGAGAAGTAAATAGAATTTCAGAAAAGTTGCATATGATAGATCTCTGGAGAGGTTTTCTGGAGAAAACAGAACAGGGTTAGAAAGGAATAGACCTTTATTTCGGTGGCACATGGCACCTACACAAAAATTGACTGTGTTAGGGCACAAAATCCTCACAATCGAATACAGAAAGGCAGAAATATTAAATGCGTCCTTTTCAAATTATGTGTAATAAAAAACCATAGAAAAATAGAACAAAAATTAATTGGAAACTAAACACTCTAACCCTGGGTCAAAGAACAAATCATAGAAACAATCATTTCATCCAAAAGAATGACAACAATGAGACAGCATAGCAAAACTTATGGCATGCAGCCAAAGCAGTTCTTAGGAGAAATTTTAATATCTCTAGATGCTTACGTGAATAAAACAGAGAAAGATGAAATCAATGAATTGGGCATGAAACAAACAAAGAAGATTTTTAAAAGAACAAATGAAAACTCCTCAACTAAATACCAAATAAGAAAATTTGAAAATCAAAGGAAGATTAATAAAATTGAAAGTAAGAAAACTATAGGACTAATAAATAAAACTAAGAGTTGGTTTTGTGAAAAAAAATCCAGCAAAATAAATAAACCTTTGGTTAACTTGATTAGAAAAAGGAAAGAAAAAAACCAAGTTTCCAATATCAAAAATGAAAAGGTAAACCTTACCACCAATGAAGAGGAAATTAAAGGAATAATTAGAAGCTATTTTCCCAATTATATGCCAATAAATCTGATACTCTAAGTGAAATGGATGAATATTTATAAATTGCCCATATTAACAGAAGAGAAAATAGAATATTTAAATAGTCCCATTTTAGAAAAAGAAATTGAACAAGCCCCAAGTTGAGGTTCAGGAAATAAGGTCACTTCTCCAGCCTCATGGAACACCTGTCTGAGGCCTCCAGCTATGGACTTAAGCATCTTCCCCATCTCCTCCCACGTCATCCTCCTCAGTAAGTTTGGCACTTTGGGTTCTCACCTGTGTATGTACTGGGAAGGCAGCGTTGGCAGCAGCCCTGTAAGGGTGGAGGGACAAAGTGAATTCCTATATGGAGCTGTCATTTCCTTGCTGTAACACATTGTAGGACTGTAGAGTCAAGGCTGAGGAATGGGGAATTCCTGCCTGGGTGTGGAAAGGCTGGGGATGACAAGATTACCAAAAGAAAAAAACTCCAGGACCAGAGGGATTTATAAGTGAATACTACCAAACAGTTAAAGAACAATTAATCCCAATGCTATATAAAATATTTGGGAAAATAAGAGGAGTCCTACCAAATTCCTTTCATGACACAGATATGGTATTGATACCTAAACCAGGAAGGGCCAAAACAGAGAAAGAAAATTAGAGACCAATTTCTCTAATGAATATTAATGGAAAAATCTTAAATAAAATATTAGTAAAGAGATTATAACATCTCATCATCAGAATCATACACTCTGACCAAGTAGCATTTATATTAGGAATGCAGGATTGGTTCAATATCAAGAAAAGTATCAGCATAATTGACCACATCAATAATCAAACTAATAGAAATCATATGATTATCTCAAGTGATGCAGAAAAAGCATTTGACAAAGTATAACACTCATTCTTATTAAAAAACACTAGAGAACATAAGGAATAAATGGAGTTTTCCTTAAAATATTAAGTAGCATCTATCTAAAACCACCAGTGAGCATTATGTATAATGGGGATAAGCATTCCCAATAAGATCAAGATGAAACAAGGTTGCCCATTATCAGCATTACTATTCGGTATTGTACTAGAAAGTTAGCTTTAGCAATAAGAGAAGAAAAAGAAATAGTAGGAAGTAGTATAGGCAACAAGGAAACAAAACTATCACTCTTTGCAGATGGTATATTTAGAGAATCTAGAGAATCGACTAAAAAACTGCTTTAAACAATTAACTTTAGCAAAGTTGCAGGATATAAAATAAATTCAAAAAATCATCAGCATTTCTACATATTACCAAAAAAGCCCAGCAGCAAGAGAGAGAGAAATTCCATTTAAAATAACTGTAGATGAAATAAAATATTTGAGAGTCTCCCTGTCAAGACAAAGGAACTATATGAATATAATTACAAAACACTTTTCACACAAATAAAGTCAGATCTAAACAACTGGAAACAGATCAATTGCTCGTGGTAGGCCAAGGCTAATATAATAAAAGACAATTCAGGCTAAATTAATCTACTTATTCAATGCCATATCAAACTACCAGAAAATTACTTTATAGAGCTAAAAAAAAATAACAAAATTCATCTGGAACAACAAAAGGTCAAGAATTTCAAGGGAATTAATAAAAAAAAAAATGCAAAGAAAGGTGACCTAGTCATATCAGACCTAAATCTGTATTATAAAGCGGCAATCATCAGAACCATTTGGTGCTGGCTAAGAAACGGAGTAGTGGGTCAATGGAATAGTGGTATACAAGACACAGTAGTCAATGACTATAGTAATCCCATGTCTGATAAACCCAAAGACTCCAGCTTCTTGGTAAGAACTTATTATTTGATTAAAAACTGCAGAGAAAATTAGAAAATAGTACGGCAGAAACTAGGCACAGACCAATATCTCATACCCTAGATCAAGATAAAGTTGAAAAAGGTGCATGATTCAGACATAAAGGGTAACACTATAAGGAACACAAAGGATAGTCCAACTGTTAGATCTTTGATGACCAAACTGAAGGTCTACAGCCACTGTGTATGTCTCATGGTTGTAAGACCCTGCCCCACCATGCCGGGAAACTGAATTGCTCTCATCTGAATTGTCCTAGGAAGATTCTGAAGAACACCTTAGGAAGGGTCTTAACAGCAGGTTAAGGTACTGGACCCTGAGGTCCCCTCTCAAACCTGGCTACCAAGCATTCAAACTCCATTGCAGAAAGGGCAACTCTCTGCTGGCCACAGTTTTCAAATGTCCAACAGACCATCTTGCCCAAACTACCATTTTATAGAGAATTCACACAGGGTACACACTCACAAGGTGGTCAGAAAAAAATGATCTAAGGACCCTTTCAAGGTCTCTATCCTAAGAACTTTAGAGATGATTGTGAGACACTGGCGTGGGACCGCCCAGCATGGCGGGCCTTCATCAGAGAAGGCGCTGTGCTCTAAGAGCAAAGCAGCCCCAATAGGGACTTTAATGTTCTTAGGGACTATTTGTGCCTGGGCGGCGGCAGAACCTTCTGAGCTCTAGTGGTCTGATCAGCCACAGCTGGACTCCCTGTAATTTGACTCTACCATAGTGATGTCATTTTGGTGCTCTTCCAGAACACAAGGCAAGAACCAACAACTGATCCCCCAGAGCACACTTGGGCACCAGGCAGGGCAGGGGCTCGGGATGAAGAGCTCCTGTTTTCAGAGTTTCAGCCCGTGTAGCCATCTGGCCCTTTTGGATCCACATCTAGAATTTGGAAGCTGCCTGAACTTCTAGTGTGGGGAGCCGGCACTAATCTACAGCCACATAAGGCCAAACCTTCAACCTGAATAGGTTGAATCTCCTAATCCCATTATACCCAAAACTTCCTGAATAGGAATCTCCTAGTCACATCTTAACTTTGAATAGGCAGATATCTAGGCATCCCCTAATCGCATCATAGAGCTTCCTGCCACCTGAAACATCTGGGCAGCTCATGCTTGGGGGGGATACCAACCCTTTGTCTAGGACCCCCACCCTGTACTGTGTTTGTACAACCCTGACTTCTTTCCTACTGCTATATATATATCTGTACTATTGCACCCATTAAAATGGAGGTTTGAACAGATGGATTTGTCTTGCCTCCATTCTGCGTGTCCCCTCTCTTGCTCTTATCTCTTTTCTTCCAGGGTCCACACACTCTGCCTCTCGGGCCGAGGTATTCTAGGTCAGGGTCAATGTCAGTGGCCTGGCTGACCTTGAGTGACTAGAGGAGAGGAAGAAGTCCAGATGAGCTGTCTCCTGCCCCCCTCTCCCTCTATTCCTCCCAGCCTCAGTCCCTCCTCTCCCCTGTTGGCACTTGGATTTGCAGTCAGAGGTCAGTGACCTCAGTGGCACTGATGGCACTGTGACCAAATGACCCTTTGGCCATCTTCTGAAGCCCTTGCCCAAGGGCCCATCTGCATCCTCTGCTCTGCAAAGATGACAAGCACCTCTGGAACAGCCCCATCCTTCCCCACGGCCATCCTCCTCCTTAGGCCTGTCTGGGCCCCCCTCTGCTTCCCAACACAAGTCAGCTTTGGCAGCTTCCCCTTGGGGCAGGGGAGGTTTTTCCGGAGTGCCTGGCACACCTCAGCTGCGCTGCCACACTAAGTGAGGGTTAGGATGCTCTGGACTCGAGGGAGGTCTCGCTCCTGCCCTCCAGACTGCAGTCTTACAGACCAGCTCCAAAAGGAGGCCTGAGCCAGGTGGGCAGGCGCAGACTCTCCGAGGCCGGGATATTGGGAAGGCTGCCCGAGGTAGCGCCACCTGAGCCATATTTACTTTTCTGTCCCAAGCACCCACAGGGACTACCGAGCCCAAGGGAAGAGTCGGGGGTCTTTGGTGGCTCCATCTTAGCTCCATTTTGAAGGAAACAGAACTCAAGGTAGAAGTGAGGATGGCCGGCATTCTAGAAGTGGGGGATGGCCCGTGCAAAGGCATGGAGAGAGGAGATGGAGTGCTGCTTGTGAGGAACAGCAAGGCAGGTGGGGCCGGGTTGGAGTTGGCTTTAAATGTCAAACTAGGGAGCCAAGGGTCCAAGCTACTCGATAGAAAAATCACTTTGCAGCTGAGCAGAGACCAGATTGGAGAAGGTGGCCACTGGAGGCAAGGAGGCCAGTTAGGAGGCTGTTGCCCAGAGAAATGACTACAAGGCAATCTGAGGGAGATGGCTGCCTGTAGACGCTGCTTGGAGATCTCTGAAGACCCAGAGAGCGGATCAGAACTATGGTCAGGTGATGTACATGTTTTCCAAAAGAACAACCCAGGGAACTGGGGAAAAGGGCAGCCTTCCCACCGCTACTGATTGCAGGGCAGGACTTTTCTTCTGCAAAGCAATGCTACCTGCTTTGTGGCTGGCTCTCAGCTCCTCGGGGCCTTGGCTTAGAAAGCTGCCTGCTTGTGACCCGAGATCTTGATTCTGGCTTGTGCTCCACCCTGACACACTGATTTTCCTTATTTTTACTCTGTGTACCGTCCCCATGTCCCACTCTCTGCCTTTTTAGACGGTAACGGGCCGCTTTATACTCCCCAAAGCACTGACTGGCGACAATAGTTACAACTGCAGCAAATAGCACTAAAGGTGGAAAGCGCAGAACCGAGACCGTTCTGTTTGAGTCCGGGCCAATGGCCATCCTGGCCCGGGCTGGGGGTGCCCGTGGAGCCCAGCTGCCCCAGGGCCTTCCTTCTCCAGCCCATTTTGGGGTCAGGAGGCCCAGTACCTCCGCGCCCCGGGTTCGGCCGTCCTCCCCGGAGTCCCACGTGGAGGTGACGCTGTTGGGTGGGACAGGCCCGGCTGCTTGGAAAGCGGGGTGCAGGAGCCCCCCAAATGGCAGCCGGGCTCCGACTCCGGATTCCAGAGACGCCAAAGACCGCGCCTCATCTGCCCAGAAACACTCCGGAGCTTTCTCCACAGCAAGAAGTTGGGGGGAGTCGGCCGAAGGGCGGGGTCTCCGGATGCCGTGGGATGGAATAGAGACGTTTCCGAAGTGCCGGGAAGGGCCTCCCTGAACCGATGCAGAGGGAAGCGGGCGCAGAACCAGGGACGCGACACATTGTAACAACAATGTTGCAACAGCTTTGAAAGGCCCGACTCCGAGGCTGGGGGCGGGGTCAGGACCGGGTCAGGAGGAGAGAAATCAACCTTTTCTCTGGCGGCCGCCGGGCGGGAATGGGTCTTGCTTGACTGTGCAGCGTTCGGAAGAGGGTTCTGTCCGCCTTCTCCCTTGGGTGGGTTGGGGGAGGGGAAGGGGGCTTTGGAAAAAAAATAATGCAGGGGGGCAAAGTTCTTGGGGGCGGGGAAGGGGAGCCCTTGCTTATATGCTTTTGGCCGCTAGGTGGCGCGGTGGAAAGCGCTGTACTGGGGAATATGGAGACCTGAATTCAAATCCTACCTCAGACACTAATTGGCTGGATGTGACCCTGAACTAATCGCTTAATCTTTCTCGTCCTCAGTTTCCTCATTTGTAAAACAGGGATCGCACCTCCCTAACAGGCTTCGGTAAGGTTCAGATAAAGGAACATACGCAAAGCCCTTCCTGTGGACAAATGGTAATTACGGTGGCTGTTCTTGTTTACATGTGACCAGAGGGGAGATGCCCAATGGCATATGTCTGACTCAGTCAGCAAACATTTGTTAAGCGCCTTCGAGGCTCCAGACACGACAGAAAGACTCCCTAGCCTCAGCCGGGATCCTAAAAGGTCCGGACTGACAGCTCCGGGCAGTCCCTCTGAAGTGTGGGAGCAACTCCGGGGCGGGCTTGGATCTCTGTGCCCCCCTCCACAAGGAGAGGGACCATCAGGACGTTCCCTAGACTCCCAGGCTGCCCTTGTGGGGAATGGGGAGATGCGGGGGCTCTATGATTCAGAGGCAAGTGAGCAGGGGTCTTGGCCCCTTTGGGAGCCCCCTGGACACCTCCCCTCTGGAGCCTGCGCCTCTTCCTCGGCCCCTCCCCCAGGCGGCCTCCTAAGATGGTGGCTCTCCCCAAGTCTCCTCTTGAAGGCGGCCTCCCTTCAGTCAACAAGCAGAGTTGGAAGGTCCAGTCCAAGGACGGGTTTGGCTGGGTCCTGCCTTCAAGGCCCTTATCTGCTCTCAGGTTGTTGAGTCATAAAGATTAGATACCCAGTAACTTCTGGGCCTGAGGGCAAGCGACCTTTGAGAAAGCACAGGAAACAGAAGCGGAACCTTCCAGGCCAGGGTCCAGCCAGGACAAAGGCCTGGCCACGGGAGATGACCAGGCCAGTAGCTGCTGCATCTGGGTCCGAAGGGAGAACTCAAGAAGGAAGAGCAAGTTTCAGGCCTTTAGCTTCCTCTCTGGCTCCCAATGGCTCCTGCTTTCGCGGTGACTGAGTCAGTGGGTTTTCTGCCTTTGTTTTCTCCTCTGTAAAATAAGGGTTCAGACTTGGAAAGCCTCTGAGGCAGGGGAAAAGGGGGAGGGGAAAGGGGGGGAACGAGGGGGAAGGGCGCTAGGGAGAGGAGGTTAAAAGAGAGGGAAGGAGGAAGAGGAAAAACAAGAATGGGGAGGAGGGGGAAAAGAGGTGAAGGAGGGGGAAAGAGGGGGAGAAAAAAGGGGGAGAAGAGAGGGAAGGGGAAGAAGGAGGACAGGAGATGGGGAGAGGAAAGGAGGAGGGGGAAAAGAGAGGAAGAGGAAAGAAAAGGGGGAGAGGGAGGAAGGAGGAGGAGGAGGAAAAGAAAAGCAGGGGGAAGAGTGAGAAGGAAGAGGGGAAAGGGGGGAGAAGGATGAAGGAGAGAGATAAGGACAGCAGAAGAAGAAGGGGGGAAGGAAGAGAGGGAGGAGAAGGGAGAAAGAATGAGGAGAGGGAGAGGAGGGGCAGCAGGAAGACCCCTTCCAGTTCAGGGTCTCTCCCAGTCCCATTGAGTTGGAAAGGCTCGTCTGGGGGCCATGTGGGGAGGGCGGGGAAGGTCAGAGAGAGGGGTTTAAATACACAGGGGGGGGGGGGGGTTACTGTGAATGGGTCCGAGGTGTGTTCTATGCCCGGCCCCGGGCCTCTCCTCGCGCCCGCCCCTAGTCCAGCCCCGGAGCCCAGAACTGGGAGATGCAGGAGGGGGAGGGGACCTGGGCAGCCCCCGCGCCTTTCCTGCTCCGTCCCGGGGATCCCTCGGTCAGGCGTGGGCGGCCGGGCGCGAGCTGCCAGCTCAGGACGTGACCGTGGCTGTGACCGTGACCGTGACCCCGCCCTCCGGAGCCCGGAGTCACCGCGGGGGCGGGGCTGCAGGGCCGGGGGGCGGGTCGGGGGCGGGTCGGGGGCGGGCCGGGGGCCCGGCGGCGGGGCCAGGACTGGGCCGGGCTGTGACGCAGGCGGGAGCAAGGCTGGCCGCGGGCTCCCGGCGCCGGACGCCTCTGCTGGGGCTCGGGGGACTCCGGCCGCCCTAACGAGGAGGAGGAGGAGGAGGAAGAGAGGGGGGAGGGGAGAAGGGGGAGGAGAGGGGGAGGAGGAAGATCAGTGGGAGGAGGGAGAGCCAGGGGAGGAGGAGAGGAGGGAGAGCCGGAGGGAGGGGGAGGCGGGAGCCGGGCCGCCGGACTTTGCTGCCCGGAGCGGGGCAGGCGCGGGGCCGGGCACCGGGAGCTCCGGGAGAGGTGGCGGTCTCCAGCTCGGCGCGGGCAGCGCGGCGGCGGTCCTGAGCGGTGGGTGTCCCGGGGACGTGGGTGCGGGGCGGGGGTTCGGCGGAGTCCGGCCGGCGCAGGGGGGAGGGGGGAGCCCGGCCCGCCACTGAGAGTGGAGGCGGGGAGGGAGCGGGAGTGGAAAAGGGCGTGGGAGGCTCTGGAGTGGGGGAATGTGTCCTGGAAGTGGGGGGGGAGCTCTGTGTGTCCGGGAGCGGGAGTGTCTGTGTTTGGGAGCTTTCTTCTGGTCCCTTATAGTGCGAGTGCTCGGTGGGTCCGTGTGTTGCTGCGTGTGTGAGTCCGGCTCTTGTGCAGTTTGTGAGTCCGGGTCTCCTGTGTTTGTGAGTCCGGGTCCTAAAGTCCGGCTCTTGTGCGTTTGTGAGTCCGGGTCCT
Organism: Dasyurus viverrinus; assembly: GCA_020854095.1. Classification (NCBI taxonomy): domain Eukaryota; kingdom Metazoa; phylum Chordata; class Mammalia; order Dasyuromorphia; family Dasyuridae; genus Dasyurus; species Dasyurus viverrinus. Next base: position 3,822,904 of record CM036997.1, read on the forward strand.
GTGGGCGTGTAAGTCCGGCTCCTAGAGTCCTGTGCGTTTGTGTTGTGAGTCCGTCCCGAGCGTTTATGGGTGGTTGTGTGAGCTCGGTGGCGTCTGCGTGCGTTTGTGTGCTTTGCGTGTGTGCTTTGCGTGTGTCTGCATGTGCTGCCCATGTGCAGGCGGCCTGGCTGAGTGTGTGGGAGTGCTTCCCCCTGTGTGTGTGTCCGTGGGCCAGGGTGGGTCCGGCCACGTCTCTGTGGCCCTTTTTGTGGCTGTTGACGGCTCTGGCTTGGCGCCGGTGCCCGTGCCTCAGTGAGTGTGTGTGTGTAAGTGGGGTCGCTCGGCCCCCCTCCTTTCCCGGGCTCGGCCGGACCGTTGGCGGGGTTTTGGGGGCACCCCGCCTGGAGCTGACCCCTCTGTCCCTGCCCTGCTGGGCCCCCCTCAGCCTGCCACCGCGTGGCCACCGGCCCAGCTCCGGTTTCTGGCCCGGGGCTGGAGGGCTTGGGTGTGATGGATCGGCGGCCCCTGCCAGGCTCCTAATAAGGGCTTGTTTATTGACTTTCAGGCAGCCGGGCCGAAGCCTCTCCTTGCGGCCCACGGCTGGATGATGGGCACCTGCTCCTTCCTCCAGGACACACTCTCAGCTCTGCCCGGCCTTCGGCTTCTCCAGCCGGCTCTCCTGCCTCGGCCTTTCCCTCTGCCCTCCCCCGGGCCGGCCTCCTAAGGCCTCCCCACCAACCGGAAGGGCCCCTCCTCGGCCGGCGGCCGGCCTCTGTCCGTGCCCGCCATGGGAGGCAACCTGGGCTGCCACCGCTCCATCCCCAGGGACCCCTCGGACCTGTCCCACAGCCGCAAGTTCAGCGCCGCCTGCAACTTCAGCAACATCCTGGTGAACCAGGAGCGGCTCAACATCAACACGGCCACCGAGGAGGAGCTGATGACGCTGCCCGGGGTCACGCGGCCCGTGGCCCACAGCATCGTGGAGTACCGGGAGTACATCGGCGGCTTCAAGAAGGTGGAGGACCTGGCGCTGGTGAGCGGGGTGGGGGCCACCAAGCTGGAGCAGGTCAAGTTTGAGATCTGCGTGAGCAGCAAGGGCAGCTCGGCCCAGCATTCGCCCAGCTCCCTGCGGAGGGACCCCTACTCGGAGCCCCAGCAGTTCCACTTGGCCACGGCGCCCCCCACCGCCAAGGTGAACCTCAACACGGCCACTCCGGCCCAGCTCATGAGCCTGCGAGGGGTCTCGGAGAAGGTGGCCCTGGGCATCGTGAACTACCGCCAGGAGCACGGGCCCTTCAAGAGCGTCGAGGACCTCATCAGGCTGGACGGCATCAACTCGGGCTTCCTGGACAAGCTCCGGCCCCAGGTGTTCGCCGAGAGGTCCCGGCCGCCCTCCACGCACACCAACGGGGGCTTGAATTTCACCGCCAGGCCCCACCCGAGCCCCACCTCCCTGAGCCTCCAGAGCGAGGACCTGGACTTCCCCCCGGGGGGGCCCACGCAGCTCCTCTCCACCCGGCCCCCCATCGAGGTTTTTGCCGGGACCCGGGACGGCTGGCCCGTGCTGAGGCTGGCCACCTGGAACTTGCAGGGCTGCTCCATTGAAAAAGCCAACAACCCCGGAGTGCGAGAAGTGGTGTGTATGACCCTGCTGGAGAACAGGTGAGATCGGGGACCCAGGCGAGCCGGGGAGGCCGGGAGCTCCGGGAGTGGCCGCCATCTTGGGGGGAGCGGGAGAGAGAATGGGCTCTGCAGGGAGTCTTCCTCTCCCACCCCTGGCCCCTCGGGCAGCGCCCCCCATCCCCACCCAGACAGGGCCCGGGAGTCTCAGACTCAGAGCTCGAGCTCAAGAGCAGGGTAACCTGAGTGCCCAGGAGGGGCAGGGAGATGGCCTGCCCCCGTGGGGACCCCAAGTGCCAGGGAGGGCGCTCCGCGCTTCTTCCTCGGCTTTATTTTTCTCCCGTCTGATTGTGAGTCGCGGGCTGGGCAGATGCCCACGTGGGTCCACATGTGTTGGAGGAACTGCAGGGAGGTCCCCCCTGGAGAAGGCTGGGGCTGGCGTGGGTGGGAACGAGCGCCACCTTTAAGTGTGTGAAGGACCCCCTGGGGAGACTGAACAGCCTTGCGCTCTTGGGCCCAGAGCCAGCAGAACCTGGGGCCGGCGGGGGAGCAGAACCTGCAGCCCGGGGCGGGGTGGGGAAGGCCGGTGGGGAGGCCCCCGTCATCACCCTGATGCCACGCCGGGGTGGAGCGACCTGTCCCAGGGGGCCGCGGCGGGTGCTCTCCCCAAGCAGGGGTCGGATGCCCACCTGATGAGACGTGACGCCGGGGCTGGTTTTGGACTGGAGGCAGCTGAGGTCCCTTCCCACTCTCGGCTTCTGACAGATCTGGGGAGAGTGACTCATTCGCTCTCATTTAACCTAAAATTGGTTTCCCACCGCCCACAAGAAGGCAGCCAGTGGCAGAGGGAGGCTCCGCGTGTGCCCACGGCCAGACGGGCAGGCCTGGCTGCTCGCGGGTTTGGGTCCGGCCCGGGAGGCCCAGACCCGGTGGCCCAAGGCCCCAGCCCCAAGCCGAGGGAGGGAGAAGGAGCCGCCCACCGTGCTGCTTGTGCCTTGTCCAGGAGGGTGGGCAGGGGGCACCTGCTCCTGTTTCCTCGGGCTGGCTGAGTCCCCTCCCTTGTGCAGGTCAGACCCAGACTAGGAAAGCCTGCAGACCCCCCCCCGGGGGGCTGCTCTAAAGCCCTCCTTGGTCCCTTAGTGTTGGGTGCCCGTGGGACCATGGAGGGGTGGCCAAACACTAGCCCCATGGGAGAGCAAGTCTTGTCCTGGAGGAACTCCTCCCGGATAATGGGGAGCAGGTGGCCAAAGCTACTTGCCCAGCGGCCTGAGCTAGCCAAGCCTCTGAGCAGGATTTGAATGTCGCGCCCATTGCCCGGTTACTCGTTGGTGTCGTTACTTTCCTTCCGGCTCTGCGGCCGCTTTCCTTTGGCTGGGGAACCTGAAAGGCAGTTCTAGTTCTTTCTGTTCTGGAGATCGGGCTGGGCCGTGACTTGGGTGTGGATGTTCCAGGCTGGGGAAGGAGGCACCGGTTCTAGCCCGGGCCCCAGGGGGTGTTAGAAGCTGAGAAGAGGAAGGGGGGAGGGAAGGGAGGAGGGAAGGATGGATGGAGGGTGGACGGGAAGGTAGAAGGGGGGAGCTCCTGCCTGCAGTCCCCTCTGCTCTGTACCTGAAACGAGAGGGGGAATCCCTTCTCCAATGTTCCACCTAGAACTGTTGGAGGGAGATGTGATTCACCTCGAGGAAGGAGAATTACCCAAGAGAACCTGGTTTCCTTTCACGGGACAATTTGGATCCCAAATGGGGAGAGCGGGGCTGGCTCCCCGCATCCTGGGGCCGTGAGATGGAAGCAGGTGCAGGGCTGGCTGAGGCTCCCCCGGCCCATGGTCACACTGCTCTGTCCTGCACCCCCAACACTCGGCCCACAAACGGCAAATGTGCCTTAAGTCCTGATCTGCTTCAAAGTCCAGGCGAGAGGCCCAGCCCTGGGAGCGTTTGAGGCTCTAGAACAGGCTGGCTACCGAATGGGTTCTGTACCGCTCGGGGGCAAAGTTGTAACTGGAGTGGGCAAATGGGGCTTAGGCCCAGGTTACCGAGTTTGAGAGTCCTTGGAGGGCCCTTCCCCATGATCCAAAGCAAGGGAGGCACCATCCCTTCCCTTTCCAGTTCCCTTCGTTCTCAGGCTGAGAAAAACCCAATCCAGAGTTCTCGAGTTAAAGGAAAAACTGAGCACTTCTCTTTAATTGGGATTGGATATTCTAGTGCTGGTGTTTCCCAGGTGGCTTTTCTGTATGACTGGGGCCGCTGAGCTCCCCCAGGGGGAAGGGAATCTCTCCGAAGGGAAGATCTGAGCTGGGAGGGCCCCGGGCTGGACCCTTGCCGACCCTCTGGGCCGAAACAGATGGATATGAAGGGCTGGCTCCGGCTGGGATTCCAGAACCACCCTCAGCCCGGCCCAGCAGCCGGAAGCAGCCTGGGCCCAAAGCCGGAACTTCTGAGTTGTCTCCCTTCTGAGCCTCAGTAGCCTCATCTGTGAAATGGGAGCCTGACACAAAAGCACTTTATTGTCCGGACAGCCGGCAGTGTGACTTGATGGGCAGCTTTGGAGCTGGGGCCAGTAGGCTCAAGCGCTGCCGGGACACAGGTGGGCAGGACTTGACCTTGGGGCCTTTCTAGCCTTGGGCGAATGATCAGCACCCAGTAAATGTCTGAGACTCTTGGCTACAGGACCCCTCCTCCACCATCATCCTCCCCTCTCCCCCCTCCCCATCCCTCCTCCTCCCCCCCCCCCAGGGTCCTGCTGACTCAAGGCTTCTGTTGCCCAAGCCAGGAACCCAGACCCTCCGGACGGTGGCTCCAGAGCTGCTTCCCTTCTGGGGAGGCTCCAAAGCGGGGCTGAGGTTCAGATGGGCCCAGTGATGTGGAAGGAAGAATGGAGGGAGGAGGGAGGGGGAGGGGAAAGGAGGGGAGAAGCTCCTTTGTGGGAGGACTCCCAGGCCTGGACTCCAGCGCAGTCTGACCCACATTTATTAAATGCCTCCCGTGTACATGCTGGGCAAAACTGAAGACTCCCCTGCCCTTAAGAGCTTCCCTTTTACCGGTGTGGTCATGGATACTTATTTTGTATTCAATTTATACTTTAACATATTTAACATCTACTGGTCATCCTGCCATCTGGGGGAGGGGGTGGGGGGAAGGAGGGGGGAAATTGGAACAAAAGGTTGGCAATTGTCAATGCTATAAAATTTCCCAAGCATAGACTTGTAAATAAAAAGCTATAAAAAAAAAAAAAAAAAAAAAAAAAAAAAAAAGAGCTTCCCTTTGCAGAAGGGAAGCCGTGGGTCCCAAACTCTGCTTTGTTAGCTCAGACAAGCGCCTCCTGCCCTGAGACTCAGTTTCCCTCTCGGCAGCCCATTGTCCGTCTCACAGGTCAGGGTAGCCCACGCGCTTCCCAGCCCTGAGTGAGCACGTGGCGCACTGATGATGGCAGCGGGGAGCGACGTGGCCTCCGGTGCCGGTGGCGACTGCTTTCAGTCGGAGCTTTGGGGAAGAGAAGGGGGCTCCTGACTGGGTCCCTTTTCTCCTGGGACCTGGCCCTGCTCTGGAGTTTGCTTGAAGGCCCCAGTCTGCTGCCCCCTCCACTGCCTGCTTCTCTTCCGGTCCAGAAGCCCCCTTCCCCACATTCCCCCCAGCCCTTCTGAGTCAGACAGGGGGTTCCAAAGCCTCAGTGGTCTGGGGCCAGTGACATGGGGCAGCCCCAGGATGAGGGGCAGGTGGGGGGTCCCTTCAGGGGCACACCCAGAGCAGGCCAGGAATGCTCCCTCCTCCCATCCCTCCTTCCATCCCTCCTCCCATCCCTCCTCCCATCCCTCCTGGCCTTACACTGGTGCTCGGTTGGCGATGGCAGCCTGGCACCTCTGGGGAGCAGCTAGAGAAGACCTCGGCCTGGAGGCAGAGACCAGAGGAGACCGGGCCTGGTACTAAGCAAACAAGGCAGTTTCTGTCCTCAAAGGGCAGCCTGTCTAATGGGGAAGACAGCATGCCAGGACCCCAATGTCCTCCACGTCCTCCCTGTGCCCCCTGTGGGCTGGTCCTGGGGGGAACCCAATTCTGGCCCAGTCCCTTGGGGTCCAGGGGGGGAACCCGGCACCCCTCACCCCCCCCCCCCCCCGGCCAGCTGAGCCGAGGAAGGGCTGGCGCAGGTGAGGCTGCCGGGGCTGCCGACACAAAAGTCAAAGGCCGGGAAAGTTCACGGCGGGCTGGGATGCCAGGAGGCCTGCCCGCTTCCCAGATCCCTCCTCTCTCCGGAGAGCTTTCCCCCTGGCTCCCGGCCTCCCCCACGCTCCCCTTTGTCCGCCCTTCGTGCAGCCTCTGGCCTGTGGCTAATGTGCTGCCGGCCCTGCCCGCAGTCACCTGCCTGCCTCCGCTCCGGGCCTGAGCCAGTCTGTGGAAGAGGCAGGGGCCTTCTCATTTTACAGATGAGGAAACTGAGGCACACAGAGGGAATGGACTTGCCCAGGGTCACACACTGTAAATGTCTGAGGCCAGATTTGAGCTCAAAGATAGGTTTTCCCCACTCTAGGCCGGCCGGGCCGCTTATAACTGGGCCTTGTCCCAGGGCACCGACCCGGGGCTGGGGGCTGTGTTGACCAGTAGCAGTCTGGAAGCCTAGGCTGGGTGGGCCTTGGTGGGGGGTTGTAGTAGAGTGGGGCATCCTGGCAGGGGTGCTGAGGGGAGTGGGGTCCTGGTGGGGGTGCTGTGGGGGCCCTGTTGCTTCCCAGCTGTTTCCCAGCCCCCGCCGGTGGGGGACCGTCCCCTTTTTTTGACCCCTTCGGGGATTTCTATTCTCGGAGCTGCTGCTGAGTCAGGGGCCGCACAATGGAGCGGCCGCGGGGGCAGGGTTCCAAAGGGCTTTCCAGACGGCCACACGGTCACCCTGGGCCCCGCCCTTCAGGAGCCATCGGGGCTGACTGGGGGCTGGGAGCAGGACTCGCCCCTCGCAAATTCCCAGGTGTTGGTTGCTCGGCCTCTGACCCCCCCAGAGGCCTCTTTGGCAGCTTTTTTAGCAGTTGGGCTATTGAGGGGGGATAAGGGAGGCCTCCCTGGGCCCGGAAAGGTGGTCCCCATTGAGGCAAAGAAACAGTGGAGAGGGAGTGAAAGAGAGGATGGGGCTCCTGAGCCGGGACCTTGGGGGGTGGGGGAAGCAGGAGCCCCTCTGGGACCAGAAGAGGGCCAGTGGAGGGAGCCTCCCCATGGGACGGGTGGGAGTGGGAAGAAGAAACCTGCCCAGGAGGAAGGAAGCCCCCAGCCCAGACAGAGGCGCACCAGGTTGGAGGGAGAGGAGCACGGGGTCAGGGGGGAGAGGAGCACCGGGCCCCAGGGAGAGAAGGCTGATGGGGGGGTGGTGAGGAGGGGGCCGGGGTGGCCTCTCCAAAAGCACAGGGGCTTTCTGCCAGGCCCTTCTCTGTCCTAGTGTGAACCAGGTTAAGCAGAACCTTTGGTTGGCCACAGGCCATGGTGGTTCTGACGTTTCAGTCGGTTCCGATTCCAGTGAGCCCGTCTGGGGCTTTCTTGCTGATGTGATTGGCCACAGTTCATTTTGCGGGTGAGGAAACCGAGGCACGTGGGGTCCCCGGGCCTTCCTGACCTTGGGCCCAGGCTCTCCACGTCAGAGCCTTGTCTGGGGCTCTGACGGCCGGGAGCCTCTCCTTCAGGAATCCCTAGGGATTCTCTGCCCTTAGGGGTCAGTGAGGTCGGTGGGGCTCCGGGCGGGCAGGCCGGGCCCCGGGAGCCTCTGGCAGCTCGGCCGTCTGCCCGCCCTTGGCCTGAGCTTGTGGAGGCGGGAGCTCGGCTTCTGCCTGCCGGCCTTAAAGCTCCTGGGCCGCCATAAATCAAACCCTCCCTAACCAGCCGCTCGCGGCTCCTCGATTCCTGGCACCGGGAGGAGTAAACAAGGGAGCAGGGTTCAGAGCCCTCCCTGCACCAGGCTTGGGGTTCTTGGGAAATGGGGTCATCCCAGGACTTGTATGTGCTAGACAGGAGCTGACCTTGGACTCTGGCAGACCTCTTCCCCTCCCCCCCCCACCCCGGCCCGCTGCCCGAGCACCGGGTATGGCCTCAGACCACCTGGGGGGCAGGCAGGGAGCCCACCCCTCAAGCTCCCTCTTACCCAGGGTGGGCCCCGGATCTTGGACCCTTATCCTTCTCCCGCCTTGTGGAAGCACGCCTCCCCTATGTTCCCCTCCCCAGGGCCCAGAGACCTCCGGGGTTCTGAATACAGGGCCTCCCTGCCTCCCCGTCCTCCTGGCCTTTAACAAAAGGCAGTGCCGTGCCCTGCAGAAGGGGTTCTGACGGTGGAGACGTTTGGGGTCCTTGGGGCCCTCCCCAAGCCCTCAGGAGTCCCACCCAAGCAAGTCCCATCTGAGGGTCACTCTAATGAAGGCGGAGAGGAAAGGGAAGGCACTTGGGGCTGCCCCTGGCCCAGGATCCTGCCCCAATCAGCAAAGGGCAGAGAGCGGTAAGAAGTTCAGCACCCGCCCGGTGGCCAGCGGTGGCCCCTGCCCTTCCCTGGCCTTCCATCCCCAGCCTAACCCGGCTGTAACCTCACTCAGTCCCGCGCCACCGGCCTTCCCTGGCCTGCAGACGGCCCGACTCGTGCCCCTTCCACCCCACTGATGCTGCTGTCTCTTCTGCCCTGTGGTGGAGGCTGCGGTGGGGCCAGTGGGGGCTGCCGTGGGGCTTGCACGGACCCTTTTTTGAATCTCCTCTTCACTCCTCACAGTCCGGCTCCCGACCCCAGGGAGCTCTTAGTGGCCACAGCCTGGGGCCTTTTCCTGCTCCCCATCCTCCAGCTCTGTGGCCCCCGAAGCCGCCGCTCACACCCTCCAGACCCTCCTGGCTCTCCTCCTCGTCCCAACCGCTGCTTCTCCGTCTCCTTGGCCGGATCCTCCTCCAGGCCATGCCGTCCCCCGTGGGGGTTCTTCGGGGTTCTGTCCCAGGCCCCCTTTTCCCCTGCTGTCGCCCGTCCCATCAGCTGCCCTGGATTTAGTTGCTTCTCGATGCTGATTCCTGCCCCTCTCTCTGTCTGAAGAACCCCCGTCTCTCGCCCCCCACAGCCGCACCTCCAGTCCAGGGGCAGAAGAGAACTTTGTCTCCCTGTTTCTGCGGAGGTTCCCCCCCCTCCCCATCCCCCAGGCTGCCCCCCCCCCAGGAGCCACATTGGCTTTCTCACTCATTCTTTGCTGAAATACAGATCTGACCAAGTCACTCAACAAACCCCAAGGGCTGCCTATGGCCTTCGGGAGCAGATTCAGAGTGCTCCGGCTGACATTCAGAGCCCCCTCCTCCCTTTCTGGTCTTCTTACACCTGCCTCCCCACCTCCCACTGTCTTCTCCAGTCCGATGTCACCCGCCTCTCGGCTGTCCCATGAACAAGCCCCTCCATCTCTGCTCTGGGCCCTCCCCCAGGCCTGGACCGCTCTCCCTGCCGCCACCTCCTGGGCTTCCTTAAGTCCCAGGTAAAGTCCAGCCTGCCCAGGGAGCTGTGCCCAGCCCTCAGGATTGCAGGCTCTCCCTCAGTTTCCCGTTTCCCATGTCCAGCTCATCCCTGCAGCCGGTGGGGACAAAGGCCTCTGGCAGGGTCCCTTTGGCACTGCCCACGGGCCCGCCTCTCCCAGAGGAGGCATCGGAGGGTGGAAATGGCATTTTAAAGCATCTACTTTGGGCAAGCATCGGGAATGCGTCGAGAAGAGCAGGATCCTCTGGAAGCTCCCGCTCTGACACCTTGTGGAGCAGAGAGCCGAGCTCTAGGGAGGCAGTGACTGGCCTCCCAAGGCCCAGGGCTTTCCTTTCACACTGAAAAGGGCCAGGGGGCAGCCCTGAATCAGGGGCCCGGGTTTCCCAAGGTCCAGGGCCTTCCTCTTGCACTGGAAAGGGGCAGGGGGCAGTAGGATTGTCTGGCCACGTGAGCAGAGGAGGAGTGACCCCCAAAATGTCAAGGGATGAATGGCCACCAGCCCCTGGGGCGTGAAGGGCAGCAATCCGGAAGGAAGCCCCTCGTCAGCCTTGGCGTCGGGGGCCTGGCCGTGCCCGGGCAGTGTCGGCTCATTGAGTGAGTCATGAGAAAACATCTGGGGAACAGGCCGTGAGGGGCCCAAAACTGAGCCGCATCTCCAGGGACTTGGAAACTGAAAAGCTGCCCACATGGCGTGCTCTGCACGTGTGGTCTTCGGCCTCCCTCCCTGAGTGAATCGGGAGAGCTGTTCCCTTTCCTGCGCTTGGGAAACATTTGGGGACCGAGGGGCCCCGACTTCAGGCAAGCTTAAGTGTGGCTCTGCCTGTGTTTTGAGGGAGGAATGCTGGCCGTGGGGTGGAAGGTGTGAGTTCTAATCCTTCAAATTCATGTGCCTGGACGTCCCTCAGAAGTCCATTTCCCCACGTGTAAAAGTTCTTCTGCAGTTCTAAATCAGGGTCCCCATAATGGATTTCCCACGGTGGCCAACGCCACTGGTTGCCCTACATCTTGCGCACCCGGCGCCATCTTGCCGGCCGCCATCTTGCCGGCCGGCTGTGGCTTCTCAGATTAGGGGCTCACTGAGCTAGGTGGTGCAGCTGTGGGCTGGATGCCCAAAAGGGGAAGTAGCTGGAGACCCTCTTGCTTGGGGGAAGGGCAGTAGCACGAGCTCAGCTTGTGCTCCCCAGCATCACTTTTCTTCAAGGCCCCAAGAAGCTGCTGTGGGCTGTGACTCAGCAATCCAGGCTAAGATTACTTATGTGCTCGTGATGTAACATCCTCCCTTTCATGAAGAAAAGCAAGTTTTCCCTCCTGATCACAAAACTTTCCTCACTGGAGGAAAGGTCCCCAGTTCTCAAATCAGGACCTCGGCCTGGTTCGGCAGACATTAAGTAAGGCCCTGCTGGGGAGCTGCAAAGTTTAGGTGAGATCGGCTCCCGGCCCTGCACGGTACAAGCCCAGGAGCTGTCCTGCCACCCACCAGTACCCTAAGGAGGTGCAGACACTGCAGTGTGGGGAGACCCAGAAGGGGAAAGGTCATCTTCTACCGGCTCAAGTCTGATAAACCCCAGCTCCTTAAACTGTGGGTCGTGACTCCACGTGGGGTCTTGTAACTGAATGTGGGGCCAGAAAATGATGATTCATTATCAGCAACCTTTTGATTTGTACACTTAGAAACCCAGCCAGGGCCTTGTAAAAATCTATTTGGCAAAAGTGGAAAAAGTTGCAGAAGCGTGTCCAGCCCAGGACTCATTATCTTTCTCCCCTCCCGCCTTCCCTCTTACTATAAATGGCACTGCCACCCACCCGGGCTGCAACGGGATATCAATTATACATAGGAAATCATGCAAAACAGATTTCCATTAGCCTTGTTGCAAAAAGAATAGAAAAAAAGAAAAGAAAAGAAAAAAAGAAAAAGAAAAAAGCAAGAAAAACAAAGAAAGTGAAAAGATTGTGCTTCCCACTGTATCCAGAGTCTGTCAGATCTCTCTTTGGATTTCTCACAGATCAAAGTCTTGAGCAGAGTCTGGAGTTTTCATGGCTAGTCATTGCTACAATGTTGCCATGGCTGTGTAGGACTTCCTCCTGGTCCTTGCTCATGGCTAGTCATTGCTACAATGTTGCCATGGCTGTATAGGACTTCCTCCTGGTCCTGCTCATTGGTCATTGCTACAATGTTGCTACAATTGCTGGATAGGATGTTGTTAAGGACCATGTCTAAGTGCACAGTAAAGGGCAGGTCAATTCTCTGAGAGATTCCACAGCTGTGAATCATAACATCTGAAGGAGTTGCCGGGCAGCCTTTACTGACACAGGTGTTGCTTGTGGACTGGGAATGAGATAAATTGGAGACAGATGGAAGAGGAGAAAGGACAGACAATGCGACGTCTCTCAGTGGGGAGCTCAGAGAAAAGCAACTGCCCCTCAGTCTCCTTGAGTCACCATCATCCGCTCGCAAGAAGAGACAATTCCAGATAGTGGAGTAAACCACAAGGGCAGCAGGTAACAGTATGCTCTCCTAGTTCTGCTCATGGTTGGTCATTGGGACAATGTTGCCATTGCTGTATAGGATGTCGTTAAGGACCATGCCTAAGTGCACTGTGAGGGGCAGGTCAATTCTGCAAGAACCTCCACAGCTGTGAATCATAACATCTGAAGGAGTTGCTGGGCAGCCTTTACTGACACAGGTGTTGCTTGTGGACTGGGAATGAGATAAATTGGAGACAGATGGAAGAGGAGAGGGATCAGCTGACATAATTCTCTCAGTCTCCTTGAGTCACCATCATGCACTCACAAGAAGACAAGACAATTCCAGGTACTGGTGTAAACCACAAGGGCAGCAGGTAATAGTATGTCCTCCTGGTCCTGCCCTTCTGGTCATTGCCACAATGTTGCCTTTGCTGTGTAGAATGTCTTTATGGTCCTGCTCATGGTTGGTTTTTGCTACAATGTTGTCTTTCTTGTGTAGGACCTCCTGCTGGTCCTGCTCATGGTTGCTCATGGACACAATGTTTCCATTACTATATAAGAGATCTTTATAGTTCTGCTGATGATTGGTCTTTGCTACAATGTTGCCATTGCTGGAAAGGCTGTATTCATGTTTTGTCATTGCCACAATCTTGCCATTGTTGTATAGGATGTCTTGAAGGTCCTGCTCATGCTTGGTCTTTGCTACAATGTTTCCATTACTGTCTAGGATGTCTTTATGGTTCTGCTTATGATGAGTCTTTCCTACAATGTTGTCATTGCTGGATAGGATGTCTTTATGGTCCTGCTCATTATTTTTCATTATCACAATGTTGCCATTGCTGTATAGTACATCTTTATGGTTCTGTCCATGGTTGGTCATTGCCACAATGTTGCCATTGCTGTCTGGGTTGTCTCTATGGTTCTGCTCCTCCTTGGTCATGATCACAATGTTTCCAATATTGTATAGGAGGTTTTTAAGGTTCTACCCATGGTTTTTCTTTGCTACAATGTTGCCATTGCTGTATAGTATGTCCTTATGGTTCCGCCCATGATTGGTATTGGCTACAGTGTTGCCATTACTGTCTAGGATGTCTGGATGGTCCTGCTCTTGGTTGGTCATAGCCACAATGTTGCCAGTACTGTCTAGGAGGTCTGTATAGTTCTGATAATACTATCTAGGATGTCTGTATGATCCTGCTCATGGCTGGTCATCGCCACAGTGTTGCCATAGACATATAGGATGTCTTTGTGGTCCTGCTCCTGGTTGGTCATTGCTGCAATGTTGCCATTGCTATATAGTACGACTTTATGGTTCCGCCTATGGTTGGTCATTGCCACAGTGTTGCCAGTACTGTCTAGGAGGTCTGTATGGTTCTGATAATACTGTCTAGGAGGTCTGTATGGCTCTGATAATACTGTCTAGGAGGTCTGTATGGTTCCACTCATGGTTGGTCATTGCTGCAGTGTTGCCATTAATGTAAAGTAGGTCTTTTTGTAATTATAGCTTTTTATTTAGAAGTTATATACATGGGTAATTTTATAACTTTGACAATTGCCAAACCTTTTCTTCCATTTTTTCCCCTTCCTCCCCCCCCCACCTCCCCCAGATGGCAGGTTTTCCAATACATGTTAAATGTGTTAAGTATATATTAAATACAAAATAAGTTGTATATGGTATCTTTATGGTCCTGCTCCTGGTTGGTCATTGCTGCAGTGTTGCCAATACTGTCTAGAATGTCTGTCTGGTTCTGCACATGGTTGATCATTGCTACAATGTTGCCATTGCTGTATAAAAGGTCCTTATGGTTCTGCACATGGTTGATCATTGCTACAATGTTGCCATTGCTATATAGGATCTCTTTATGGTCCTACGCACAGTTGCTCATTGCCACAATGTTGCCAAAACTGTCTAGGATGTCTGTATGGTTCTGCTCACGGTTGGTCGTTGCCGCAAGGTTGCCGTTAATGTAAACAAGGTCTTTATGGTTCTGCTCATGTTTGGTCTTTGCTGTAATATTGCCATTGCTGTCTAGGAAGTCTTTTTGTTATTATTGCTGTTTATTTAGAAGTTATATACATGGCTATTTTTATAACTTTGGGAATTGTGAAACCTTTTCTTCCAATTTTTCCTCTCCTCTCCCCCACCACCTCCCCCAAATGGCAGGTTTACCAATACATGTTAAATGTGTTAAAGTGTACATTAAATACAAAATACGTTATATGCAATATCTTTTTGGTTCTGCTCATGGTTGCTCATTTCCCCAATGCTGCCCTTGCTATATTGATGTCTTCATGGTTCTGCTCATGGTTGCTCGTTTCCATAATGTTACCAGTGCTCTGCAGGATGTCCGTATGGTCCTGCTCACGGTTGGTCTTTGCTGCAATGTTGCCATTGTTGTCCTTGTTCTGCTCATTGCACTTTGCATCAGTTCACTCTAAGCTTTTCCAGCTTTCTTGGAAACCGTCCTTTTACACCTTGTTTGGGGAGCACAACCACCTTCTTTCCCTGCCTGGTTCCCCAGCTTGTTCTGCCGTTTCCCGCTTGATGAGCATCCTTTTGATTTTCATTTTTAGCTCCCACAACAAGGAGCCGCTGTAAATGTTTGTATACAAATGGGCCTTTTTCTCCTTCCTTTCATCCTTTTGAGGTGCAGCCCTATCTCTGGGGCAGTGCCATGCACTTCTGTAGCCCGTTGGGCGTAGTTGCAAATTGTTCTCCACAACAGTGGGCCCAGTTCATAACTCCACTAGTTATTCACTGCATAACTGTACACTTTACACTGCATTCTTTGAGAAAGGCACCAGATGATAGGAGGCCTTGAATGGCAGGGAAAGGAGCTGGGGAAGCTTTTCGAGGACCTTTCTAACCCGGGACTCTGGCGTTTCACCGCTGAGGTCGTGAGCCTGGGCTGGTCGGGTTTGTGTAGAAGCCTGTGGCTGAGACTTTTGCTGTGCCCCAGGATCCTGGCCCGGGACCCTCCCTTGCTGGCGCCTCGGGCTCTGGGCTCTCTAATGCCCGAGGGCGGTCAGAAAGCTCAGAATGGGCCAAAGCCGTTCTCAGAGGCAAATTTGTCTTGGGATGCATCCATGGGCCAGGATTCGAAGAGAAAATAATGGGGCCGAAAGCCACAGTGCAATTCAGCCAGGAAATGAAACAGAGACGGCTTTTTAAAAAGACTCTGTTTTGTAATGGATGTAATGGATAAACCATTAGCAGCCATCAGAAGGAAAGTGGAGGCTAAGCAGATGGCCAAGGGCTCCGGGAAGGGGGCGGAGGAGAAGAGCATTTTCTGAGGTGATCGTTGGGGCTGCTATTCGTTTCCTCAGTCATGTCCCACTCTTTGTGGACCATGGCACGTCCGACCGGGGCCCCCTCTCTGGCCTCCCTCTGAGCCTCCCCAACTCCAAGAGACCAGCCCCATCCTCGGCCTGGCTTTCCTTGGTCGCTGGGTCCCCTAAGGGGCCCATGGTTCCCATCCCAGCATCCTCCTTGTTGGTCGGAATGAGGTCCAATGGGCCTCTGCTGTTGGCCCTGTTATATGCCACCTTGGAGCGGGGAGTTCGAGGAGGAAGGTGTGGGTGGGGCCGTGTGGGCGATGAGCCTCCGAGGGCCCCGAGATCCCATCTGTGACGAGGACGGGAGCGACGGGAGTCCCACGCGCAGTGATGGACATGGAGGAAAACGGGACCAAAGGGTGGCCGTAGCTCCCCTCTGTACGTGTCCAGCCAAGGCTGCGAATCGTCCTGCCCGAGAGCTGACGTCACAGAGGAAGAATGCGCCAGAGGCGGATCCCTGGGCAACAGCTGCCGGGGAGCCCAGGAGGGCCTTCGGGGCCAGCTTGAGGTGTAGGACTTAAGAGGGTGGATGGCTGGGTTGGGAGGCAGAGCGGCAGAAGGGGGCCCCGGGCACACTCGGTTACAGGATGAGGGCCTGGGCTTGGGGCACCGGGCTGAGCTCACAGTAGCGCTCCAAGGCTCAGAGGTGGCATCCAACTCGAAACCTGGCGCTCTGTGTCCTCCCCTGGAGCCGTCATCTTCTCCCCTCGCCCTGGCGGGAGTGCCCTCTCCCACAGCCCAGTTCCGCTTGGGTTCCACCTCTCTGCAGGGGGCCTGAGCATCTGGAAGCACACCAGTTCCCCTTCGCCCACCCCTGGTTTCCATAGAGCTTCTATAAGACACTGAGCTCCCTGGACTGAGGATGTGGGATTGACTGGAGAACGAAGGCCAGGCCGCTGACCCCTGGGGATGCCCTCTGCCATTCTTCCTGGCTTGCCTGCCCCCAGGGGTCATGGAGACCCCAGTTGACAGCCCAGGCCCTTCCTGCCCCATCCTGGTCCTCACCCAGCCGCTTTCTCATGTTTAAAAAAAAATCCAAGAGAAATGGGTGGAGAGCAGGCTTCTCAGGCCTTGGTTTCCCCTGCCTGTCTTCAGCTTGTGGCAACGGCTCCCTGCTCCCTGGCTCCGACACATCCAAGATATGTGGGCCCAGCTGGGCCTCTGAAGATGCCAGTTTTGAGAAGGAGCTTCTGTGGGAGGCCTAGCCCGGCTAGGGTGACCCTCCATCGGCCCAGTAGTATCCTCCTTCTGATCTTCAGCAGAGGCGGCCTGAAGCCGGGACGCTCACCCCCAGAGGTTCCAGGGTACGGGGAAAGGGCACCGGACTAGGAGTCGGGCTACAAGCATGTATTAGGCACTTACTGTGTGCTGGGCATCAGACCAAGTTCTGGGGATACAGGAAGAAACAATGGGCAGTCCCTGACCTTAAGAAGCTTCCAGTCTGGTGGGGGAGACAAGGAGGAAGCAACTGCTCGTCCTGTGTCGGACAAAATGGGCAAGGTGATTTTTTTTTTGGTCTGGAGGGGATGGGGAGCCAGTGCAAGTTATAGCAGGAGGAGCAGTGGGATCAGAACTGTTTTAGGAAGATCAGTCTGGGGGCTGAATGGAGGGGGGGGGCCCTCCACTGGTGGGGTCTGGGGGCCTACCCCAGAGAAGGGGGCAATCTGGGAAGCTGGTGCAGAGGTCCCAGGGCCCCACAGCGGGCAGGACTATGCTGGGGTGGGGGGATGCCCTTCCCAGTGACAGGAAAATTAGGAAGAGGAGAAAGAAGAATGATTCCCATCTGGACAAGGCAAGTTTCAGACTGTTTGTGGTCCCTCCAGTCTTAAGTCAGGAAGACCCAAGTTCAAATCTTACCCCAGACACTGTGAGCCCAAGTCTTTTACCTGCTCCCAGCCCCAGTTTCCCTATATATAAAATGGGGATAGTGATAAGAAGAGCCTGACTCCCCCCCACCACCACCCCCAGAGGACTTGGGAAGGCCCAGGGAGATCTCAGGTTAGCCTTCTGCCACAGCTCTCGCTCCAGGAGGCACCGCTGCTGTGACTGTTTGTTTGTTTCTTGGAGGGGCACCCGACCGTCCGGAGCTCCACGGGCTGCTCACCCGCCAGGGCTGGGTCTCTGTCCCTCTTATCCCAAGGTCCCTGCCCCCAGCCCCATGCTTCTGCCTGGCTACCCCTTTTAGAAGCATTTAAAATAGGAGGCCCATGGGGGGGCCCCTCCGGTGGCTGGGGGGCCAGAGAGGGCCGGCTGCCAAAGAACTCAGCCTCAGCAACAGGGTGGCTGTTTCTCTGTTTGTCAGAGATTACTCATCTCTTTCCCAACCATGGCGGTCCAAGGTCAGTGATTCTCCACCAGCACTTCCTCCCCTGAGGTGGCCTGGCTCTTGCCCCCAGTCTCGCCTCCCACCAGCCTTTGCACTGGCTTAGAGGTCATCGGCCCCGGGCCAAACAAGTCTTGGCTCCCAATCTCTATCCCCCAAACTCAGCTTTGTCATGGTTCCCCTCCACACCTTGGCCCAAGCCCTGCCTGGAGCGTGCTTCCTCATCCCCATCACCTCCGGGGAGAGACCCGGCCTCGGCCCTTCTGGCCCCCCAGTTCTTGGTGCTGTTCCTCCTCAAATGAGCTTTTCCTGACTTTTCTGTGTCTGTGCTGTCCCTGCCAAGTTGAATGGGATGATACTGAGGGCAGGGGCTGATGGCTCCTTTGGTCTCCAAAGTTCCTAGCTCGGTAGACCCAACTCTTGGAGTCCAATTATTTGTACATGTTTATTCAAAAAGTATTGTGGGCCAAGCCCTGGGACGGTCTAACCCTTGCTGGGGGCCCATGGGCGTGTCCTAGCCTGGCTGGGGGTCAAAGGTCTCGGTTGGCAGCATTCTAAGTCGGTATCTGAAGCAGATTTGTGGTATCTGGGTTGGGACGTGTGTGTGTGTGTGTGTGTGTGTGTGTGTGTGTGTGTGTGTGTGTGACAGGGGCAGTCCTGCCTTGGCCCCCTCAGCCACCAAGGCCTCTTGGGCTGGACCAGGGCTGGCCAGCAGCCAGGTTCGGGCTCTGTGAGGTTAGAGAAGGGGACATAGTGGCCGGCGAGGCCCAGTCTGTCCCTTCGCATAGTTGTGCGTCCTGGCTCGTTGGTGGCCCCCGGCCCCTGACCTGAATGGTGTCTTGAGACTTTCCCAAAGGGGAGACTGGCAGAGCCCAGGCAGCAGGGGAGAAGAGTGGGGTGACTTTAGAGACTTTACTGATTTCTCAGAAGTGCAGCCGGGCCAAAGGAGATGGGGACTCCACGGGGGAGGGGGTGGGGCAAAGGAGACTGAAGGGGGAGGGGTGGCCTCCTGGGTCTCTGGTGTGCCGAGGCCTCTGACCTACATAAGGCCAGGAATCCCTGGTGCACAATGGGCTGCCAGCACAGGCTGAACTCTGACCCTGGCCTCCCGTTTGGTGGCAGAGACCTCTGTCCCTTGCTGGCCAAACTTCCTAGGCCCGTCTCTGCCCCCTGGTGACCCTGCTGCGGTGACCCCCCCCCCCCACCCCCTCCAGCTGCCTGCTCATGTTGGGGAACAACGTCTCTGAGCACCAGGGCGGGGGCTGGCCCGGCGTGGGGCCGGAATCTCACCTTGAGCGTGTCCAGGGAACGAGTGAGACTCCCTTGGCCCAGGGTGTGTGTGTGTGTGTGTGTGTGTGTGTGTGTGTGTGTGTACGACTCTGGGCTGGCAATCTGAAGCGCTGCCCCAGGTAGCCCCCCTCCTTCCCCACCCCGGGATGGGGGCAGAGAGCCCCGCTGGTCACGTCCGGGCCGGGCGCCGCCACACTGGCCACTGGCCCCCCCCAAAGGCCCCGTAGAGACACAGCCGCCCATGGACCAGCGCCCGTTCCCTGGTTTGAAAAGCCTCCCTAGAGGGGGCCCTGAAGAGCCTTGTCTTTGGAAAGCCCCCCCCCATGTGTCAAACAGTGAATGAGGTGAACTCCACGATGGACCACAAAGTAGCCAAGAACTATGTATGGGACCCCCAGGTGGGGCAGGGCGAGGGGCAGGAACGGACGGGGAAGTCCTGGAAGGGCTGGAGGGCGGAGCAGGGAGAGCTGGACCAGACGACCCAGAGGACGGCGCTGCCGGGAAGGGGCCGGGACACCTGGGGAGCCCGACACTGGGGGCCAGAAGATGCTTGTGGAGCATCACTGAACATCCGGGCCTCGGAGCCGGCTCGGGGTTTGATGCCGAGTTATAACGAGGAGTAACTTCAGAAGCAGCCTGCAAAAACAACCCAGGGGGCGGGGTCTGCGTTGGGGGGAATAGCCCAGGCTAGGGCATGGGCACGCTGTCTGTTCTTGTCCCCACCAGGGGCTGCCAACCTGCAGCAGCCACCTCGGGGTCTCGGGATGACCCTCCCTGGGAATGCAGGTGGGCCTCCCCTCCCTGCCCAATGGGCTTTTTTTTTTTCCTGGGGGCTCTAGGGGGCTCTGTGCCAGGGTCAGGGCCCAAGTGCCAGTTCACTGATGCTTCATCTTGGGATCCCAGGGCTGAGCAGTTGGCAGTGTCCTTGCTGCCCGCGCTGTCCGGTGGTCTGGGGGCTCCACGGGGCCAATCCAACGCCAGGCTGTGTTCAGGAGCCTTGACAGTGCCCCTGCCCACGGGAGCCCTGCTCGATGTCTGCCATGACCTCGAGTAACCTCCGCCATGACCTCGAGTAACCTCCGCCATGACCTCGAGTAACCTCCGCCATGACCTCGAATAACCTCCGCCATGATCTCGAGTAACCTCCGCCATGACCTCGAGTAACCTCCGCCATGACCTCGAGTAACCTCCGCCATGATCTCGAGTAACCTCCGCCATGACCTCGAGTAACCCGCCTGCAGGGTCCTGGTCAAATCCCTGGTCCCGGGATTCCTGTTTGAAAGAGGAAGGGGCCTGCCAGATAAAAATAAAACTGCTGAGTGTGGTCGGTGGCAGCTTTGGGGAGAACCCAGGGTGGGGGGAGGAGGAAGGGGGGAGGGCTCCTCCCACAAGCCAGCCGGACACCAGTCATTGACTCACTCGGGCTAGGGGTCACAGAGTAGCCTGGCGGAAGGCCAGGACTCGGCCACATTTCATGGCTACATCGGCTCGGTTGGTGCCTGGCTGGGAGTGAGGCCCCCCGGGGCACGCTGCCCCTGAGCCGAGCTGAAGGCCCCCCAGATGAGGGGCGCACTGGCCGCCACTGTGACCGGGCGTCTATTCTGATCCCCGACCGACTCTTCAGCGCAGCAGCGTGACGCAGCCCATGGAAGTTCCCTGGGAACCCCTGGAGGCTGCCAGCCATGCCCGCACAAGAAGGGCACTTTTCTCTGTGGGGCCACGCTGCAAGCTTTTCTGGAACACCGCTGAACAGTACCATATGCCATCCTCCCTCTGCCCCATGGCATTCCCGTGGCCAGAGCCCTGCCCACGATCCCTGGACAAGGAGCAGGACCATGGGGCCCCGGGGCCCCCTGGCCTGTCCCTGCCCCCTGGCCCTTGCTGTCTCTGCACAGGAGCTTGGAATTGGAGGGGGGGCACTTTCCTGAGCCTTGGGGGTGCCCGGCCTCGCCTCCGGCTCCATCTCCCTGGCAAATGTGCCGCCGAGAGCCAGGCGTGGAAGCTGATTAAGTCTCGGTGCCAGGCCTCAGGTGGGTGGGCCGGCAAGGGACTGGGCGCGCCGGGGACTCATCCGACGAGTTAGTCATGCAGGGCTGGTCAGTGGGAGGCCGGGCTCTGTGGGGCTGCCACCTGTGATGGGCACAGATGAATAGCCCCAGTGTTCCCGGGCGGGCGGCGGCTTGAGTCGGCGGGAGGACGAGCTGGCGGGGAATCCCCCCGGCAGCCTCCCGAGGAGTCACCTTTGGGGCGCCCGTTTCTCAGGTGGAAGTTCAGGGATTTGGCCAGACACCCTTGGGAGGGGTTTTCCCTTCAGGCCAGGAGACTCCTCCGTCTCAAAGCCAGGGCCCCTTCCCCGGCCTGGGCCAAGCGGGCACCCTCCCGGCCAGTAAAGGCCGTGCCCCTGGGGGTGGCCGAAGACCCGACTGTCACTGAACTAAGAGACCGTTGGGCCCAGAGTCACAGAGGTTCGCAGCGAGCACTGGTGGATTATGGGAAATATTGGCTTTAATACGGGGCTGGGGGCCCATAGAACGGCTCCAGCATCTCGGAATATTCTGCACAGTAACCAAAGAGCTACACCCCTCAGGAAAGAGCCTCCAAGGCTGATCGTGGAGGGGTCGGCCTTGGACCCAGCTAGATGCAGTCCGGTCATGGGGCCGTCTATGTGTGGGCCGGCCCGGCCGGGTGATTTGTTGCTCCCACTGTCCCGGACCTCTTGCTGTGGCCCCTTGGGGGCGGGGCAGCTCCTGGGCCCCTGCCCTCTCATCCCCAGCAGCTGGAAGCAATAATTAGGTTCTGGCTGCGATGGTGGCACAGCCCAGTCCCGGATCGGTCTGGGCCCACATGGGCAGGTGGAAGCCGAGGGGGATGCTGGGAGCCACACGCTTTTACTTAATTATCATCATTAAGCGTAATTATCCTTGACAAAAACAGTGGAGAAAGACAAAGCCCAGAGACTGCTCCCCGGCTTCCTCTGCGCCCCCCCCCCGGCCCCCTTCTCTTTGGCGGACCCCTTCTGTGGAGATGCTTTGTGGCCCCTCCCAAGCGCGAATGAGCCTGCGCTTCCCTGAGAGAAGCAGCCGGCAGCAGGGGGCAGTGCAGGGGCCACCCCACCGGGCCACCCCACCGGGCCGGGCCCGGGGCTCCCCTGCCAGGCCCTGCCCCAACCTGGGCACACTGGGCCAACTTCCTTTGGTCCTCTCCCTCTGCTGCCATGTCCAGGTCACCGGTCGTGGTGTCTCCTGGGTCCCTGATTTCTCATAGGGCCGGCCTGGGGGCTGCTCGTCCTCCCCTCCTAGAGATCCCATTGATCTCCTCGACCTTTGGCGTTTTGTCCATCCCCACCCCAAGACTGGAGGCTCCTAGAGGGCAGGGCCATCTTTGGCTTTCTCTGTGTCCTTCCCTGGGGTCTGGCATACAGTAGGCGCTTAATAGATGTTGGTTGAGTTACCTTGGCCGCTGGGTGGGCTCAAACACTTTTTCCCCTCTTCTGCTGGATTCCAGGGCCCGCCCCTGGACTCTGCCTTGGGATGGCCGCTGCCCTTCGGCTCCCCTTCCGGCCACTTCCCTGGGACCGCTGGGGCTCTGACCTTTCTCACCGAGTTAGATGGCACTGGCGTCCAATGGTCACCCACTGGGCCGTTCGGTGCTGACTGAAAGCAAAAGCCGTCGCCTCCTCGGTCTGGTGGTGGCTTTGAGGCCTCTGCCTTTAGTCTTGTCAGCTGGAGCTCGGGAAACTCGCCTGGGGCCCAGGCTTGTGGTTAAATCAGATTTTTCTCAATCATTGAGTATTTTCCTCTGAAAACAAAGTAAAACCTTTACCCTGGGAGCTCTGCAGGGGGGTCGGCGGCTGCTCCGTCTCCCCGCTTCATCCTTTTTACAACACTGTCAACCCCCGCCCTTGAGGCTGCCGCCCGCCTGGGATCGATGGCGATTGGGGTCTCTTTCCATCCACACTTACCCTGACCCAGGATCCCTCAGAAGGGTCCGGGGGCCAGAGCCTCCCTGCACCAGGCAAGGCTGGTCCTTAGACAGCCTGTGCCTCTCTGCTCCATCTGCCATGGCAGTTAGCTGGGCGTGTGGCGCAGCCGTGCCAGTCCCAGTCTCCCAGCTGGGGGCCCCGACGAGCTCGGTGATGGGGGGGCTGGGGGACTGGGTGATATAGAGCGCCTGCCTGCCTGCCCCCCCCCCGCAGGATTGTGGCTGTTTCTGCCAGATGGCTGGGGGGGGGCTGCCTTTCTGGGTACAGGGCACAGGAAGCATCTTTGGGGAACCCAGCCTTGGGGAGTGAGGAGTTATCTTGGTAAATTTGGGGTCCAGCAAAATCCCCACAAGGGAAGAAGCGGGGCCCTTGGGGCAGTGGGGAGAGACACTGGGCTCTTAGCTCCCTTCCAAAGGACCCAAAGCCCATCTGGGGCCTCCAGACCTGGAGCCCGGGGCCAATGCCCGGCCTGGTTGCGGCTCGGACGGCGCTGGGCGCAGGAGTGGGGAGCGGGGAGAAAGGCCGCCCGGACCCCAGGGTTCGGTCTAATCTGCAGCGTTCCCTCCGGCTGACTCGGTTTCCTTGGTTTTTCAGCATCAAGCTCTTGGCTGTGCAAGATCTGGTTGACAGAGAGGCCCTGGAGAAGGTGAGTCTCGGGAAGCTTGGCCGCAGGGAGTGGCAGCTGGCCAGGGGGCGCCCCCACCATGCCCCGGGGCTGGCGCCGATCCCTGTGGGGGCACCCCCCCCCGCCACTGGGGCCTGCTGGGAATGGCCTGGCCGGAGAGCCCGCCTGGGGTCAGGACCTCTGGGCCGGCCTGGCCGGGTGGCCTGGCTCTGGGCAGGGAGGAGGCAGTGGCCCGCCCTGGCAGAGGGGCTTTGGGAGCCTCCCGAGCAGGGATGGCACAGGTCTGCCCAAACACGCGGCGGCCTGGGGCGGGGGGCGCCAGGCTCTGAGGGAACTGCCCGGGAGGGCTCCGAATGCCAGTCCTTGTTCCTGCTGCAAAAGTGTGTGGGCGGGGCCCATTGCCCCCTCACTTCCCCCCTTCCCCCCCTCCCCCCCGATTCCGCTGTTGTGGGAAACTGTTCGGGACAACGAGCAGAAGAGGCCGGGACTGATGGAGTCTGCCCAGAGCCCAGGGGCTTCTTCCTCACCCCAAGGGCCACCCATGTTCTTTGGAAAACACAGGCCCCTTTCCCCTCCTCTCCCTTTATATCTCCTTGGTTCTAGATCTCTGCCCCCTCCCCTCCCATCTTGCTTCCAGCTCTCTCCAGCCCTCTGCTTGCAGCTCCTTGGCTCTAGATCCCCTCCCCACCAGGGCCGGGGTGAGCTGTTTCATCAGCCCTGGGGAACAGGTCTCTCTGGGCCTGGAGCTGAGGGTCTTGCCCCGTTCTCCCCTCCCCCTTGCAGGTGTTGGGGCTCGTCCGCCCCGGGGCGGGACATTGAGGGCCACGAGGGTTTTGGGTGGTGCCGCTGCCTGTCCTGGCCGTACCCGGCCAGGCCTGGGGGGGCCGGGGGAGCCCCCTCCTCGGCCCGAGTCTGACTGGCTGCGGCAGCTGCTGTTGATCCTGGGCCGTGTTTACCAACCATGGGTGCTGGGCCAGAGACAGAGACTTAGGTCTGGAGCTGAATGTGCCCCTGGGCCCTCAGAGGGCCAGGCCCTGACCAGGTCAGCTGGAGGTGTGGGTGAGCAGGCCGGGCACATCATCCGGAGAAGAGCACCACACGTTACTGGGGAGGGAAATGGTGCCGTCCAGGATGGCCCAGCCCCAGCCCCAGCTCAGGTCCCCAGCCCCAGCTCAGGTCCCCCCCCCCCCCCCCGCCGGCTCTGAGGCTGTGCCCCCGCCGGCTCTGAGGCTGTGTTCCCCTGAGTGTCCGTGGAGCCATCCTGGAGGGTCCCAGTGACTGCCCTCTACCCCCCTGAGCCAGGAGAAGGTGGAGGGGGGCTGTTGCTGTCTTGGGTGCTGGGGTGCTGGGCAGAGCCAGGGGCACAGGGTGCAGCGGCCCCTTCCCAGATCTAGCTCTCTCAGAGCTGTGGCCATCTGGGCCTGGCTCCCCTCCAGAGGGTCCTGGCTCCCCTCCACGGGCGGCCTCCGGAGCTGGGGCTGGCTGTCGCCTGTACTCAGGAAGGCCACGTGCACTTTGGGTCCATCCGTGTACTGGGCCTGCCTCTTGGTCCCTTGCAGGGTGATGGAGCGGGAGCAGGCGGGCATCAGGGGGCGAGAGACCCCGGCCTCGGATGGGGCCGGGCCTCCCAGCTGGCTCTGGCACCTCCAGGCCTCGGCAGCTGGCGGCCCCCTCCTCTCACCTCTGCCCCAGATCGGAGAAGGGCCAGGCCATTGTTAGCCAGGGCCTCCACCTCCCGCAGGAAGCATCCGCAGGCCCTGCCCCAGAAGTGAACTCAGATTTCCTCTCCTTCCGCGCCAGTCTGAAGAAATGAGGGGCCGGGCTCCGGCCCCCAAAGTGCAAATCCAAGGCCCACAGGGCCTCCCACCATCACAGGGCCTCCCACCATCACCGGCCCTCAAAAACGGTCCCAAAAATGGATGTAGGAGGGACAAGAGCCTCCACTGAGCACTCTGGGCGGGGGGTGGGGGGTGCACTCAGGGCACAAGCAAGGAGGGGAGGAGCACAGGCAAGGAGGTGGGAAATGCACAGCAAGAGCAGACACAGGGAGCACAGACAAGAGGTGGGGGAGGCTGTATGTGCTAGAAAGGGGAGATGCTGAAATGGGGCACACAGCTGCCAGGGCTGAGCCCCAGCATTGAGAGGGCCAGGGGATTTTCCCAGAAGACACTGGGAAGCTCAGGGGTCAGAGTGCAGCTGGCAGAGCCTTCACACCTGAGGCCGCCTTGTTTATGGCACCCCAGAGAGCTGGGGTTCCTGCATCAGATTGGGGAACCTGGACAGGCTCCATAGGGAGTCCCTGCCTGTTTGGGGGGGTGGCCAGAGCTGGGGTGCATCCCTCCTGTTTCCAGAGTTATTCTTGGTTCCCAGGGGGCCCCTTTGCCAGGCGCTCAGAGGCCTTGGGGCCACCGTCCCTTCCCCGCCGGGGCTTGTGCCTGCCCCCGAGCTGGAACGTTCCCTCACCCACTCCCCCACTCCCCCTTGTGTCCCTCAGCGCCTCCCTGGGCCCGGGCCCTAACCCCTTGGAGGCCTGACCCTCTCTCAAGCCCACTGTTGCGCTTTATCTGGGCATTTCTTCCTGCCCAGAAGGGCAGAGTGGGCACTTCCCTGGGGAAGAACCGCCCATGGTTGCCCAGAGCAAACGGGGCCTCGTTCCCCACCTCTTGGCCCCTCCCAGGGTGCTCTGCGGGAGGGCAGCAGCAGGAGACCTTTCCCCATGGGGAGATACAACAGGAGTCATTCCCCACAATGGCCCCACAGGCAGATGGGCGCCAGGCCTGCTGGGGGCCGTTCTGGGCTGGGGTCAGAGGGCAGCCCCTCCCACGGGAGCTCCCCTGGTTGGCCAGTGTCCAGCTTGCAGGTGAGTCCATGCTGACCCTCTCCAGTGACCCTTTCCAGCCATGTGGTGCTGGCTTTGGGGCTGCCCGAGAAAGCCCCTGGTGCTGGGGACCCGGGGGCTCTGCCCCCTCCCCCCATCAGGGCCATGGAACCGGCAGGTTCCCAACATAATAGAACCTGTAACAAAGCAGAGAGGGCCACCCTGACTGGCCACCCTCCCACAGGGCCACAGCTGCCCAGGGCTCCCTGGGAGGGCCACACCCGCCGGCACCAGTTCCTCCGGGAGCTGTTTTAGGTGGATTTGGACTAGAAACGATCCGAAATGGAGATTCGACCCCAAGTCTGCCCCTGTCACTCCCCAGCTGCACAAAGATCTTGTCTGGCTCCCTGTGGCCTCTAACGGAACCAGAGTCCTCGGGCGCTCGGGCTCTCCACTGGCGGCTCTAGTTTGGGGCAAGCTGCGGGAAGGAACATTCTGCCCTGGGAATCTGGGCCGACTTCCTGCAAGAGGCAGCTCAGGAGCTGGTTCTTAAAGTGGGCAAAGGAGAAGGAAGGTTTTCTGGGTGAGGAGAGCAGCTTGATCGGGATTGGCAACTGGGGAGGGAAGTGCAGAGAAAATACTTATAACGGGCTTAGGCCGGCGCACAGCTAAGTGCTTCTTGCTCATTATTTATTCATTCATTTAGCCATGCATCCGTCCCTTTATTTGTTTCATTCCCTTCCCTCCTTCCTTCCTTCCCTCCCTCTTTCCCTCTTTCCTTCCTTCCTTCTCTCCCTTCCTTCCCTCCCCTTTTCTCTCTTTCTCTCTTTCCTTCTCTCCCTCCCTCCTCCTTTCCCTCCCTCCCTCCCCCCTGCCAGCCCCACCCCCAAGTCCAGCACCCCACGCTGCACCCGAGTGGGCCCCCGGCCCTGCTGGCTCTGGCCCATGTCCTGATGGGGCTGAGGAGGGCCCGGGCCCCCAAGATCCCCGCCTCTGCCCAGGGTGTCCCGGCTGCTCAGGGCTCTGCTCCCCTCCCCCCGCATCTGCCCATGATCCAGCGGGAGTTCCCCCAGGGGCTCGGGGTCCCAGCTGGGCCCGGCAGGGCGGGGCGGCCTGTGAAGGCCCATCCCCCTCTGGGGTTTGCCAGCAGCTCCCTTCCTTCCCATCTGCCCCCAGGCCCGTCCCTCTCCTGAGGCTCCCTTTCTGTTCCCAAATGGAATGGGGCTGCCCCTCCCCCAGCCAGGCAGGATTAATTCAATCCTTTCATCTCGGATAACTGGGCCCCTCCCTCGCAGATAATCCCTTGTGTAAAAAATAGCCGGGATATTTATAAGTGATGGGCTGGTGACGGACTGAGGCTGCTGGGGGGGGGGGGGGGAAGGGAGCCTGCCGGCTTCGGGTAGTTTTTTTTAAACACAATTTATTTTTACATCAACCATGGGGGCAAAACCCGACCTGATTAAACACAACCACAAGAACTGAGACGGCTGAAAAGAGGGGCGGGGGAGGGGGAGGAAGCTGGCTGGCCTGGCTTTGGGCTCTGGGGCTCTAGGCCCTGGGTGCTCTGGGATACTTTGAACAGTGCAGACCCCGATGTCAGCAGCCCCTGCTGGCTGAACCTTGTAGATGGGCGGCGGAGCCGAAGGAGAGCCCCTGGTTTCCTCCTGTGTGCTGGTGCAGGGGATGCTGGGCTAAGGCCCAGAGGTAATTCAGGCCGATCCATTGATTTGTAAACGGAGAAACTGGGAAGCATAGAGATGGCCTACATGGGGGGGGGGGGGGGGGGGGGGAGGGGAGGGAAGTCTGCAAACTCCCATTGCTCACATCCCTGTCTTGACCTGGGCTCTCGGATCAGCTGAGGATGACCGAGCTCTGGGCTGCGCTTTGAACCCCTCCACTTGCCTCCCAGCGCTGTAGCCAGGCCTTCCGAAGGCTGCTGTCTGAACAGAAGCCCAGGAGGGGCCAGCTCTCCCCTGGGTCCTGTACCCGGCAGTCTCCCCGGCAGCAGCAGGCACCTTGAGGCTTCTAGATGGGTGCAATCATTCGGCGCCTGTAGTGCTCTCAGCCAGTCTGTCAAGGGCTCTTGCAGGATTTTGGCTGGGTGGTAGAAGCGCCATATTGGGAGAGAGCCTCGAAGGCCATGTTCTGCTTGGGCAGGTTGAGTGCTTTCTCCATGCCCAGAAAACAGTAAATCTGGTGGGATTCCGACTTATGCATCTATTCTCCAAAGGCTTCTGTAGAAGTGGGAACAGAGGCCTTGGGCCAGTAATTAGGGGAGCTTTGAAATAGAACTCAATCCCCCCACCCCTCCCAGAGCTTGGATACCCAAACTTTGAATGGTAGAAACCATCCTGGGCTATTGTGGGCCCCTGTAGCAGCCCCCTGGTCTGCCAGGCCAGAGGGCCCAGGGATAGAGCGACAGCATCCCACTGGGGACAATTCTGTGCTCCACCCTCCCCCATTCAGATGGGGCAGGGAACTTGGCTGTGAATTAGCTTGCATGGGGAGAGGCTGAGCTTGGAGATCCAGTCCCTGGGGAAACCATCATCAGAGGGAAGGGAGTCAGAAAGGGGACAATACTGAAATTACCGAAGATCTCGGGAAGAAGCAAACTCAGACTTTGAAGAGAAGCAGATCTATCCACAGTGAAACCAGTGACACTGGAAGGAAATATGGCATAAAGGGGCACAAAGAGAAAATTAGACAAAAAACAAGGAACAGGATCTTTGCATGGGAGGAGAAAGGGGGTGGGGGTGGGGGTGGGGGTGGGAGGAAATCTGCTTGATTAGTTGGGAGGAAAAGAATTAAATTCTTGAAGCAGAAAGGAAGGAACAAAATCTCAAGGGGAAGGGTAATAAATGGACTAAAGGAAGGCGGAGATTATAGGTGAGAAAGGCAAGAGGACCATCTTAAGCTTCAGCAACTGAAGAGATAAAGATAAATGAAAGATGGGGAGGAAAAGGACATTAGGGTCAAGCTAAGAAAAATGTAAACCTAACTCGTAACTTTAAATGTGAACGAATTAAACAATAAAATGAAAAAGGCAACAGATTAGATTTAATTTATAATTGGTCACAAGAAACATGTTTAAAAAACAAAGATACAGAATTTCACTAACGGGATTAAGAAATGTCCTTTGCATCAAATGAATCCAAAAGAAACAGGACTTGCAAACATGGAAGGAAACAGGACCAAGCAAAAAGAAACATTCCGAAAGGAAAAGCGATAAACGAGGAAACGATGTTGTGCTGAAGGCCCAGAAACAACAAGCTTAGATACCCCAAATGTCTTTACATCCACATTCATAAAGGAAACCTTATCTGGGCTACAGCAGATATAGATAGAAACACAGGAGCGACGGGAGGCTAAGTATTCCTCTCTCCGTTTTGGACGAGTTAAACAAAAGGGAGAATATGAAATTGAACAAAACGATTGGAGAAACTACTGCTAAATGATGTGTCTTTTCGAAAAGGGACTGCACAAGAACGTGTGTATATGGATGTAATATATGAATATATTACATATGTGTGTATGTGTATATATGTATATGTGTATATATATATGTGTGTGTGTGTGTGTGTGTCTATCTTAGCACCAGATAGAAATTTTACAGGTGAGTCAAGAAGAGCCAAGTTCAAATCCAGCTGCAGACACTTACTAGCCGGGAGACCTTAACTCGTTTTGCTTCACTTTCCTGATCTGTAAAATGATCTGTAGAAGGCATTGGCAAATCGCTGTAGCATCTTTGCCAAGAAGACCCCAATAGGTCACAGAGTATGATGAGACTGACGGGGACACTTTAGCACCAGGGATAAAAAAACACCTTCAGAGAAAAGTTAGCATTCTATTGGGTCTAAGTGGGGGGGGGGGGGGTCACAGAGAAATCGGTGCAAATGTTGTTCCTCATCCATTGTTGGGTTCACAGTGATTGGAGTCTCCCCTGCCCCCATCTTACAGAAGGGGAAACTGAGGTCAGAGAGGTCCTCTGATGCCCAAACTAGCCTTCGATTGGGGGAGGTGGGGGCAGGGTGGGTGATATTCCCTCTACTCCCCAACCCCCCCACCCCCCACCCTGGCCTTCCCCTGGATGGAAGGAAGGCACCCGTTGGAGCTGGCTCTGCAGGGGCAGTTTTAACACAAAAGCCTCTGGGGACTTAATCTAGTGTCCCAAAGCCTGGCAAGGTTCACACGGTGATTAGGGCATGGCTGGGGAATGGGAGGGCCTGGAGGGCCCTCCCGCTCAGCTCCCCTGCTCCCCCCTGACCCAGTGTTCCTCCTCTCTCCCCTTTTCTTCTCCCCCCACTTGGGGCCTAGAGGAAGCTGAGGAGGCCCAACTCTCCTCCTCCCCCCCCCCCCCCCCCCCCCCCCCCCCCGCTGCAGAAGCAGCCGGCTATGGGGCTGAGAGGGGAGCCCAGTAGGGCAGCAGGGCCTCAGTGTGGACTGGAAGCGCTCTGGCTGTAGTCCCGCTTTGTCACCCCGCCCTTGGCCCAGAGCCACGGCTTCCCCCATACCTGGTGACTGAGCATCGTTTAGCAGCACTAAGACCTGGTTCAGGAGAGATCTGGGGTCACATGGTGCTGTCTCCGGGACTCTCCATGGGGTTAATGGGGCCCAGCAGCCACTTCCCACAGGTGTAAGTCAGGTGCTCTGGGAGGATTAAATCTCCCGAGAAACAGGAGCTCCGCTCCGCACCTGGGGAGTCTCCTTGGGAAGAATCTGGTTTCATCCTCTTAGAGTCTGGCCTCAGATTTCCCCAGGCCTGGGCCATGGGGGGGTGGGAGGCTATGGGGGCTTGGAGCGGTGGGGGAGGGGTGTGTGTGGCCGGCTGTGCGACTTGAGTGGACCCCCCTTTGCTTCACCCAGATCTTTGAACCCAGAACATTTGCAGACTTGGACCTTTTGTTTTTCCTGACAGAAGACAGAACCCTCCCTGTGGCTGGGAAGTTTGGCCAAGGAAGGCAGTCCCTGTTCTTGGATCTGTGCCTTTGCCCAAGCCCCCCCTCCCCCCCCATATCACCAAGGCCAGCTTTCCCCAGACCCTGGAAGCCCCGACCTTTTGCAGGCCAGCGAGGTAACGCTCTTATCTGCAGCTGCACAATTTCATACCGAGGGACTGAGACTCAGCCTTGGTGTATGTTTGCGTCCTTAGTCCTTACAGACTTGGGGGAGCCCCAGATTTGCCTGCCAAGCCCAGCTATGAGGACTTTTGGACCCGCAAGGGTGAAGGACAATTGTGGGGCAGAAGTTGGGGCTTCAGAAATGCCATCCCAGAGGGAAATATCATCCCTTGGTCCTTTGGGGACAGCCGGCACCCGGAGAGCCTCCACAACAGGGTCCCAGGAAATGGCCTTCAGCAAAGCGCCCGCTTCTGCTCCTAGAGTCCCTGAGGGCAGCACGTGGACCTTTCTCCTTGGAACCGTCTCCCAGAACTGTCTCCCGGGGCCCTCGCCCCCTGACTGCCCAGCCAGGTCTGGGGAAAAGCTGCTTGGCTGGTAGAAGCCTCATGGATGAGGGTAGTGTCTTCATGATCTGAAGCCAGGGCCGGTGCCTCCCCTGCCCCTCACCCCCTCTGTCCTGCCTGTAGCTTGGCTTCGGATGTACCTGCTGGCCGGTTTCCTTAGATTGGAAGCTCCTTGAGGGAAGACCCCGATTTTTGCCTTTTTTCACCCCACACACGGGCCGCCCTTCATAGCCGTTCATTGGCTGACGTCCCCTTGGGTTGGGCACAGGAGCAGGTGGTTCTTCCACGGCTGGCGCAGGTCTGGCTTCCATCATGACGGCAGGGGTGACCTCGGGGCCGGACGCTGAGGTCATTGACCGCGGGCCTCTCTGGAGCTGGGTGCCCTTGGGCAGCGCCCCATCCCATGGCTTGCCCGGCTCCGAGGACAGCCTGTGGTCGCCCGAAAGCCTCCGTGAGCCTTAGCTGGGGCCATTGCAGCTGATGGGAAAGAGTCACTTCCTGAGAAAATGGCCAGCTCTGAGCTGGCTCTTTGCCGAGTCTCCTGCTGCCCCCTCAGCTCTGACCAGACTCGTGTCCTCTCTTGGCAGTTTTGTACGGAGCTCAACCAGCCCACCCTGCCCAGCATCCGCAAGTGGAAGGGTCCCCGCGGATCCTGGAGAGCCGCTGTCTCCGGGAAGCCTTCCAGCCCGCCCCCTCAGGTAAAGGAAGGTGCGAGGGGAGGGGGGTCCCTGCTCTCACCAAACTCCTGTTAGGCAGTGTCCAGGCCACCAGGAGCCGAATTCGAATCCAGCTCGGGCGCTCACTAGCTGCCTGACTCTGGGCAAGTCGTTCAGCTTCTGTTTAATGAAGGTCACAGTAGCGCCAGTTTGCGGGTTCTATGTGAGGGTCAGCAGCTCCAGCATTTGTGAAGCTCTCGCCAGGGGCTGGACACAGGCGAGGCTGTGGAGACATCGCTGTGATAATCGTCCTAAACGGGCGGGAAATGTGGGCCCCAAGAGTAACAGCATAACCTCCAACAGTCATTCTTGCTGCCGCAAGTCATGCAAATGTTAGCCAGAGCGATGAGGATGCATCTCAGTGCCCTACAGGGGCGGCAGCCTTTGAGCTTTACATTATCCCCAATTTACAGATAGGGAAACCGAGTCCCAGGGAAGTGAAATGGCTAGTCCCGGGAAGAAGAGCCGATGCCCCTGAGGGGCCCCAAAGCTACGATGAGGAGGGTCACACCATAGCTCTGAGCTGGCTTGGATGGCCTCTCCTGGGCCTCCCCTGGGGCCTCTGGGCTTCTCCTGGGGCTTCTCCTGGGGCCTCTCCTGGGGCTTTTTCTGGGGCCTCTGGGCCTCTTTTGGGGCTTCTGGGCCTCTCCTGGGGACTCCCCTGGGGCCTTTCCTGGGGCCTCGGGGCCTCCCCTGGGCCTCTTTTGGGGCTTCTGGGCCTCTCCTAGGGCCTCTCCTGGGACCTCTTTTGGGGCCTCTGGGCCTTTTGGCCTCCCCTGGGCCTCTCAGCCTCCCGACCACCCGTGTAGCTGCAGATGAGGGAGAAACTGAGGCTGGGGTCAACCCGGTGGGATCAGCACATGCACCCCGGGCTTCCTGCACCCTCTCACCACGGGCTCTTTCCTGACAGGGCGGGGCTTACCTGGGCTTCCTGTGGGACGTGGCCGCGGGGGTGGAGCTGAGGGAGGCCAGCATCCCGGAGGGGCCCCTGGCCCCCAGCAATGGCAAGCACTTGGCCCCTGCTCCCTACGTGGCACACTTTAAGGTACCTTCGGTGGTGGTGGTGGTGGTGGGGCGGCCATGTGTGAGTGGGACGTGGGACGTGGGACGTGGGATGTGGGATGTGGGAAGGGTGGATCTGGGCCCGGGCAAAGTGCTGCCCTTGGGCCCGGCGGGCTCTAATTCCGCTTCCATCCGGGCCCTTTCCCTGGGTTCCTCCCCTGTAAATTGGGGGGGGCATTTAGGGTTAGGGTTAGCTAGACATTTGTGGGACCCCAGCAGCCCCAGCTTAGGTCTCCCTGCACCCCTTAGGCAGGCCATCCTGGAAGCCTCTGGCCCCTGCTCAGAATCAAATCCAGTCTCAGGGGGCCGGAGGAAGCCCCCCCTTTCTGGGGGGACTCCTGCCTCAAAGCTGCCATCTCCAGCGGCATTTCCCAGGGCTTTGAGCCCTGGCAGGGGGTTGGTGGCTGCTGGGAACTGTGGGAACCGGGCCGGAGTGGGGGCAGAAGCTCCCCCAGCTCCCCCCACACCCCTTGTGTGCCCGCTGGCTGCATCTGGGCGACTGGGGGACCCTGGGCAGCGGCTCCCTCGGTTTGAGGTTGGGGGCGGGCACCCCCTTCTTCGGAGGGGGAGTTTCCTACTGGAAGACCCCAGCCCCAGGGCGTGGCAGCTCCAGCACCGAAGGTAGCCCCGCCTTCAGCCCAGGCCAGTTTCTTCCTCTTGGGGGAGCTCCCTGGGGCTGCCCCTAGTGCCCTCAGTCAGGACCCCCGCCCACATCTGCTTCCTCCAGGAGGCCGCAGGGCTTCCACCTGTGGCGCCCCCTCCAGACTCATTTTTCTGACTGTTTCCTCCTGCCCAGATTGGGGCAAACGACCTCATGCTGGTGAACCTGTGTCTGGCCGCCCCAGCCGGCCCCGTGGGGGGCGACAATGCCGGGAAGACCCCCAGCAACAGCCACAAAGCGGCCCCCTTTGCCACGACCCTGCAGGACATGCTCAAAGGTAGGGTGGGAAGGGGGCAGCTCCCACCCCCAAGGCTGGCGGGGCCCCGGGCAGAAGCCGGCCCTGGCCCAAGGGACCTTCTGCCGCCTCCCACCTTCCTCGGCCGCGGCATCTCCCTGTGCCTGAGAATTGCCCTGCTCTGGGAGAGGCGGGGGGGGGGGGGGGGGGGGTTGTGGGCAGGGCGCAGGAAGGGCATGGGCAGATTGTGAGTGGGGGATGGGCAGGGCGCTGCCAGGCTGAGGCCTTCGGGCACTGCGGGACAGTTCTCCAGGCTGGTCTAGGCTTGGGGGGGGCAGGGAGAACTGGTGACTAGCAGGAAGGTTTGTGGGGCCCCTGCCAAGGCCCTTCACACTTCCTTTGGGGCTCCCTCAAGTGCCCGGCCCGGCCCAGCTCCAGCAGCCTAAGGACTCCAGAAAGGGAGGGGCAGACCCAGGCCCTGGGGGCTGGGTGACCTTTACCTCCAGGGGAGGCAGATCCATCCCTAGAGGGTACCAGGGAGCACTGGAGATACTGTAGGCTCCTGGGAGGGTCCTCGGGTCCATGCTCACCCATCCCCCATTGTTCAGAGAGGAGCTGAGGGTCCTGCACAGGGTGGCTCAGGGGACAGAGCCCAGACCCTGCCGGGCCTGCAGACAGTGGAGGCCGCTCTCAGGGGCCGGGGGACTCCCACTCATGCTTCTCGCTGAGCTGCAGCCTCTCCTGAGCCACAAATGGAGCCACAATTAGCGCGTGGGCGGAGATGTTGTAGGCTATTATTTGGGGCTTATTATCATCCGTCCTCTCCCACATGAAAGCCCCTCAGCCCCCGTCCTAGACAAGCAGGCTCCTCCCTGGCTCCCTTCCCGCCTGCCTCGGGTGCCCACCGGGCTTGGGGGGGAGCAAAGCTGCTCCGGGCTCAGCCGTAAATGCCCCGGCGGCCCCTCCAGCCTCTGAAGGAGTCATGGGAGGGGGGGGTGCCCCACTCGCCAGGGCTGGACTTGCTTTGCGGGGGCAGCAGGGGCCGGACCCCCGGCACAGCCCCAGTGGGTGCCCGTCCCCGGCCTGCTGAGCTCAGCAGCCCAAGTAATCTCCAGCAACGGCCTGGAGCCTTTTGTACCTGCGGGAGAGGGGAGGATGGCACCTCCCTCCCAGGCCGCTCTGGTGCAGGTCAGATTGGGCCTGTAAACTTGAAAGGAGATGTGGCCTCTTAACGAGCCTTTCTGCTTCTCCCTCCCTCCTTCTCCCTTTGGGTTTTCCTCTCTCCCATCTCCTCTTCCTCCTTTTTCTCCCTCTTTCCCTCCTCCTCCTCCTCCCCCTCCCCCTCCTTTCTTTCCCTTCCTCGCCTCCCTTTGTTCTAGGAGAAAAAGACTTTGTTATCCTGGGCGACTTTGGCCAAGGTCCAGAGAGCAGCGACTGTGACATCTTGAGGAAAGAGAAATTCCAGGCCCTGGTCCCCGGCACCACCTTCACCGACATCAGCACCAAGAATCCCCAGGGCACAAAGTCCCTGGACAACGTTTGGATCAGCAAAAGCCTGAAGAAGGTTTTCACAGGTAAAAGAGGCCCCTCCCCCTTTCTTGAGGAGGGGGTAGGGAGTGGGGGCAGCTGGGGCCAAACGGGAGGGGGGAGGCGGCCTGATTTTTACAAAGGCCCCAGGATACGCTCTAGGTTGGCTTGGCCACTTCAGAAACCAGGGACCACCAGCTGTTCCTGCTGCAGTCTCACGGCTCTGGGACTTCCAAAGGGCTTTTATTGGGCTCTGAACTTGGGGGCTCCGGTGGGGCCACTGCTGAAGGGACGGCTGTGAGCCTGAGGCGGGACCCAGCCTGCCCCATCCTGGTTACACCTCAGACCTCGGGGGCATCTTGGCAGAGGAGGCTGGGATTTGTGGGCGGCCGGATCCTGTGCGTCTCTAAACAAGGAAGTAGGAAGTTGGGTGGGGCCGGATCCTCCTCCTGGGAGCCCAGACCCGGTGCCTTCCCTTCTTTTAAATGCTCTGGGAGGCCCGGTGTAGACCAGACTCTCCTGTCAGAATTGTCTGTAGCAGGCAATGGCAAAGGGAGCGACGGATGTTGCCACCGACATTACAACGTTTGAAAAACCAAACTTGGCCAAGTTCAGACTCTAGGTCCAACCTGCCCTCGCTTTGGGCAGTTTGGCAGAATGACGGCTTGACCCCGGTTAACCATGACCGAGAGTCCCTCCCGCCCCAGATTGCCATCTGGTGCCCCACCCCCGTTACAGGGATGAGGAAGGGGGGCCCGGCCTCTGCTCTCCCGGAGGGAAGGCAGGGTTTGAGCCCAGCCTTGACCAGGCCCTCAGAGGCTCAAGCGCGCACCCTGACGTCCAGCTTTCCCCCTTCCCCACAGGCCACTGGGCGGTGGTGAGAGAAGGCCTCACCAACCCCTGGATTCCGGATAACTGGTCGTGGGGCGGCGTGGCCTCCGGCCACTGCCCGGTGCTGGCCGAATTTTACATGGACAAGGATTGGAAGAAGGAGATGCCCTCCCGGGGAGGCAGTGGCGTGTCCCTGGAGCAGAGCGAGTCCCACAGTAAACATGAGCGGTGACGGGCCGGACAGCGCCATGGCCAGCGGAGGGACCCGACCCAGGAACCCCGATCCCGCCGTCCCGCCTCCTCCGTGTTGTCCAGGAACGTTCTGCAGCCTCGGCCCACCCCGAAGGGGGAATTCTTTATGGGGGACAGAGCGGCACGCCTTCCGACCGGACATTCCTGCCCCGCGCAGGTGGACCCCCTGACTGCTTTGGATTGAGGGCCGTCTGCCCGGCAACGCCTGGAACGCTCCGAGTGGCCCTGGTCCTGCCTCCTGTGCACACCTGGAAGGCTCAGATCGGCCCTGCTCAGGGTGCCCACCTTCCCGGGTTTGGCCAGGTTAACGAGGAGTCATCCTTGGCCCTGGGACGCCCTCTCTGACCATCACTGTTCGTCCTCCACCAATCGTTAGCCCTTCTCGGCTCCCGTGGGACTAAGCTGGACATCCCGCTGACTGTGCCTGTCCCACATTTGTGTTCCCGGGGCCAGGGCCACGATGCCATGGGGGTGAACTGATGCTCCCGGCTAGTGATCTGAACCTGCCCTCTGCCCTTTGGCCTCCAGGTTCCCGCCTCCCCACTTTCTGCTCTCAGCACACACCTGGCCTTGCCTTCTTTGTGGAAAGGATGGAGGTCCTGGGCACCGAGCTTGTGGTTCTCGTTCCCCACTGATGCCCCATCTCTCCCTCTTCTGGACACCCCATCTTTCCTGCTCCCCGACACCCCATCTCTCCCACTGCGACACCCCCATTTCTCCTGCTCTTCCCTTGCACCATGGGGGAGGAAGGCAGCCTTCATCCTTGCCAAGGCCAGCTCCCTTACTGGCTGAGCCCTGGGCCCCTGGGCCCGGCTCCTGTGGCCCCCCCTCCCATCTCACCCAGGAGCTCCAGCATTTCCCAGCTCACTTTCCTGTTCATCCTGTTTCCCCCACCTGAGGGCTCCTTGTCCCTGCCCTCCCCTCAAGTGCTCTCCCATAGCTCTTCCCCAGGTCAGAGCAGAGCCAGCGGGGAGGGCATCTCAGGCGGCTTCCTTAAGCCCCTGACTTCTGCCCGGGGCCCTGGGACTGCTGGGGCTGTGGCAGGGCCGGGTACTGCGCCTCGGGTCTCCCCTGCCCTCCCTCCCTCCCCGACGCCCCTTCTACCCCCCCCCCCCCCCTCCTGCCCCTGGCTTGTGCCCCTGCTCTGGCGGGGCTCCCGTGGGCCCTCTGTCTCTGCTCTCACTCGCTCCCCTAGATTAAGTCTAGCCGCAGGTAACCGCGGGCCTGGCCTCCGGCGAGCTCCGGCGGCCTCCGGCTGCCCGTTGGGCCTCTCCCCCGAAGCCTCCCCTCAGACTTTGGGATTCCTTCGGAGGCCGCCTCCGGCCTCTCCCTTGGTCTCCCTGCCTCTGATGTCTCCTCTCCCCAACGCTTCCCCCAGCAGCCGCCATCTTCCTTAGGGCCGGGCTTCTCGGGCGTCCTGGGTCCTGCTGCGCTCCCGGCCGGCCGGTCCCCCCTCGGCACCTGGCGCTGCCCGGGAGCCGGGGCCTGGACCGCGCTTCCTCCTGGACTTCCTTCCAAGCTGCGCTCAGGTGCTTCCTCCTCTGGGAAGCCTTCCCTGCCTCCCAGCCTCTCCCCCATTTCTCATCCTCTGAAGACGGAGGTTCCCGGCGGGCCCCGGGGAGTGGCGCCTCCGAGGCGGGCAGGGTCTGGGTCAGGTCCCTGCGCCCGGCCCCGGGTTTGCGGGTGGGGGGCACTGAAGAAATGCTTCCTGGATTGCCTTGATTTGACTTGAAATAAACCTCAGCAGGAAGGCTGGTTGTGGTTCCGCCCGTGGCACTTGTTCTGGTCCTGAAGCGCCAGCACAGGCGCCAAGCCCTCGTCCCTGCGCCCCCCCCCCACCCTGCGCCCCCCCCCACCCTGCGCCCAAGCCCCGGCCCCCAGGTGCCGGGGAGACGCCTCCCTTGCTGGGTGGGCGGGCTCTCCCCGCTGCCTTTTCCCGCTCTGGGGGCGGCTCCCGCTTCCTCTGCACATGTGTCTCCCCATGCCCACCTTGGCTGGCGCCTCGGGCCTCCCGCGTGCCCCTGGCCCCGGGGGGGGGGGCGGGCAAGCCCAGGGAGTGGATTCCAGCACTTATTAAGCTGCGCTGCCGCCCGGCCTGCGCTAGGGCCCTCACAAGGGAGGCCGTTCCTGCCCCCGGGGAGGTAAAGCCTCCCCCCCCCCCCCCCCCCCGCGGCGGCCCACTGGGAGAGAGCAGCCGGCCCGGGAGGCAGATGGAGGGGGGGGGGGGACAGCTCCCCTCCCCCCCACGACCAGGAAGGGCGGGGTCCCCAGCCCCGGCCCTCAGACTCCGCACTGAACAATGCTCGGGGTGCGGGTGGCGGGAGGACCCGAGTCCCAGTGCTCACCGGGGGGGGGGGGGGGGGGGTCGGATCTCCCTGCCTCAGTTTCTTCAAGTGAGGACCGGGTGTAAGACGCCCCCACGGCCGGGGAGCTGCGCCAGGAGGCCCGGAGCCTGGTCCTTCCGCGGGGGCGGCCTCGGCCGCGGCCCCGCCCCCCCTCCCCAGCCCGGCCGGTGCCCGAGACGCTCCCGGGGGTCCTTGTTCGATCCGAGCTCTTCCCCCTCCCCTTCCCCCCCAGGGCTCCCAGGATCCTAACTGGGAGGTGCGAGGGGCGGGCTCCGGGGGCTGGGGTGGGGGTGGGGAGAAAGAAGGGCGGGGCTGCAGGGGGGGAGGGGAGGGGGGGAGAGGGGGAAACACCGCCCCAGCCCTCCCAGGCAGCCCCGGCCAAGAGGTCGGACCTCTGGAACGTCTGACGTTTATTAAGCCCCTACTGTGTGCTGGGCCGTGAGCCCTGATCCTCGCCCGGGCAGGCAAGGGGGGCCCGCGGGGGGGGGGGGGCTGGGGGGCAGCAAGCAGGGGGCCCGGGGCAGGGCTGGGGGCCGGCCATGGAGCCGCGCTGCCAGGGAGCCCGCCGGGACTGCAGCTGGCGAAAGCTCCGGGGCTAGACCCGGCCGCGCCTCGGGGCCGCCAGGAGAGAACAGGGAGAGCCGCCGGCGCCGCTGCTTGTGGCTCGCGCGCGCCCCCCTGGGCAGAGGCTGCAGTAGTTGCCGTTTCCTTCTCGCGGTCCCGTTTTACAGCCGAGGAAACGGAGGCAGATGAGAGGGAAGTCCCCGCCCAGGGTCCCCCTGAGGCTGCGATGGAGCAGCCGAGGGGCTGGCGCTCCCTGCGCTGCGGCGCCACCTAGTGGTCGTGTGCTGGTACTAGCAGCATGCAGACGAGGGATTCGGCCCCACCCACTCACGTCCCAGGCTCTGAGAGCGCCGCAGCCCCTTAGCTCCCTGGGGCGCGGGCGTCCTGCCCATAGGTCGGCATCGAGTCTCAGTTTTCCCATCTATAAAATGGGGAGTCCATAGTTGTTCTGGAGGCCTGATGCAGGATCTCTGCACGTTTATGCTCCGGGACCACCAGGAAAACCGGGGGGAGAGGGAGTGCAGGGAGCACCAGGAAACCCGGGGGGGGGGGGGAGTGGTGGTGGTGGTGGTGCAGGGAGCACCAGGAAACCCCGGGGGGGGGTGCAGGGAGCACCAGGAAACCCCGGGGGGGGGTGCAGGGAGCACCAGGAAACCTGGGGGGGGGGTGCAGGGAGCACCAGGAAACCCGGGGGGAGTGCAGGGAGCACCAGGAAACCTGGGGGGGGGTGCAGGGAGCACCAGGAAACGTGGGCGGGTCAGGGAGCCCCATCCCCAGCGGTCTCCCAGCGGTCGCTGACACTGCCTGCCCCCCGCCCCATTCTAAGCTCCTGAGCCAAGGCTAAGCCGGGCGGCCTCCAGTGGGCAGGAAGGAGGTAGAGGCTGGAGGACGCACCGCCGGCCGCCGGAGGACACAGCACCTCCTGCCCCTCGGCCTGACACAAATCTGGGATTCAGAGACTGGGGGCCCTTGGAGGGGGACGCTGCCTCTGAGCCGGCCCGGGTGCCTTCTATTTGAAGGCATCAAAGCTGGAGGCCGGAGGAGGCTGGAGGAGGCTGAAGGAGGCTGAAGGCTCCTCTCTTGTACAGGCCCAAAACAAGCCCAGTCTGGCCCGATCCCGGAGGCTCCCTGGGCGGGCTTCGGGCTCCGACATCTCAGGCTGAGCCAAGGCCTGGGGGTCAAGGCTGGGGAGGTCGTGGGGGAGGGACCTGAGGACCCCCCCCCCCCAAGAACTGCCGGACAGACTTGCCATTACTGCCACGGCCTCCTCACTCACTCCTGGCCCCGTGTTCTCTCGCCCTGGGCCCGCAGTGGGGACTGGCCACAGTAAGCGAGCTGAGAGGCGTCTGCTCTGGGAGGGCCGTTCCAGGCCCAGCCTCCGGCCTCCCTTCCGACCCCAGCCTGGTGCCTGCCATGGGCTTACTGGGGGAAAGAGTGATTGGGGGGGGGGGGGGGGAGATGTGTGCTTTATGTTAGACACTCGGGATTTTTGAGTTCCGGGTTCTCCCCTTCCACCCATCGGGCCCTCAGAGAAGGAAAGCAAAAATCCATTATTGGGGGAAATCATACAAAACATGTCCCCATCGGCCCGATCCTAAAACGATTTTAAGTGAGAAAACGATGCTTCCATCGCCCACAGAGCTCCTCCGCCCTCTCTCTGGAGGGGGCAGCAGTTTTTTCCCATCATGAATCCTTTGGAATTGTCTCGGATAATTACAGTGATCAGAACTGCCGAGCTTTCCGGAGTTGCTCATCACAACAGCCCCGGTACCCGCCCTGTACAATCTCCCGATCCCAGAAACAACAAAACAAAATTAAAAGAATGGGGGGGGGAAAAAGGGAAAAAAGTGAAATATTTCACTGGCAAAGAGTCGGGAGATAATTCAAGAATCAGTGGACCGGAACAGATTCACTAGGAAAAATGGTCTCCCCCTCCAGAGAAAGACACGAGTCTGAATGCAGAACAAAGCAGCCTTTTTTTAAAGTTTCTTTTTCTTATTTTTTGAGGAGGGAAGTGGAATCAGTCTTGTAGTCTTGTAAAATATATTTTCATATATATTAGTGATGCTGTGAAAAAAAACCATCAAACCGCTTGTCTTCTCAAGTGAGGGGAAAGAGGAGAGAGGGGAGAAGAAAATTTGAACTCACAAATGAAAAAAAAATCAAATGTTTAAACTATTTTCTGTAATCAGAAAAAAATGAAAATATTCAAATAAAGCAAAAAAAAATACTGGACTGTCTGAAAGTTATGATTAGATATCAGTGCAAGAAATAATCATGGAAAACTGCCTGAGAGCAAAATCAAAACAAGAAGAGTCTTTCTATCAATCACCTCCTGAAAGAAATCTCAAAGTGAAAACTCCCAGGAATATTATTCCTGCTCTAGGGAAAAATATGGGAAGAGGCCAGAAAGAAAAAAAATTAAAATTTTGTGGTGCCCCAGTCAGAATGACACAAGATTTCGCAGGTTCTTCGTTTAAGATATTCTGGGAAATGGCTGAAAAATGGTATTCTGGAAGACAAAGGAGCTAGGATTACAGCCAAGAATCAGCTACCCAACAAAATGGAGTAGAATCCTTCAGGGGATGTTCCATGAAATAGAGAACTTTCAAGTATTCCTGATACAAAGCCCAGAGCTGAAAAGAAAATCTGGCTTTCAAATACAAGATTTAAGAGAAGCACAAAAAGGTAAATGAAGGCAAAATCATAAGGGATCTGATGGAGTCAAGCTTTATATTCCTATGTGAGAAGATGAAAGGTCATTTCTAAGAGCTTAATGATTATTAGGGCAGTCCGAAGGAGTCTACCCAGACAGAGAGCATGAGTGTAAGTGGATTGCATTGGGATGATCTAAAAAAAGTGAAGAGGTGAGAAAGGATACAGGGGGAAAGGGGGAAAGGGAGAGGCAGAATGGGAAAATTTTTAGTGGAAAGGAAGATGAGGGGCACCTTACCTCTCAATGGAACTGGTCGAAACACACTCAGCTAAAGATTGCAATCTATCTTACCCAAAAGGAGACAGGAAGGGGATGGGAGAAGAGACATGGGAAAGGGGGTGACAAGGGGAGGCCACACTGAGAGAGGAGGTGGTCAGAAGCAAGACTGACTTCTCAGAGAAAAAGAGGATGGAGCGAAAACCACAGCTACGTGTGAATGGGGCGAGCTCACCTGTAACAGTTGGGGACCATAGCTACGGGTGAATGGGATGAGCTAACCCATAACAGTTAGGGACCATAACTAAATGTGAATGGGATGAATTCACCCATAAAATGGAAGCAGAGAGCACAATGGATTGGAAACCAGAATCCACTAATCTGTTGTATATGTGAAACACCCTTGGGACAGAGTCAGAATAAAGGCCTAGAATAAAGTCCATCATGCTTCAGTTGACATGAAGAGGGCTGGCATGGTGACCATAATCTCAGACAAAGCAAAGGCAAAATTAGACCCACTTAAAAGAGATAATCAGGAAAGTTACATTTTTCTAAAAGGTGCCTTAGACAATGAAGCAAAAAGAAATTATGGCAAATTTCTCTGATCAAGATCTCAGTTCTCAAATATAAAGGGAAGATTGATGTTTAAAAACTCCAACCAAGAACTCATTCCAGCTGTTTTCCATCCCTTAAAGCTGCCATCGAGTTTTATTAGCTTTGTGGAAAAGGAATATAGCCTAGTCAGTGAAGAATTTGGGGGCCCTGGAAGAGATTCTGGAGGGATGGAAGGAGGAGGAGGAGAAGAAAGAGGCTTTCCTGGGATGCCTTGAAGGGGAGACCCAGAGGACTGGAAGAGGCTCAAGCCCTGGGCTGTCTTGGAAAGAGGCAGAGGAAGTAGAGAGGGAAAGAAGCAGCAATGGGTAGAAAAGGGAAAGCCTCCCTGGTATGGTCAGACAGAGAGCCCCGGGGCTCAAAAAGGCTGTAAGCTGGGCTGGCTGGCTCACGATCAGCTGCTGGACAGAAACCGGCCTCTCAGGAGGCTCATTCCCACTCAGGCAGGGGCTGCCCAGAAGCCAAGGCTGCCCCCTTTGCATTTG
This sequence comes from Dasyurus viverrinus, assembly GCA_020854095.1. Lineage (NCBI taxonomy): Eukaryota > Metazoa > Chordata > Mammalia > Dasyuromorphia > Dasyuridae > Dasyurus > Dasyurus viverrinus. The sequence goes on from CM036997.1 coordinate 3,866,481, forward strand.
GTCTCTCCTTTCCCAGAAGGGAAAACTTAAGCACACAGTGGGGGTGAGCCCTGGGCCCGTGTGACCCCCTCAGCACACAGTGGGGGTGAGCCCTGGGCCCATGTGATCCTCTCAGCACACAGTGGGGGTGAGCCCTGGGCCCATGTGATCCTCTCAGCACACAGTGGGAGTGAGCTCCTCAGCATGTGCTGAGGGTGAGCCCAACCTGGACACCTAACCCCTTCTATGGCCCGCTGCCGCTTCCCTAGAGACCCTGAAAGCCTGTTCAGAGGGGAAGAGTCAGAGCTTTTTTGTTCAGCCCACACACAGACATGGCTGCTTGACTGCAGAAGGGAGGGAAAAGTCTAGTCGTTCTGATCAAGACGAGCAGGGTGCTCTTTCCCTCACTTTGACTCCTGCAGGATCTCTGAGGGGACACCAGGAGGTCCTCTGTCTGCCTGCTCCCATCAGTCTTTGGGGAGCCGACTTGGCCATTCCCTGCCCACGCCGGGGGTCCTGGTACCATGCTCTGGGTACCCCCAGTATATTCTGGCCTTGTCCACCGTGGAAGCTGGTCCTGGTGCTCCTGCCTGAGCTGGCCCTCCACCCTCAGAGCCTTTCAGACCCCCACCGTCCTCCCCATGATGAGGATCAAAGGAGCTAAGACTTGTGACATGCTCTGCGTGGGGCCGGGCGCATAGGAATGCTGCGCTGACCATTACTTCCTCCAGTTAAGAAGGAAAAGCAGAGCGAGCAGACACATTATTCTGGGGAGGGACCACACACCAAAGGCTAAGTGGGGGCAGCCGCCTCCCTCAGCCCTCCCCTAGCACTGCCCCTTTGCCCTCTGCCTGCGGCTTCTGTGCCTGTCTCCCGGTCCCCCAAGGAAGTCGGATTCACCTTCCATTCAAGCACCCTGTCTCTCTGCTCACAGCCTCAACTGCTACATCCACAGACCTTCCTGCCTGAATTACCCCTCTCCCAAGGCCCCTCCGGCTCCCTACTTGTTGGCCCTCTCCTGTTTCCTTTGCTGTCCTTCCCTTCCCACCCCCCATCTCTTGGGAACCCATGGAATTGTGATCTCTAGGCAGACGATTCCCTCATCTATTTATCCTGAACTTGGGGACTTGACATACCCAAAGAAGTCGTTCTGTCCCCCCCTGCCTCATTGCTGCTGCTTAGAAGGGTTGAAACAGCCTCCAAATTGGTCTCTCAGCCTCCATTCTCCGCCCCCTCCAAAGCCTCCTGCGGCTAAAGGGACCCATCCACTCAAACTGTTCCATCTCCTCCCCTCCCCTGCCCCCGCTCGCCCTCTGGCTCTCCCTGGGGTCTGTTCCCTGATTCCACACTCCATCTGTGGCCTCCATGCCTGGGGCCTTTCACTCCGGAAGGCTCTCCCTGAGACCTCCCGCACTCACCTGGGGCCCGCCCCCCATCACTGCCCAGTACCCTATTTTGTGTTCTCTGCCTGGAAGTAGTTCTTCAGGGAGAGCGTTAGCCACTGGTCTGGGGGTTCGAGAGAGTCGAATTCAGAACAGGCTCAGAGGGAGTAGCTTCCAGGAACTTTATTTCAGAAGGTCAAGCTCACGTCTAATAACAGCTGGTCACGATTTAAAATCTCCAGTTTACAAAACAAACATCACACATTTTAAACATTTTAACAAAGGTGTAGAAGGAAACAACAATTATGTGCAACCTGGCACATAGTAGGTGCTAAATCAAAGCTTACTGAGACTCGATGGACTTCCCGGGGTCTTGGAGCTCGGGCCAGGGACCAGACCGAGCCCTTCACATTCTAGAAGTTGGCTTTGATGCCTGAGCACAAGCATCAAAGCACAAGGAAACTTGAAGAAACACTGGCGGGGTGAGAGGGAAGGTGGGCGCTGCCGCATAATGAAACGAAGCAGGTGAAGGGCGGCCATTGGCCCAGATCGTCGGTGTGCCGGGGGCCGTTCTCGGACAAAGGCCGCTCTTTGTCCTCCTCCAGGCAGCCGCTAGCATCCGGGCCCTCGGCAGAGCCAGAAGCGTGACTCTCAGGGGGAGACGCGGGGGGCCACGCGGAGAACACGACTCAAAAGCGCACAAGGCGTCACGACGAGGGGTTCACAGTCTAAGGATCTGAGGGGCAGCTCGAGATTCCCACTTTGGAAAGCATCTGAGAATAATGACTCGATTGCCCCCCAATGTGAGAACACGTCTGCTTCCGAACTGTCTGTATGGGTTTTCCTGCGGGGAGAGAGATCCGGACGTCAGTTTCTCCTCCTCGGGAATCCTGATTTAACTTTGAAAACCATTAAGGCAGAAGGAGGAAAGGCTGCTGAAAACTGCGGAGTGACGGGCTTCAGGCCATTTCGTGTCAGGGCTAGAAAATTAAGGCTGCTGTGGTTTTTCTTCTGTACTCGGTAAAACTCAGAGACTAGCGATGTTATTGCTGGGGAGCGTGGGACACCCGGGCGTTTCCAGTGACCCCAGATCATCAGCACCCGCACTTCTGCAGGGTTGCAAGCCATTCTTTAAAGCGGGAAGCGCCCCGTTTAGGTTAGGAATGGGGTCCGAGGGTACTTGGGAGCACTGTCTGACTTCTAGAAAGAGGGGCAGCGGGGCAACCCAAGGGGGGCTGAACGACGAAGCCTTTGTGAAGTGCTCCCACCGCCTTGGGGAGTCTGTGAATGATGGAGCCTTTGTGAGGTGCTCCCGCCACCCCGATGTCCATGGGAAGTCTGAACGATGGAGCCTTGGTGAAGTGCTCCCGCCACCTTAATGTGCCTGGGGAGTCTGTCCGGGTGCATCTGTATATGTGTGTGGAGGACAGAGGGGCTCCTTAAGCCCCAAGTAATGCGCCAAGTGTTTCTATCTCGCACCACCTCCCTCTGGGGAGCTCAATTACACACACTTCCTTACAATGACCTATGTCCTCTCACACACCCCCGAAGGCGTCCCGCATCCTGTGTCCTGTTGGCTAAGCCAACGTCCTCCAGGAGATCTCTGCGCCTGGGTCCCGGAGAGGCTCTTTGGGTTGGCCGATCGATGCCATTTCTAAAAGGCCATCTTCAGGATGGTTTGACCAGGCTGGAGTATGGTGGGACCACTTCCCCCTCCCACCATTCCCCCACCCTGTGCCTCTGGGTAACAATCCCATCAGCCTCCGGAGCTCCACATCACATCCTGATGCAGGGTGAACCTGCCCTCCTTTACACTCTCTGTGTCTTCTCCCAACCCCGTCCTTGCTGGTCCCCTCACCTCTCAGGGAGCCGATCATCCTCCTTAAACCCGGGCCGAAGCAGGAGCCGGGGGCGCTCGGCGCAGGTTCCCCGGAGTCAAGTGTCTTCTGGGTCGGAGAATGGCACGGGGCCGAGGACAAGGGCTCCACGACCTCCATCACCGGGGCAAGCACACGCCATTAAGGTCCTCCCCCCATCTCCAGCTGTACCCAACAAGAGACTTGAAGGGTTTGCCCGAAGCTAAGTTCCTCGTGTCCCCCTGGCTTTCTCCCGGCAGTTAGAGATGATTTTCTTTCTGAGTTCACCCAATGGCTTGGAGTAATAACAAGCCCCAGTGATTTGGTAGCAAAGCCCATTGTGGCGATGGAGATGGACCTCCGGCGAACCGGGTTTGTGGGTGCCCGCCACAATAGCAGTCTGGTGTAGGCCGACCGTATTGGCCAAAAAATAAAGCTTTTTGTTGTCCAAAGGGCGTCTTCGTCTGCCGGGGCAGCCCCCCGGACTTCTCCCCTGGGTGCAGTGTCGTGGAAACAGTGGTACCAGCAGACAGGCGGCAGCCCTCCTGATGCCCACCTAACCCGGGGACAAATTGACCTTTGCTTTTTGCTGCTGGGAAAGAAGGCCTGCCTGCTTACGCTGCAGCAACGGGGGCTTTGCAAAGGGAGGAGGGGGCGGTTTGAGTCTTGGGGCGAGAAGAAAAGGACACTTGGATTGTCCTTCCAACCTGTGGTGGAGAAAGGACTGGGTCAGAGAGACCTCCGGTTGGGGAAAGGAGACTTTTTAAACCAAGGCCGGCAGCCAAGTGGGAATCCCCTTGAGTGCCTGTCCCAGGAAAATAGGCACTTGTCCCGTCATCCCGCCTGGGAGAGCAGTCAGGACTGGGAGCTGTCCAATCTCCAGCTTACAGGGCTGCACAAGACAATGTCCGGCTCCATCACTGCTGATTAATCTCCAGGTTACATGGTCACATGGCACAATGTCCGACTCCATCATTGCCGCTCAATCTCCAGGTTACATGGCCATGGGGGACGATGTCTGGCTCCATCACTGCTGGTTAATCTCCAGGTTATATAGTCACATGGGACAATGTCTGGCTCCATCACTGCTGCTCAATCTCCAGGTTACATGGCCATGGGGGACGATGTCTGGCTCCATCACTGCTGGTTAATCTCCAGGTTATATAGTCACATGGGACAATGTCTGGCTCCATCACTGCCGCTCAATCTCCAGGTTACATGGCCATGGGGGACAATGTCTGGCTCCATCACTGCTGCTCAATCGCCAGGTCACATGTCCACACAAAACTCTCCTGAACACTCTATATGAAAAGCAATCCCTCCCCCTGACCCTGAGGAGCAGTAAAGGCCCTCGACCCACTGGCTGAAGGTGCCGTGAAGGTGAGCACTCGCCTTGTTAAGAGACAAACTTCCTTTCACCTCGTCGTGGGGGACCAACCGTCGAGCTGCCTCGGGACACCCCCACCACATCTGGAGCCGCACAGCTGGAGCACGTTCCCTCCACAAACCCTCTCCAGACAAGAAACCCAGCTCTCCGGCCGTGGCCGGCCCTGGGTCCTCGGCAGGGCCTGGGTATCGGGAGGGGCGTCGTGACGGGGAAGGCGACTATTCCATCGGGAAGGCACCCAAAAAAGTGAACATCCCCCCTTAAAGAAACATTTCTGGGAAATTGTTTCAGGTTTGTATTTTAACGCACTTAATAAACATTGCTGAATACTGCAGATCTTCCTCACTGAAAACTTGGATAAATCACTGCTTTGCTTTCATAAAATTTCTGACGCCAGCACAGTCCAGGTGTGGCTCCGTAGCTCTCCAGGGCGGGTCAGCCGTTAGAATATGAGGTCTTGGAGCTCCTTGTCCGTCAGCTCATTCACCTCCATGATTTTCTGTAACTGTTCCATGTACCGATCACTGTCCTGCAGGAAATGGGGGACCCTCAGGTTCTCCGTGACGGCCAGCGTTTTCAAGCGATCCACGTCCTCGAAGGACACCTGGGGAAGGAAGGGGAGAAGGTGAGGGCCGGGCCCGGGGCCCTTTTCGGATGGACTTTCTAGGAGTCTGCTCTGGCTCTCAAGGGGTCCTTCCGTTAACAGACACTGGAGGCCCCTGGGTTCTAGCAGCCTCGTCCACGAAGCGCTGATCAGTTTGTGGTGCCGGGGCCCCTGCTCTAGATCTAGCCGAGCTCGCTCCCCCTCCCCCTCTTTCCCTCCTTCTCTTTCTCTCTCTCTCTCCCTCCTCCTCCCCCCTTTTCTCTGTGTCTGGATAAGCCTGGGTTCTTTGTAACCTTGTTCAGAAGTTGCACAGGGAATGACGGGCCCAGAGCTAGGGGCAGGGCTGTGCCCAAGCTCCCTGAGCTCCCAAAGCCAGAGCTGGGACCTGCCCTGGGCTCCTGGCTGCCATCTGCCATTCTTCCTTCGGGGCCTTGGTTTTTCCCAGGTCAGTTTAAGGCCTTTCTCTTTACATCACAAGGGTCCCACCCCAGAGTGGGGACCTCAGTGACAGCCGGACATTGGCCTGGTCTGGGAGAGTGAGTTTCGGCGGTTGTGGGGCTGGCCCGGCCTCGGCCCGGCCTTGCAGGACGTGGGTCCCTTCTCCCCAGGCTTGCCCGGCCTTGCAGGACGTGGGTCCCTTCTCCCCAGGCTTGCCCAGCCTTGCAGGACGTAGCTACTTGTGGATGGCGGAGGGTAAACCTGTCACTTTCACAAATCCTCGGGCACGGGCGACAATGTCGGTACAAGGGCTGTCCCGGTGAGCTCGGGCCCCAGCCTCTGGCAGATGTTTAACAATCTCTGCGCCAACACGTGGCTCCTGAAAAAGGTGACTGCCCCCCGTGGGGAAGTCCTGAGCCAGCTGCAGGGTGTCCCGCGCAGACAACGCCCAGGGGTCAGCTCCTGGTTCCCCCGGTTCTCTCCCTTCCTCCCATCCTCCGGAGCGGATCCTGGGCAGAGCCCTGGTCCTTTCTGCACAGACTCAGACACTGCAGGGAGCCACCTGCCAGACCTGACCTTCATGGTGGCAAGATCTGCCCCAACACCCAGGTTCTTGTGGGCACAGAATGTTTGCAGGTCTCTGATGCTCGCCAAGCTTCCTATTCCAAGGGAACCGAGCCCCGGCCCGTCCTTGGCTCACGCTGAACGAGGCCTTGTGTTGAATGTTCAGAGGGGACTGGAAGGGATGAGGGCTTGGGGGGCATTGGGGGCCCCGGCCTCTCCCAGAAGGCCTCCAGTGAGAGGCCCTCCCGCTCCATCACCGGGGCCGAGGAAGATGGCCCTGATCTTGCTTCCGTATCCCCTGAGTCTTCTCTCCTCTTAGGGAAAGGCTCCTCGGGCACCACACTCAGCCAGTTGCCCAGACCTGCCCTGTGCCTCTCAGCCCTACGGGCTCCCAGGCCCCTCCTCGGGCCCCCGCTCTGGCCCTCCCCCCTCAACTGCTGCTGTAGCAGCCCTCTCCCACAGAGGCCCGACCCCTAGTGCTGCGCTTCCTTCCGTTAGCTCCAGAACCCTTGGGGGCTCCTTCTGCCAGCCCCTGCTCCAGCAGCCCTGTGTCCCGCTCGGAGCCCACAGCCCTGGTCCCCTGTGCTGGCCCTCCCCCACAAACTCCTCCCTGGGCCGGCGCACCTCTGACCGCTCCTTTCTCCACGGGTCCTGCTCGTCCGCTCCGTTCTTCCCTCTTGGGGCTCCCCACCCTTAGTGGCTGTACAGCCAAGGCCGTAGCCAAGAAGCTGCCGCAGTCTCCTTTCTGAAACCCATCTCTTCTGACGCGGCCCCTCCCCCGGCACGGCCCTTTTCCCCTTCCCTTGACCATAGCCCTCACCTTCCCTGGCTCCCCAGCTCAGCCGCCCAATCTTCCTAAAGCCTCGGTCTAACCACGGCACTGCCGCTCCGTCGTGGCAGCTCCCCCACTCCTGGGATCGGCTTTAAGGCCCACCCTCACGGTTCCCACAGCGCATGGTCCCCTCCGTGCCTCTGCTTCCATGAGAGTTGGGGCCACGGAGCCAGCCCCCTCAGTGTCCCCTTCTCCCACAGTGGACGACCTCCTCCATGTCCCCTTTGTCCACAATGGATGGTGCCGTGGTGTCGGCCCTTTCTTTGTCTCCTTTCATGACAGATGGTGCTGTGGCTCCAGCCCTCTCCGTGTCTCTTCATCCCGTGGATGGTCTCCTCTGTGTCCCTTTCTCGCATCATGGATGACCTCCTCCGTGTCCCCTTCTTCCACAATGAATGGTCTCTGGTGTCCCTTTCTTCCATGGCAGCTGGGGCCATGTCCATGGCCTCCTCCATGTTCCCTTCTTCCACTGTAGATGGTGCCATGGCTCCAGCCCTCTCTGTGTCCCTTTATCCCACGGATGGTCCCGTGTCCCTTTCTTCCATGGCAGCTGGGGCTGTGGCAATGGCCTCCTCCATGTCCCCATCTCCCACAGTGGATGGTGCCGTGGCGCCGGCCCTCTCCTTCATCCCGTGGACGGCGGCCTCCATCCCACTCTCCATGTCCCACTGGCTGTGAGTCCCCTTATTTGCTCCAGGCTCCCAAGGTCCCACCTTCCTCAGGGAGCCTGCGCCACTTCTCTCCCTCTGAGATTGCCGCCAACCTTCCTGTCGATCTCTGGTCCGTCTGGGGACCGGCTTCTGTGGTTTTCCTCGGGCCTGTCTCCTCGGTGGAGCTGCATGAGCTGGGCTGCCAGTCCTGGGCTGGGCGCCAGGCACACGGACCACACAGACCCACACGGACCCACATGACAGATCAGGCCCTAAGGCGCTCCTTCTTCTTGGGGACGAGGCCCGGGAACCACAAACCACACGAGGAGCTGGCAGCCAGGCGCTGCACCAGCCTCTCACCGGTCCTCAGGCCCCCCGGGGCAGGAACAGGAGACCCAAGCTCAGAGACCCCAGGGTTGGCCAAAGAGCTCCTTGGTCTGAGAAGTTCAGCCCAGTCACTGGGGAAATCACTGGGGCTGGTTCTCAGCTCCTGGCCCGGCCTTAATCTCTGACTGGGCCCGGCTCGGGCCTCCCACTTGTCCTGGTCCCTCTAGCCTGGGGCCCGGTCCCGTCTTCTGGATCCCTCGCACGTCCTGGTGTCACCTCCCTGAGGTCCAGGTCGTCCTCCCAGGGGAGGGACTATTTGCCAGGTAGGTCGCCCAGCAGCATAAGCAACCGACCCGTCCTGTGTCCACAGAAATCTGGGCGATGCTGCTCTCGGACCCGGTTCTGGGCCGCTGGGGAGGAATGCGGCTCTCACTGACCTATCTCCCCCCTCCCTGTGGTGTGACGCCCCCTCCCCATCCGGCGGGCAGGGCCCTTGGGGCCCAGGTGCTGCCCTCCTGAGGTCCCGCGGGAGCCCTCGGGGAGCTCCCCTCAGGGAGGCCTGAAGCCGACTGCAGCGTCACCTTGCTGGGAATCAAATTCAGGAGAAGTGACTCTTTTTGCAAAACGACACTTTATTGTATTTTTCTGAGGAAAATGACCTTTTCCTTCTTCTGCCTCCTTCTTCTCCTTATTTCCCAAGCCTCAGTCTGGGTTTCACAAAGAAGCCCCCTTTCCCTTGGCTCACGGGGCCCCAGCGCACCGGAGCTGGGGGCCGGGCCCGGGCCTTCCCCAGTGTTTGTGGTTGTCCACCGGGGGCCTTACCTTGCCCAAGGTGGTCAGCAAGTGGAAGTCGATGGACTCTCTGTACCTCAGGATCTGGAGAATGCCATCCAGGTAGACTTGGTCTTTGTTGAAACAACCTGGCGGGACCAGAGGGACACGTGGCTAAGTTGGGATGGAGGGCGCCTTTCCCCGCGCGGTGCGGCCGCCCTTTGGGGAGCACCGGCACCATGTGCAGTGTGGGTCCTGAAGCCACCTTGGACTCGTCTGGACCGGCCCCTGCTCGGCCCTGGCCAGACTGCCAATGCCCCGCACCGAGAGGCTGCCCTGGCGTGGCTCCGCCCCCACTGCGGCCCTGGGCTGAGGCATGGGGGAAACAGGGAAGCTGAGCCACGAGGAGATGCCCACAGGAGCCCGGCCTGCTTCATCCCAGGGGTGCCCCTCGCGCTGTGGGAAATTCTACCCCTGAGACCACTTCAGGGGGATTACAGGGGTTACCCTTTCTCAAATTAATTTTTCCCCCCAGAAAACAGACCTTAATCTTCTCTCCCTCCCTCTTAATGCATCTGCCACAAGGTCAGCACCATGTCCAGGCCCTCTGGGACCGTGGCTGACCTTGACCCCGTCCTGCACATGCTCCTGGGTCGATGCCCACTCCTCCCCTCCTTCCCTGTCTGCTCGGGTCTCCATTTGTGTCCCGTGGTTAGGTAAGAAAATAAGTTCCTCCCTTTGAGCCAAGCAGGTGATAAGCAATTATTAAGCACCTTCTATGTGCCAGGCACCGTGCCAAGTGCTGGGGATACAGAGGACAGTCTGGCCTTGAGGAGCTCACCCCCATGGGGGGCTGACACAATAGCAAGCTCTAGACGGGAGGCACTGGAACTGCCCCCTGAGGACCAGGGGTCCTGTGGGATGTGGGTCTGAGGGAAACTGGGGAGCAGAGGTTGGGAGCATCCCAGGTCCTGAATAAAAGGCTTATAGGGACCAGGAAGGATCTTGGAACACCCCCCCCAGGACTTTGTGCAGGAGCCAGGTGGGCCCTGTCACAACATTGGGCCCCCCCCGGGCCCCCCCTCTCCCCGACTCCTCTGCCAGACCGAGCTGATGGGGGGCTCCTGGAGGGGGGCTACGCCACCGCCACCACCACCTCCCGCCCCCTGCCCCTGCCCTCTGGGGCTTTTCGGCTTCCTCCCCACTTACCCCAAAGGAAGGCGGGCTGCAGGGGACCTGCCTGGGACAGACTGGGACTGAGCGCCGGGGGCTCCCCCGAGATTGGGCAAATGCAAGGGGGCCCCCTCCCAGACCCCGGGAACTCGGGCCCCGGGGGAAGTGTGCGCCCACCTGGCTGGGAAGTGTCAGTCCAGCCTCGCTTGGCGCGCACACAGTAGTCCCACCGCGTGTTGGGGTCCTTCACAAACTTCCCCACGTCCTGGAAGAGTTCACTGAAGGACATCTGGCTGGCCTGGTAGACGGTGTAGTAGAGCAGGGCGGCACGCCACAGCAGGGGGTCCTTGCGGAAGAGCACGCTGTGGATGCTGGCCAGCCCCTCCTCCGTGGGGTTGTTGGGCCGCAGGCCGTACTTCTTCCGGCCCGTCCAGTTGCTCCAGGGCTGCTGGAGATTGTTGATCCCACGAAAGTAGTGCGTTCCTGCCAAAGTCGGGGGGCCTCAGGCCGGGAAGCCCCCTTTGGGAGCCGGCCCCCCGCCCCGCCCCCCAGGGCACTTTCACCGAGCCGGGGGCTTCTCCCCAAGGGGAGCCACACGTTCGAGGGTCTCCGCTGCGGGATGCCACAGGACAGGACACAGGAGGCGCGGGCCCAGAGGAGCCCCTCCCCGGGACAGCTGGAAGTCGAGGGCCGAGCTTACCGATTTCGTGCCTCAGCATCCCCTCCAGCCAGTGCTCACGGGCGGTGGAGACGTTGATGGTCAGCGTCGGACAGCCGTTGACCACTGTCATGGACGCTCGGGACAGCAGATCTTCAGTGAGATGAACCACAATCTAAGGAGCAGAGACAAGACGGAGCCACTGAGAGGGAGGCCCTCCCCCAGGGGCCCCCAAAGATGAAGAGGGAGACCCCTTTTCTGTGAGAGCCCAGGGCCCTCCCCACAAACACGGGCCTGGGCCAGAGGGATCCCTGGCTCCCAAGGGATTTCTAATCTGAGGTCCAGTGGGAGGAAGAGCTGCAGCCCACCCCACCCCTCAAGCCGCTGGTGATTTTGGTGAGACACCGGCTTTCTCTGAATGCATTGTGTGGCCATTTGGACGGGACCCATGTGGTCCCTGTGGTCCCTGGGGGGGCCTTGTGGTCCCTGGGGGCCGGGGATGGCTCAGGGGCCACGTGCCTCCCGTGGGACTCACCTCCCCGAGGCAGCCTTCCTTGGTCATGTACTTCCTGACGTGGCTCCAGATGCGCGTTTTGGACAATAAGCAGCCCCCAGTGGACTGTTCAAAATTCTCGTAACTTCCGTATCTCTGTAACGTTCTCTCCATAATATTGACAGACTGCAAGAGGCCCCGACACACCCTTTATTTCGGATTTGGAGGCGGCCCCAGACACCAGCCCCAGACGCCACCCGGTGCTCACTGGGACCCCCGGGGCCGCCCGCCCAGAAGGGACAAGAGTAGGTCCGAAGGGACAAGAGGGGGCCCCAAGGTGGCTAGGGGAGGGGATCGGCCCTGTGGGCGGGGGTCTGGGCGGGCCTTCGGAGGGCCAGTGATGGCGGGCGGCCATGGGAGAACACCTGGCTAACAGCTAACATCGCGCTATCGGGGGACGCCGCCCGGCGTCAGAGGAGCGAAGGCCACAGGATGTCACTGCCCGGGGCTGATGCTCCCAAGGGGCCTGAGAGGCAAGGCCCGGGCAGGGTGAGGGTCCTGGGGCAGCCGGGCCTGGGCCAGAGTCCTTTTTAAATAGTTAGGAAATGGTGCCACCTGCTGGGCTGCCACGGGCTGGCAGGGCAGGGGCTTTGGCTTTGACTCCCCCTCCCCAGCTGTCTCCTTGTGAAGCTCCCTCTGCCCAAATGGGAAAGTGGGGGGGATGGAGGGGGGGTACTGAAAGGGGCCGCCTTTGGGCCCCCAAGCTGCCTCTTCTCCCGCCCGGCCCCACCCAGGACCTCGTGAAGGCGACCGGCCCCCGATTCACACCCACGGCTATGGGGCACCCCACCCTGCATTTCACTGCAAGCCCGAGCCCCTGCCCGCATGCCCACAAAGGAGCCCCAGACTAGTCCCTGGGCCCCGTGGCAGGACAACCCCCCCGACGGGTCAGGCCCTTGGATCCAGCCCGGACGCATCCCCTCCTCACATGCCCGCAGAGGCAGAGCCGGGCCCCTGCTGGGCCCCGGGGACCGCAAGGCAGGGGCAGAGACCGGGAGCCGGCGAGTCTCGGTGCCCGCCGAGCGGGGAGAACGGCCCCTCCGAGGGCGCCCGCGCCCTACCTGCTTCAGGAAGCGGTCAGATGCTTGGCCGTGCTTCGCCAGCACGGCGGGCACGGTCGGGTTGGCATACTCAAATTGGGGGTCGTAGGCGAACTCGGCCTTGAAGAACTTGGCCTTCTCCCTCTCCAGGTTGGTGGGCTTGATGGCCGTGAGGATGCAGAGTCTCTTGGCGGGGTCGTCGCCCTTCTCGAAGTTCTTGGGCACTGTCGGGGGCTGCTTGGGCTTGGCCAGCGTGGAGAAGTGCCTCTTGGCCTTGGTCTTGGGCCTGGGGGCCAGGCCGCTGCCGCTCACCCCGAAGCTGCTGGAGAACTTGATGCCGCCGGACAGCGGGTTGTTGACGAAGATGGACGGCTGCTTGTTCAGGTAGCACCAGCTGTTGTTGCTCAGGGGCATGGGCACCTTGATCTTGCGGTGGTGCTGCTCTTTGCCCCGCGGGGACCCCGGTGAGCGGCTGGGCTTCCGGTGCCGCCGGTGGTGGGCCGGGGACGGCGGCTTCGGCAGCTGGTTCTTCTTCTCCTCCTTGGATTGGAGCAGGACATTGTAGCTGCTGGTTCCAGTCGTGAAAATGTCTTTCAGGATTCCCGAAGTCAAGTGGGAAAGGTTGTTCTCACAGTCAATGATCAGCTTCTCCCCGGGGCTCAGCAGGGACTTGGTGGCAAACTCTTGCTCAGGCCAGTGAAGCTTTTCTGCAAGAGACACGGGGGCCAAAGGTGACCGGCGGCCCTGGACATCGGCAGCCCCGGCCCTTGGCTGCCCGTCCCGCCCTCCCCCCCCCCCCCCCCCCCCCCCCCGGCCCTTGGCTGCCCCCGGGCTTCAGCTGCTCTGCTGCCCCTAGCTCTCGGCTATGGTTGCCCCCAGCCCTTGGTTGCCCCTGGCCCTCTGTTCCTTGGCTGCTTGCCCCCCCCCGCCCCCGGCTATGGTTGCTCCCAGCCCTTGGTTGCTCCAGCCCTCGGTCACTCGACTGCCCCTGGTCCTCAGTTCCTCAGCTGCCCCGGCCCTCAGCGAGGTGCCTCGGCAGGAGCGGGGAGAACGGCCAGGACGCTATGGGGGCCTTAACTGCTTCTCTCTTCCTACGCCAACCCCCGTCCAAACCAGTGAAAGCATGACTGAGCCCAGGCACAAAGGAGGCCCAGGAAGCAACATCCTCCGCCTCCGAGTCCCTTCTCTCACCACGCTCTAGTTCCACAAGATCCAAGATGCAAAGAGCTCAGTCCAGAATTCTATGGAGGACATGGTTCAGTGAAAATTAAGAGCCGCCCCAGAACATTTCAGATAACATGGCTCCGGGGACTCCCCACCCCCCGGCGGAGGTCCTGAGTGAACACACTTTGGGAGGCTGGGGCTTCCCACAGCGATTCCCCAGATAGTGCTCCCATGCCCCCCACGCTGCCACAGGAGGGCGCCCTGGCCAGTCAGACACCCATTAGAGAGGAAGACTCCAATATCTGGGGGGGCAGAGAGAGAGGAAGGCACCAGAAGCAGGGGGAAGCAGGGGACAGAGAGAGGAAGGCACCAGACATGGGGGACAGAGAGAGGAAGGCACCAGGAGCGGGGGGACAGAGAGAGGAAGGCACCAGGAGCGGGGGGGCAGAGAGAAGAAAGCACCAGGAGTGGGGGGACAGAGAGAGGAAGGCACCAGGAGCGGGGGGACAGAGAGAGGAAGGCACCAGGAGCGGGGGGGCAGAGAGAAGAAAGCACCAGGAGTGGGGGGACAGAGAGAGGAAGGCACCAGGAGCGGGGGGCAGAGAGAGGAAGGCACCAGACATGGGGGACAGAGAGAGGAAGGCACCAGGAGCGGGGGACAGAGAGAGGAAGGCACCAGGAGCGGGGGGCAGAGAGAGGAAGGCACCAGGAGCGGGGGGCAGAGAGAGGAAGGCACCAGGAGCGGGGGACAGAGAGAGGAAGGCACCAGGAGCGGGGGACAGAGAGAGGAAGGCACCAGGAGCGGGGGACAGAAAGGAAGGCACCAGATGTGGGGGGCAGAGAGAGGAAGGAACTGGCCCCTGGGGACCCAAAACCTCTTAGAGAATCAGAATCGGGGGAGCTGCAGATCAGGCAGACATTGGGGCCCGAGAGCACCAGGCTCCCAGGGACACCCACTCAAACATACCCAGCGAGTGGATCCCAGCCTCTGCTTGAAAGCGCCGGGAGGGCCCAGGGCTCACCGCAGCCCCCGGCGCTGGGAAAGCTGCAGCCGTCCCACGTTCTCCAGAGCCAGGACCGAGGGCTCTGCGGCTTCTGCCCCTCGCTCTGGGCCCGGCCCTTCTAATACCCCGAGGCCGCCATCCTATCCCGGTTCCCCGTGCCAAGGGCACTTCCGCGGCGCCTTCTCTCCTCCCGTGACGTGACCCCGAAGCCCTTCGCCTGGATGGACGCTCTCCAGCTTATCAGAGCGGGCCAGAGCCGGGTCCAAGCCTCCCGGAGCGGTCTATGCAGGGCGGAGCCTCTCTCAAGGAAGCCCAAAGTCCAATGAGCTGCCGCTGCCGACTCCCAGGGAGCTGGAGCCCACTAGGTGCCCCGGCTCCTTTTCCTGGCCCACACCGCAGACTGAGGGACACCCTGACTTCAGTGAGGCTGCTCTTGGTCCCCAAGCACGAGACTTCAGGGAACTCGATCTGACTGGAACAAGGCTACAGGGTCGGCTCCCAGTGTGGTGAGTCACGGGAAAACTGGAGGGGCATCTCCCCAACCAAAACGGAGCCTCCCTGCTGTGGGCCCCCCTTGGGTCTGGCACCCCCGACCAGCTGGCGGCTCCCACCTGGCCCCTATTCCTCCCTCTTCTGTCAGACCTCGCAAGTGACAAGCACACAGGGAGCCTGTGCGCACCAAATCCCGAATTCTGACCGAAAGGGTGAGGCTGACAGGAGGCAGGCTCGCCACGGCCCCGGGGCTCCCGGAGCCCCCTATCTGCCCATCTTCCTGCGGCCGGCTCCCGGAATGCCCCCAGGAGCCCAAGTTAAACGACCGGGTTACAATCTTCCCATTTCTTCCCCTTCAGAAAACTGGGGCAACGTTTGCCCTCCCAGGCTGGGGTGAGCTCTCCGGGGGCGCAGGAGCTTCCCGCTATGGCTGGCGGGGCCCAGGAGTCCAAGCAAGCTCATCCGGGCCTGGAGACCTGAGCCCGCCAGAGGCAGCCAGCCGGCTCTCTTCCCAGCTCCGATATCCACCTGGTTTTGTTCCCTCCTCTCCAGGGTGAAGGGCAAGCTCCCTGGCAGAGAAAACCGGCACCGTCCCAACCCGCCGGCCCCGGTTCTCTCCACTGCCCATTATCAGCAGCCTGTATTTCAGCTGGGACACAAGGCGGTGACTAAGAGCCCGAACAAGCGGCACAAAGGGAGTGTTGTTGGGCGAGCCGGGCAGGCTGGCAGCGGGCAGGGCGGCCCAGAAGCTGGGGCCAATCTTTGTGTCTGGGAGGAGCGGGAGAGGTGGAGGACCCCGGCAAAGGCCTCCAGGGGAGGGGAAGAACGTCAGCAAAAGCCAGCGGGAAGCCAAGTTTCACTGGACCCGTCAGTGCTGGGGGGCCACCAAAGGTCTGGGGGCAAGAAAGAAGCGCGAGGGAAAGCGAGTCGGGCTGAGCTCCTGGAGGGGTGGGGAAAACCAAGGCCATGGGTGCTCGGTGAGGGCGACTGCGGCCAAAGGGCAAGGGCCACGGGGAGAGCCACAGGGACGGCCACGGGGAGGGCCATGCTATTCCTCTCCAAAGTCTGTATTCCAAGGACAGTAAAGAACATATCTGAGAGCCCTTTTGTGGTGGCAAAGAATTGGAAACTGAGGGAGCGCCTGCGTGGCAGGGAGCACCGACCACACCTGATGTGGGAGAAATGAGGGGGGGGGAATAAAAATAAAAAAAAGAAAGAAAGAAAAAGAAATGAAGGGGCAGAGAAACCTGGGGAGAACTCTGGGGAGAGAACCAGGAGAACCGGCCGAAAACGCCAGTCCAGGAAATGGGTCTGTGCCAGCCATCTTGGAGGGACTTGATAAAACTTTTCTCCAATTAGGGTAACACAACTGGAAAATGGGTCAACAGTCGTTTCTTATTGGATTTTGAGTTACAATTGTTTTCTCCTGCTCTCCCTCCCCTCCCCCCAAGATGGCAAGGAATCAGAGGAGACACAGGGCACCATTCGTTTTCCTAGGGAGGCCTTGTGCTCCCAGCAGTGGCCTCTGTCCCCAGGGGGTCACGGAGTAGGAGGAGTGGGAGATGAGAGCCGGAAACTGAGGGGGTGCCTGTGACCGGGGAATGGCGTCACTGTGGAGGATGGATGGAGGCCAAGGCTGTGCCATAGAGCAAGAAGGAACCATAGGGGGCTGCCTGAGGAGGGTCATGGGGGATTGTGGGGGGCAACGGGCTGGAGGTGTGGGAACGCCGAATGGCCATGGGGTCGGCCGAATGGAACTGGGAGCGAGGGGAGGCCCTTAATGAATAATAGGAAAGGTGGGGGTAAGGGAGGATGGGGGGGGACAAAGATGTCTGAAAGGTAAGTGAGGGAAGGGAGAGGAGAGGGAGGGAGGAAGGGAGAGACAGACAGAGACAGAGGAGGGAGATAGAGACAGAGGGTAAGGGGCGAGGTGCCCCCCTGATCCGGGGAATCCCTGTACAATGTTTTGACCCTCACACCAGAGCAGTCTGAAGGGTCGCTGCCGTGCCCGCTCTCCCGTCTCCCAAGTTTCTGGGCGCTTTGCTTCATTACTGGCCTTCTCAGGGCATCCGCGGCTTCTGCCAGGCCCCCCCCCCCAATCCTTTTTTAATTCTTACATTGACCCGAGACACACTGAAAGCCCAATGGGGAAAGTCTCCACGTAGAAGGGACACGTGCCCAGGAATGGGAACCGCCTGTGCCCACGGGGCTAATGGGACACTGAACCGAGCAGCATGGAGGGAGAGGAAGAGGAGGCCCGGGGTGAGTGGCCATGACCCGGAGGAGCATCTAGCGAGAAAAGGGGGTCAGGATGAATGGAGGAGGGGAGAAGGAGGGGGAGGATCCAGGAGGAAAGGCGGTCGACAGCATGAAGGGCCCCAGAGGTCAAGAGGGAGGATGGCGAAAAAGCCTTGGATTGGGTCATTACAGGGTCAAGTTTAACTCTGGGGAATCCAGTCAGGTGAGTGATGGGTCACGTAGAGGGAGGGACTCTGGACAATCTCCTTGATTGATGAGTGTAATTGATGAGATCATGGTTCTCTAGTTCCTATACGTCTAGTTTGATATCATGATATAATCGCCCTAGATCGGCTTATACTCAGTGTGCTGTGATGGTGTAATTGTAATAGGGGATTTAAGGAGAACCGGGGACAGTCAGACTCTGGGGGAGACTGGGGGAGAGACGGGCTCAGACTGAGACAGACATAGACTGTGAAGAGGCGATAAAGACTCTGGACTCTATTCATGTCCATCCTCCTGGTGACTCTCCTGCTGAGACCAAGGCCGTCGGGAGACCCCCAGAAAGCCGGCCCAGACACCACAGGGTCAAAGTGTGGCCAGCCTTCTCAGGGGTCTGGCCACAGGAGGGAGGAGAGCTCCATGAGGCCGGAGCCTGCCTGGGGACGATGGGGAGGGAAGGTCAGGAAGGGCAGCAGGGAGGCTCCTGGGAAGGAAGGCTCAGGGGCTGGATCAGAGACACTGCCCCCCACGGGGAGACGTCACCCTGACAATGAAGAGGGGAGAAGAGGGAGCTCTCGGGAAAGGCCCCACTTTTTGGTGATGATGAAACAAGGTTCACATGTCCCCCAGGAGCAACCGGACTGAGAGCCGCCAAAGGCACAAGAGGGGCCGCCACACCCCCCCTACCAAAGCTCCACCAAGTCCCAAAGGGCAGAATCCCTCAAGCCCTACACACACTCACACACACGTGCACTTGCTTACACATGTGCACTTGCATGCACACACACACACACACGCACTCACACGCTCCTATCCCTACATAGATTCCCAGAGCTGGAAAGCACCAGCGAGCCTCAAGGTCTGTGACTTCAAAGTGAGAACGGAGAGGCCCCCAAAGCAAACTCCCGGAGGCGCATCCGGACAGGCCAGAAGGAGCCCTCAGTTGTACGGGGCCGACAAGGGGGCCAACAAGGTGCCCGAGCCTTGGCTTCCTCTTCCCCAGACCTGAAGCCTCTGCCGCCGTTTCCTTCTCCCACTTCTGGCCCCTGTGGGCCACGGCCTTTTGGGAAGAAGGCGCAGGTTTGACGCATCTTGTGCACTCAAGGCCCCAAGCTGGGCAAAGGCTCTGAATGACACCCAAACCTCTTTCACCCAGTTTATGACGGCGTGAGATCTTGGGAAGCTTTTTCCTGCCCCAGATGAAACACACGAGCCGCTGTTCTTGTCACGACTCGGGGACGAATTAAAAAAACGGCATCTGGAGCCCCGGAAAGGGCTGCCAGGATTCTGGACCCGAGCCAGGGCCATCAGTGACCTTCCGTGCAACATCCGCCCGCTCCCTGAGACCACAGGCCCTCTCTCTTTCTCAGCCAGAAGGACGAGGCCACTCGGCCGCACACTCTCAGAAGAGCCTTTCACAAAGGAGCGTTAAGTTTCGCTAACCCTGCCATCCACAGCCCGAAAGGCCGAGAGACAGTGAGCGCTTTGAAACTGGAGGGCCTGGAAACTGTTCTTGACCTAAAAGAATAAGGTTGTTTGAAAGAAGATCCCAGAACACTACAAACCAAACAAAAGCCTTCATTCTATCAAGAGTTTTTTACTTAAAACTCAAAGCAGTCAATCACATCAGTCAATCAGCTTTTTTCCCCCCTTTTCTGCAGCAAGATAACTCAAGTGGACAGAGAGCTAGGTTGGTGTCAGGAAAGCTAACCTTTGTGAATCCACATCTAGCCTCCGACGGCTACCAGCTGTGTGACCTTGGGTAAGTCACTTCACCCAATTTGCCTGGGTGGGCTGGAGTAGAAAATGGTCAAGCACTCCAATATCTTTGCCAAGAAAACTTCAAACAGGCCCATGATGAGCCAGACATGACTGGGCAATGGCTATAATTTTTTCTTTTACCATATCCTATTATTCATTTTTCACACTATTCGTGTCTCTCATCTCAGTGTAACCTTAAATGAGGAATAAATACAAATTCTTCTCAAATTATGCCGGAGGGGAGAAGCACCCACTGCCCTGAGGCTGAAAGCTCAGCATTTCAGCAACAGGGACAACTCCTATTACACTGCCCAACTTCCTTTATCAGGCGAAAATCAAGCCGTGAGCCAGAGGCTCCTTTGGAAGGCCGAGGAAGGGGTCTCAGTGTGAAGATGCCCCCATTAAAGATGCTCCTGGGAAGCGGGGGGCAAAGACGGTGACCGGGGAGGCGCCGGCCCAGGGCCCCGGGGACCCCAGCACCGACCACGGCCTCTCAAGCCACCACTCTCTCCTAGACGTGAAGATGGACACAAAAATGGAAGGCCGCTCCCAAGGAGTTCACAAGCTGCCGCTGGGAGCCCCCCAACCTCTGCCTGGAGAACAGACATCCAGGCAGGCAGCAGGTGGGTGTCCGAGGGGCCCCACTGAGCCGGGCAGTGCCCTGTAAGTACCCGTGCGGAACACGATGCTTCTGGGCTGGGAGACCAGGGCCTGGGACCCCAAGCCATGTCTGCAGACAAATGAGCACTCCCTCGAAAGGGCTATAACCGAAGGGAGGCGGATAAATCTGTGTTACTCTCCCCCGGCTAATTCCAAGTCGGCAAATTCTGCTCAAGTCACCTGTTTCATACACCATTCATTACAATCTGCTGCTGCTTATGGGTACGAGAGCTTTTCTTTTGGGGGGGAGGTAGTGAGAGTGACACAAATGAAAACACAATAAAAAAGGATCAACGGAACATGTTTAAAACAGAAAAGAGCAGAGGGAACTGCAGAGAGTGAGAGACAGGAAGGCCAGAGCTGGACTCCCCCCAGCACAAAGCAGGGTACCCCAGTTACCCGGGCAGTTACCCTGGTTTGAGCAGCACCTCCTTTTTCTGCTTGTCACACATGGAAATGGTCATATGTGACCGTGACTGTCCAGTTCTTAACTATGAATATTCATTAAAAATAATTTTCCTCATACCCAACCCTTTTTGTGGGGGAGGGAGGGAGCAGCAAGGCTGGCACTGTGCAACAGTCACAGAAATGGCAAACCAAAGTAGGGAGGCAACGCTCAGTCACTGGGCACTGCCCGGCGAGGTGTGCCAAAGACAGTGGCCCTGGCCCTCCGGCCCTTGCCTGCGGCCCTGCGGCCTCCCCTCCCTGTGCTCTACGGTCCCGTGACACCATCTCCTTCCTGTTCTTCCATCTCTCCTCCAGGCCATCGGCCGGCCCCACGTGCCTCACGTCTCCCAACTCCCTGCCAGGCCAGCTAAAATCCCCCCCGACGTGGCACTCTCCTGAGTCCCCTTAATACAATACGGGCCTGTCAACAGCTAATTCCGACATGGCTGTCTGCACACTATCCCCCTCCCCCACTTAGACACTGGGCTTCGGGAAGCCAGGGGACTGTCTTTTTGCCTTTTTCTGTTTCCCCAGTATTTGGCACAGTGCCCGGCACAGAGTAGGTGCTCAATAAATACTCATCGATTTGAGTGAGAAGTCATTCTCGGGCTTGGATTTTTGGAAAATGTTATTGAGTTGAGACTATGGTCAAATGTGTTACGGAAACTTCTTTTTGTCAATTTAATATAGCCTTGCTCCCAGGAAATGTGCCCATTCCCTATTTCTTGCCTCCATCTGGTAGCTGCTGCTCAGGAACCACTGAGGGCTAGACTTTAACTTCTGTCTTCTCCTCCAGAACTTCTCAAGTACTTAACACATAGAGAGAGCTTAGCAGTCACCTACCACTGTGTGCCAGGCCCTGTGCCAAGGGCTGAGGGCACAGAAAGAGGCAAAATACAGCTCCTGATCTCAAGGAGCTCATAATTGGGGGGGGGAGAACAAAAAGCAAATAACATATAAAGCTTTAGGACTAAATAGCACAAAGAGCTTAGCAATCGCCTACCGCCGTGCGCCAGGCCCTGTGCCGAGGGTACAGAAAGGGGCAAAATACAGTTCCTGATCTCAAGGAGCTCATAACTGGGGGAGGGGGGAGAAACAGCATTCAAATACATACAGAGCTTTAGGACTAAATAGCACAGAGAGCTTAGCAATCACCTACCACCATGTGCCAGGCCTGTGTCAAGGGCCAAGGATACAGAAAGGAGCAAAATACAGTTCCTGATCTCAAAGAGCTCATAATTGCGGGAGTGGGGGGAACAACAAGCAAATTCATGCAAAGCTTTAGGACTAGATAGGAGATAAATGATGAGGAGGTGGGGGACCCGTAGGAAGCCAGGGAGGTAGAGGAAGTTGGGCAGAGGAAAGGGGTGACATCCACAGAATGGCCACAAGGCCATGTCACTGTCCAAGGTGGGGAACAAGGGGCAGAAGACTGTGGGAGGGACTAAATCCGAAAGTGGGGAGCTTCCTTCCAGGAAGAAGGCTGCAAAGGGCTCCGAGTGCCAAAGAGGAGATTTTGTATTTGATCCTAGAGATCTTAGGGGCTGCTGGAGGTAACTGGGACGCCCTTAGGAAGATCACTTTGGTAGCTGAATGGTCGCTGGACCAGAGCGGGCAGGGCCCCCTCACCCCCAGCAGCTACCATGGCAATCGAGGCATGGGGTAATGGCAAAGATCAGTTCAAGGTCTTAGGGCCAGTTAGCTCTGGGGGGTGAGGGAGAACGAGGAATCCAGAGGGGCTCCTGGGTGGACCAGGGGCAGTGGGATGGGGAAGGTCAGGGAGAAAGATGAGCTCTGAATTTAGCTTAAGATACAGTCAGAAACAGACAAAATGTCCCATGCCGTGGCCACGCGGAAAATCCCAACTCCAGAGTCTTAGATGGACACACATACATAGGGACGGCTAAAACTCAGCACATGCACCAACCGAACATCTGCTGACAGGACAGCAGCATCACAACTCTGGCGCCGCACTCCCCACCCAGCCCCCAGCTTCCTGGACATTCATCCTGCCTCTGCTTGGGCCCTCCAGAGAGGAGGGGCCATATCAATGAGGACCGGCTTAGGAGAACCTGGGCCTCCATGCTTAGATGGCTCAGGGCACAGGGTTAGGAGAGCCGAGTTCCAATCCTGCCTCCGACACTTCCTGGAGTTCACAAAGTGACCCCAAAGGCTGCAGTTTGAGGTGCAGACATTTAAAAGCTGCTACCCCATGAGTGTGGTTCAGGTTCTTCCAATAATAGCCAGCTGTCTATTTCCCATGCAGTTATGGGAGGTTAAAATGGGGTGGGGGGCAGGGAGGCCACTCTGACTCACTAAAGGCTCAGTGGAGTCTGGGGGCATCCCTTGGTCTTGCTAAGGAGGAATATTCAACGCCCATTTGCCATGAGAAGTTCACACTATTCCCAACATGGGGGTCATAGTTTGAGGGTTAAGATTTAACTTATTTAATTCATAAATGATGCCATCTGGGACTTGTGTGGTTCACCCCATGGGACCTGGGAGGGGGGTTTACTAAAGCAGGGACTGCGAGGAAGGCTGTGTCCCGGTCCAGAGATGTCAAGCCAATGGCCTGTGGTCACCAGCCCGTGTCTGGGCACAGAAGCCATAGCACGAAGTCACTTTCCTTTCCCTCCAGCCACGGGGCTTGACAACACTAGAACTCACAGCAAGGAATCACATCAAACCAAGGGGAACACTTTAGGGTCTCGGAGCAAGAACCCTGGGCTCTGGTGGGACACTCACTGCCTCAAGGATGGTGGGGAAGGGGAGGAGCTTTTGTTAAGCACCAGCTGTGTACAGATATGGCGGCTCCTTCACAGCTGCCTTGCCGGGGTGCAGAAGGGGAGCATCTTTCAGGCAGCAGCTCGGCTGCCCAGGGGCACCAAAGGGAGCCTCAGAGAAACAATGTTACAGGCAGCGGGTGGGCACCCAGAGAACCACAGGGAGCCTCAGAGAAACAATGTTACAGGGGCTCCGGGCCCAGGAGAACCACAGGGAGCCTCAGAGAAACAACGTTACAGGTGCCCAAGATAAAAAGTTTCAAGCCGCACTGCCGGATGTTCCAGTCTTAGTGTTTAGCCAGAGGAGGCGAGACCTCCACTTCCCCGGTCTAGGTGAGGAGCCCGGGGTTTGAGACTGACACGAGGGGTTTTGGGTGGGCACTCGGGGCCAGTGGGTGCAGAGCAGCCCGGGGACCCTGGCTCTGCCCTAGGGGGCGGGAGAGAGACAGAGAGCAAAGGAGGGAGAGAGCAGAGCAGAGCGGAAGCTGGGGGCTCCCAGCTCAGATCCTGGGCCCAGAAGGACCCCTCTTTAGCAAACCCCCCCCTCCCGCCGGGCACCCCTCCCCCCCGGAACCCCCCCCACGAGGCCGCTCACCCGTGACCCGGATCCCCTCCAGCATCCTGGGCCGAGGCCTCCTGCGGTGCCGGGCCGAGCGGCGCGCGTGGCGCGGCCCGGGCCCGGGAGAGGCGGCGGCGGCGGCTGCGGCGGCCGCGGAGGCGGCGCGACGGGCGGAGGCGGCGGCCACGGCCCGAGCTCGCCGGTGGATGGCGGCGGAGGCGGCGGAGGCTGCGGGGCGCGGGCCTCGCCGGCCTCTCAGGGCCGCCCGCAGCCTGGGACCTCGGCCGGGCCTCAGCTCTCCGGCGGCGGGCGCGACGGGGGATCGGGCGGCGCCGCGGGCGCGGCGAGAAGGCGGAGCCCCGGCGGCGGGGGCGGCCCGGGGGGCCGGGGGCGAGGAGCACGGGGGGCGGCGGCGGGAGCGGGGCGCGGAGGGCGGCGGTCAGCGCCGCCGTGTGCATGGGTGCTCCCGCAGCCCGGATCTCAGGCCGCGGCGGTCGGCCGGGGCGGGGTGGTGGCAGTGACGACTACGGGGGCGCGGCGGGGCGACCTCAAGGGGCGCAGGTGGAGGGCGGCCCGCGGTCTCCTTTAGTCCCTGCGGCCAGCTCCCAGCGGGCGGCAGTGACGTGCGCCGCTCCCGCGGTTGCTAAGACACCGCGCCCGGAGCCCCACCCCCCATGCCGCTGCCCCCGCCCCGTCCCCTCCCAGACAGGTGGGCAGACACGTTGGGAAGGAACGGAGGAACTACGAGTCCCGGCAGGCCCAGCGAGCTCACGTGGATGCCGGGGAAACGTCACTCACTCCGCGGCCAATCAAGATTCTGAGCGCCGGAGGCCCTGGCTTAGGCGCGGAGTCTCCTCCCTGCGCGCGGGGATTTCGGAAACCGGGCCCTGCGGCTCTGACGCCCCCGGCACCTACTCACCTTGATGCTTCCGAGTCCGAGGCAGGAAAGCCCGCGGCAGATACTCCCTGGGAGCGCTCCGCCTGCCTCAGTTTCTCATCCCCAAGCGGGGATCCCCGTAGCACCTCACCACAGGGCTGTCCTGAGGAGCAAGTGAATGTGTGGAGTAGTTTGCAAACCCTAAAGCTTTACATAAGTGCTATTTTCCTCTAGCTCCTCCGTGATTCATGCGGGCTGCTTAACGTTCTCTGTACAGGCACACGGGAGGATGTGTGTGCTGGGGTCGAGCCGGGGTTCCGGCTCGGGCTGCCCCCCACGGACCGGACCCCGCCGCCGGCCAAGCGCACGCTCGTGGCTCCCGGGACGCCACGTAGCCCCCTCATCCTCTCCCATCCCCGTTTCCTTTTCCCTGTCTTCTCTCATGGCCGAGGTCAGCTTCAGCTTCAGCGGTTTCTCCTAGTGAGAGGATCCATGGGACTGCAACCTCTGGGCGGCCGGAACCACCCAAAGCAGGCTGCGGGCCGGATGCTCAGCACACAAACTCGCCCTTATTTAGTTCCAGTGAGGAAAATGGCACTTGCAAACGGACCCGCCTCCTCCCCAGGAGTGGTGGACTTAAGGCTGCTGGCGCTGGGGTCTCTGACCGGCCTGTCGATCGTTCTTCCACCTTGAGATGGCTTTCCTGGTTAGCACTTCTTGGGACAATACCCGTATTCCGGAGTCTCATGTGCCCGCGAGGGGCACCGAACCAGAGGGCAGTAGCTGCCACTGACAAGGAACGGAGACCCCGAACGTGTGATGGCCGGATCTGGGCAACGAGGGGAGCTAAATCTCAGAAAGGCTTTGCCAGGAGGGTGAGATGATGGAGAGGGTGAAGGCGGAGGACCTCGTTTTCCAGAGCTAAGGTTGGGCAAACAGGCTGTGTCCTAAGCTTGGCGTGACAACAATCCTTTGCCCTCACCCTCTGCTTTGTAAGAAATATTGTTAGACTGTGATATATTTAATCCCCCACAGAGGATGAGGGGGCTAGATGGCGTCCCGGGAGCCACGAGTGTGCGCTTGGCCCACCACCGCGGGAGAGCGGGACAGAGGAGCCGGCGGGACAGGGAGGGGGTGAAGGGAGGGAGGGGAAAAGTCGGGACAGAAGTGAGTGCAAGGGATAATTTTGTAAAAAATTACCCAGGCATGGGCTCTGTCAATAAAAAGTTATAATAAAATAAATAAATAAATAAAATGAAATGAAAAAAAAAAAGAAAAAATATTGTTAGGTTTTCACAAACATTGCAAAGGACAAGGAAGAGGGGTGAAATCCGTTTGTTAAGATAACTCCAAGCAATCATCTTGGGAGTCAAATTAGCTAAACTACAGTTTCTGATAAGGGGACCCAGGTCTAAAGCTTCTAAATGTGCTAGAATCAAGAACAGAGCACAGACTTTTAGCAACTATTCATGCTTAATGAACTTCATACATATTAACACACCCTGAGAGTGGGATTAGTTGCCATCTTTGAACATGGGGGTGGGGGGAACATGTCTAGGACAATGTATAAAGGGCAACAAAGGAAGATTGTAACTCAGAAAGGCTCCGGTCAACCAGCACTCTGAACGAGGGACTTGGACTAAACTTTATAAATTTGTTTTCCCTTTTGTATGTGTGTGTTAACTTATATGGAATTTTCCCACTCAATTCTGCAGGAGTATATTAAAAGTTTAAACTGCTTCACTCATCCTGAGATGGTTCATTTACTGCACCCCTTATGGGGTTCAGAATTTTGTTTCTAACAGCGTGATCTCACTCTCTGGCAAAATCACATTATTACATTGCTTTGACCAGCACCAGGTGTTCCCCGAGTTCACACAAGCATCAGACAATTCCCACAGTCCCATCACGAAGCCCAGCTGTGATTCAGATTTGCCTCACTCTTGCTGTCCCCCCTCTTTGTCAGGGCTGTGGCCCATTGCGCAGTCGTTAGTAGAAGTATTGAGATCTCCCCTCGGCAGTGTCCACACGGGTCTACATCCCTCGTCAGCGAGCCCTTACCCTCACTCTGAAATGAAACTTCTGTCTGATTCCGCCTCCAGCCAACCACAGGTTGGAGGCCGGTCCGGTCCACTTGACAATATTCATGTCCATCCATCCATGCATTTATTTTTTTTAATTTTCATACCTGCATTTATGTCTCTGTGGGTGTCTTTACATCAGCCCCATTTTCTCTCTCTGAAACACTAACCCTGCTTCAGCAAATGCCTTCCAAGACATTTTAAACTGGATGCTCCCATGGCATCTCAAACTCAACATTTCCAAAAGAGAATGCTCTTTTCCTCCCAAATACAACCCCTTTAACACCTCCCAGTTTCGGGGGAGGGCAGCATCTTCCTCTTGGTCAAGTTTACCAACTCCATCGCCATCCTCACCTTCATTTTTACTCACCTCACATATCCAGGCAATACCTGAATCCTGTTATTTCTGCCCTTAGAACATCTCCTGCATCCAGCTGCCATTCTCTACTCCTACATGTTCTTGCCATTGCTGGCCAGGATGATTGCAACAGCCTACAAAACTATCACTGCCCCAAGTTTTTCCCTCTCATTCCCTCAATTTCCCATGAATTTAAATATCATAGGATTACAAAGGCAACAATTAGAAAACAAGAATTTATGAAGGACATGCTCCTCACAATCCTGGGAGGGAGGTGCTATGTCATGCTCATTTTACATGGTGGTAAAATTTTACATTTTACAGGGAAGAAGAGATAAGTGACTTAGCTAGTAAGTGTACTTACGAGACTGGATTTGGTCTCAGGTCTTCATGAATCCAGGTGCTGTGCTCTAATCTCAATCTCTCTCTCTCTCTCTCTCTCTCTCTCTCTCTCTCTCTCTCTCTCTCCTCTCTCACACACACACACACACACGTATACACACACGCACATGGGTACACACCCCTCTTAAAGAATTAACAAGTTCACAGACTCTCCGGTAAGAGTTCCTGCACGGAATGCAGTATAAGCTCTTCACCCCTCAGCCCTGGGAGTCGTCATGCTTACCATGCACATTGCAACACTTCCTGCACGCTACAGTCCAGCCGCAAGGGCTGCCTCTCTGACGCTCCCACAGCTAGCATCGAGGGTCTCCAATGCAGGCCTTCCTTCCCTCAGCCTCCTCCAAGAGGCAGTTCCAGGATTGCCTTTTGGCATGATCTGGATGCATCCCCGCCTTCCTACCTGGTACTTAACTCCAATGGTTTGTATTTCCTCACAGATATATGGATGTGTATGTGTACTTTCCCCTTGATTGAATGGAAACTCCTGAGGAGCAGGGATTGTTTTCCTTGTTTCTGTCCTTAACACTGTTTTTAGACTGAATAATCTTTTTTTTCCATCCCACCTGTCTCCAGAGTTGTCAGAAACATTTTCCTACAGCTCAGACCTAATTGTATCATCCTACAACTTACTACACCCCAGTGATGCCCTCTTCTATTTTTTCATTGAAGGCCCTCACATTTGGCTCCAAGCTCCCTTTGCAGCGTGATTGGATGATGTTCCACTTTGTGCGGTTATGCTGAGGTAGACGTGGCCTTCTGGCTTCTTTCCTGGCTATTATGCCTTTTACTAGGCTGTGCCCCATACCTGGAAGGCCTACTTCCCTCACTTGTCTTTTAGAACCCCTAGCTTCCCTGAAAGCTCAGCCTGCATCATCTTCCACATGAGAACCTTCCTATATGTTTACCCTATATGCTTGTGTCTGCCTCTTAAAATTATCAGGATATTAGAAAAACTATAAGCATAATTGAACCTAACAACAAAACAACAAAAACAATTTGATTATAATAATATAGGCAGAGGAAGCCTCTGACAAAACACAACACCCATTCCAATGGAAAACATCTGGAAGGCATAGGAATAAAAGGAGCCTTTGGAATAAATGGAATTTTCTTAAACAATTAGTATCCATCCAAAACAAAGAGCAAGTGTTCCCAATAAAAAAGAATAAGATCAGGGGTGAAGCGAGAAAGCCCATTTCATCACTATCATTCAATATTGTGCCAGCAGTGCTAGTTAAGGCAGTAAGACAAGAAAAAGGAATACAAATAAGAACAAGTAACAAAGAAACAAAATGATCACTTTTTGCAGATGATATGATTGTTTACTTAGAAAACCCTAAAGAATCAACTAAAAAAATCAGTCAAAACAATTTGCAACATTGGCAGAGTTGCAGATATGAAATAAGGTTACAGAATTTCTGTTATTAACAAATTCTAACAGGAAAGATCGATAGTATAAAATACATAGAAGTCTTTCTATCAAGATACCTACAGAAACTATATGACCACAATTACAAAATACTTTTCACCCAAATAAAGATCTAATTACCTGGAGAAATGTTCATTGCTCATAGTTAGGCTAAGTCAATTTTATAAAAATGACAATATGACTGTTTAACAGAATTCTGTATAACAGAATTATATATCTGCAAACTGTCAATAGCTGGAGCCACACAAAGCAGGTCTAGAGACAGGTTTTTTAAAATCAAGTAGTGGTTTAATTAATCACTCAGGGTGAAGAATTCGATTCACAAACTGGAAGCTCTTTTAAGGAAGGAGACCTTAAAGAGAGAGCTTTTACACACAAATCATAAGTGGGAAGTTCCCTAGTCTTGTGGGAATTTAAATTCTTAAGTGTTTCAAATCCTGATCACTGGTCATTCAGGGTCTGGCTGAAGTCTCAGGGGAGAGGAAACCCAGTGTCCCTCAAATTTCTCTATCTGCTAATTGTCAGGAACCTTGCGCTGACGCCAAGCTTTGCTTTGTGGCTGCTGGTTTAAATTTAAATTCCCCAGTGAGGCACACTCGGGTTAAATGAAGGAAGCTAGATCTCTCCTTCTCAGGCTCCCCCTTCCTATAGTCCCCTCCCCACATCAAATCTTTTCTTCTGGGTGAACCTGCCTGGTTCCCTGCCCGGGGGGGAGGGGGGGGAAATATTGGAGAGGATCACGGTTCTGTCCAAGGAACAAAGATGGAGCACTTCAAGGGGAATAAAAAGTCTGAAGCTCAAGGAGTGTCTGCCCTCCTGGGGATACTGCATTCTCAGCTGGGTTTGTTGTCTCATCCACTGGGGCATTCTTTTTGCAAATACAGATTTTAGCTCTTCAGTGCCTCCAGAGCTCATAGGTTATTCAATAGGTTGGCAGACACCTCCTGGTGGTGTAGGCTGATAGGGACAGGGCTGCTTTTCCTCTTTCATAATTTATTAAACCACCATGGTTCCCTACCAAATGGTCTGACTGGCTGTAGTTGACATTTTTGGTTCATTGCTTTTGCTAGTGAGTCTGTCATTTAATTGGTACAGCATCTCCCCATGAGGAAACTCCTTCTGCCAGTACTGCTTGGCACCTACTCTGCAGCTGGGATCTCAGAGATGTCGGGGGCACTGCCAGGTGAGGTGCCACAAGGGCCCAGGATGTATCAGAGCTCAGGGCTTCCTGATTCCAAACTGGTCTCTATCCAGCACATCACGATGCCTCTGATGTTACGGGATAGTAACAAAATATTCTACTGTTTAATAGTAATAATACCACCAATAATAAAGGCTACAAATTTTGGCATATTTGGAGGTAGGTAGGTGGCTGCAGTGAAGAGGGTGCTGGACCTGAATTAAAATCTGGCCTCAGACACTCAGTTTCTTCATTTGTAAAACGAGCTGGAAAAGGGAGGGAAAATCACTGGAGCATCTTTACCAAGAAAACCCTAAATGGGGTCACGGAGAGTCAGACATGAATAAACAACTTATTACCGGTGTGAATTAATTTATAGAATCTAATTCTAATTTTAAAAAATACAACGGGGAGATAAGAGAGGAACATAAGCAGCAGTAGACATTGTGCTTGAAGGGAAAAAAAAATTTGATTCTTCCTTTTGAGATCACGATCATGGTAATTGATATGAAATGAGAAAGTCAGAGTGTGTGGTTCTCTGTCTAAGGCACGTCATGGAGAGCAGAGAAAGGCCAAAGAGCCGTAAGGTGACGCTAACTCCCGGGCAGGCTCCGAGGGTCCCAAGGGGCCCAGTGATGCAGCATCAGCTCAGAGCGTGAACGTTCGGGTTGCCCCTCTAGCTGCGACCATTCAGTCCAGGGGTCAGCCCCGAAGC
Source organism: Dasyurus viverrinus (assembly GCA_020854095.1). Classification (NCBI taxonomy): domain Eukaryota; kingdom Metazoa; phylum Chordata; class Mammalia; order Dasyuromorphia; family Dasyuridae; genus Dasyurus; species Dasyurus viverrinus. The sequence goes on from CM036997.1 coordinate 3,897,067, forward strand.
AGCCTCCGGAAGGACTGACCTATGTGGGCCAGTTCTGAGGACCTCCCTACAAATGAAAGTGGGGCTCTGTGGAAAGCTGGCTCCCGAGCTCTCGGCAAATTATCGGAGCCCATTTTAACGCCAGACGAAGGGTAATAAGATAACTTACATTGTTTAGTTATTTTATGTTTGTCCATCAATCAACAAGTATTAAGCGCTTTCTGTGTGCCAAGCCCGAAGCTCAGAATCGGGGCTGCAAAAACAAGAGGGAAGATAAAATAGTCCTTGCTTTTGAGAAGCTTGTCTCCTCCGGAGAGGGATAATATTCTAAATGTACAGCAAACGGGATTAAAAAAACAAAACAAAACAAAACAAAAACAAAAAATCAGTTACTAGGGGATGAGTCACCTGGAGGTGGGGGTGGGGATGGATCTGGAAAAGCCGCGTAGAACAGAGGCAGAACCTTAAGGAGACTAAGGATTTCAAGAAACGGGAGAGGGGGGAGTTCCCTCTGCCAGAGGATGTGGCAAAGGTCGGGCAGTGCGTGAGGAGCTGCCAGAGACACCAGCCTGGGGGGGGGGGGGGGGGGAAGAGCCAGAGCTCAGCTGGGGGGAGGAGAAGGAGAGAAACACGGAGACCGAGAGGGAAAGACACCCAGACAGACAGACAGGAGGACCCCCGGCCGGCAGGCTCCCCCTTCTGCAGTGGCTGCAACGCTAACATGGAGCTGGGCCTTTAGTGACAGGGAGTTAATCCTAGAATAGGAGGCGCTGGAATCTGTTTGGTAGAAAACGAGGTACCCGGCGCCGTGACAGGCAGAGGCTAAGTGTATTGCCGGGGCTCACCCGCTAGTCCGTCCCAGGCGGGCTTGGATTCGGATCTTCCCGACCCCAGGGGGGCCCCTAAGCCACCTCGCTGGCTCCGGCCCGGGGCGGCCCCACAGCTCTCTGTAGCCCTAGTTAAGCACTAGCCCTGCCCGGCAGCTTTTCACTTCTTCAGGGGAGACCCCCCCTCTCCCCCCCCGCAATTCCCGGGGCTCGGCACAGGCCAGCACCGCTCTGGGCCAGCTCACAACGTTTATTCGCGCTAATCCCTCCGGAGCCGGGGAGCCCCGACGAGGCCTCCGGGATCACGGTTTTGGGAGCGAGTTCCAGGACGCGGAGCCGGGGAGTCCCAGGGAGCGTCCGCTCGGCCCCCGCCGCGGGCGGACACGAGGAGATACAAAGTATCAGCCAGGGGCTGGGATGAGGAAGCGCCCCCCGCGGCGTAGCGGCCGCAGCCCAGGGAGGGCCCCTTTCCCCGGGACCGGCCACCGCTCCGGGTGGGCGGGAAGCCTGGGTCCGGGCCTTGGGGCCGCCAAGGATTAAGGCCGGCGAATTTTATGGAAAAAACAGCAGGCTGGCTGCGAGGGGAGGAGCCAACGCCCAGCGTTCGAGCGCATGCGCGGAGCCGGGTCACAGGCGCAGCCGCAGCGCTCACCCCTAGCCTCAACGAGTCACGTGACAGCGGCTCCCCTCAGGGGCGCCGGGACACACCCCCGCCTGATGCGCACGCGCAGTTCCGGGGCGCTGAAATTCAAATTTGAACAGTAGCTGGGGCTGGGGCACAGGAGACGCTGCCCAGACCGGAGCGGAGCGCGTCGAGCTCGGCCGCGGCGCGCCGTCCTCCCGACCCCGAGCGCAGGCCGGCCTCCCCCCCAGTCCTCGGCCCGCGATTGCCCGTTTCGTTGGCGGCGCCGGAGCGGCTGAGGGCGGACCGCGGGACGCGATGGACCCGTTCACCGAGGTAAGCCAAGGTCGCTGCTCGCGCCGCGTCCTCCCTTCCGCGCCTCCCCTCCCCCCGAAGTCAGGGCCGCGCACGGGCGTTGGGGGCCCTTGGGGAGGCTGCTGGCGCACACGCGCGAGGGTCCGCCCCCGCCCCCCGCCCTCTGTCTCCAGCGCGCCCGCGCGGGGGTCTCTGGGCTCTCCCCTCCCCCTCGCAGGGGGCTTCCAGCGCGCACGCGCCGGGGACCCTGGGCTCCTCGCTGGGCCTGGGTCTGCCCTTCGGGACGGGCTCTCCCTGGCAGGGGCCGGGCTCTCCCTGGCAGGGAACGGCTCACTGCCCCTCAGACGGCCGGAGGCCGGACTCTAGTGAAAACAACCTTTGTTCTGTGGGCCTTTAAATAAAGAAACCTCACAGCCCCGGGGAGGGGGAGAATGGCCCCCAGCTGCCGCATCCGGCCCGCAGGCCGAGGACCCCCGCGAGGCTCCGGGGGCGGTGGAACCCCTGGGGCGCCGCGGGGTGGGGGGCAGGCTGTCATTTACAGGTCACGTGACCTCGGAAGCTCTTTGCGAAGGCCCCTCCCTCTGGCCGTCCGCCCCCCCTCCAAGTTCAAAGAAGCCGGCCCGGGGGAGTTCCCGGTGGGCGGGTCCGGGCTGGGCAAGTGAGGAGGAGAAAGCGACCTGCTCCCAGCCCGAGCCGGACCTTGGGCTCTTTGTGTTTCCCAAAACCCGAGCCGGGCCTTGGGCTCTTTGGAGGCTGTCGGCGGCGCTCCCCGATGGCTTCCATCCTTCCGGACGCGGCCAGCGGCTCAGTGGCAGAGCTGGGCCCGCAGGCAGGAAGCCTGGGGAGAATCTCCCTTCGGCCCCTTGGAGTGGGCGGGGGAGCTCTCCGGAGCCCCGTGGGTCCCCTCCCGCCGGGCGCAGGCAGCCGCCCTTCCTTCCCGCCGCCGCCTCTCACCCTGCCCGGCTTGCCCGGCTTGTCCGCTCCTTTGCCCACTTCCCCCCCTCCCCGCCGGCGGTGCGCGCTTGGCCGCCCGCCCACACCCCGGAACAAGCGCTTGTAGAACCGGGGAAAGGGGAGAAAGGGGCGTTTGAGTCTTCCGGCAGTTACTGGGAGGGGGAGAGGAGGGGTTCCGGATAATGAAAGTCTTAGCGAGGAGCGGGCCGGGTTCAAGGGATGGGCCCCAGAGGCAGCCTTGAGGCTGTGGCTGGCCCTGACGGAGGAAGTCTTGTTCGCGGGCCGAGGTCAGAGGCCCCCCGAGCACCGGTTAAGTTCCTACTGCCTGCCTGGCCCCGGGCCTATTCTCGGCCCCAGGAATTCTCCTTACTAGGGAAGGAATGATCCCAGGGCTCTGGGCCAAGGCCAGGTTCAGCTCTGAGGCTGTTAACGGCTCCTTTCAAATCCTTCTGGTGACTTCCCGCCCTTGAGACCTCCCAGCCCTTCTCCCCACCCCTTGCCTCTTCTCTGCCTGAAATCCAACTGCTATTTGGCGGGGGCAGGGGTGGGGCTGGGCAAAGTTGGGCAAGTCCTTGGTTCTCCCTTCTTAGTTCTCCTTTTGAGAAGTCTGAGTCAGAAGCCAGAGAGCCAAGGCTCCTTCCACAGCCACCGTGGGCAAAGCCACATTCTTTGGGGATGACACATTGCACAGTCACTGTTCCAACTGAAAAGACTGGGATGTGAGAGGAAGGGAAGCATCCATTAGGTGCTGACTGTGTGCGAGGCAGTGGAGGCAGCTGTTTCTCACATCTGGACCAGCATTGGGTGGGCGCTTTGAAAGTAAAGATCATTTAAAGACTTTTCTTTTTTTAAATACTTATAACTTTTTATAGACAGAACCCATGCCAGGGTAGTTTTTTACAACATTATCCCTTGCCCTCACTTCTGCTCTGGCTTTTCCCCTCCCTCCCTCCACCCCTTCCCCCAGATGGCGAGCAGTCCTCTACAAGTTAAATATGTTGCAGATATCCTAGATACAATATATGTGTGCAGAACAGTCCTCTTGTTGCACAGGAAGAATTGGTTTCAGAAGGTAAAAATAACCCAGGAAGAAAAACCAAAATGCAAACAGTTTCCATTCATTTCCCAGCGTTCCTTCTCTGGGTGTAGCTGCTTCTGTGCACCCTTGATCAACTGAGACTGAGTTAGATCTTCTCTTTGTCAAAGAAATCTGCTTCCATCAGAATCCATCCTCATACAGTATCGTTGTTGAAGTGTATCATGATTTCCTGGTCCTGCTCATTTCACTCTGCATCATTTCCTGTCAGTCTCTCCAGGCCTCTCTGAAATCCTCCTGTTGGTCATTTCTTACCGAACAATAATATTCCATAACATTCACATACCACAGTTTACCCAACCATTCTCCCACTGATGGGCATCCACTCAGTTTCCAGCTTCTGGCCACTACAAACAGGGCTGCCACAAACATTTTGGCACATACAGGTCCCTTTCCCTTCTTCAGTATCTCTTTGGGGTATAAGCCCGGTAGTAGCGCTGTTGGATCAAAGGGTCTGCCACTTGAAAACTTGAACTTTCATATTCTAAATTTCTTTCCCAGCCGCTTAGTGACTTGGGCTGGATTGTTAATTAACTGCTGATTGGAAGCAGTTAAAAGTGAGCAGTTGTTTCTGAGCAGCTTCTCAGTGTTCTCCCTTTGGGCTTTGCAGCCTGGCAGTGACCCCCGAGGGGGGCGGGTCTGAGGGATTTCTTTGGGCCATCACCTGGCATTTCTGCTTCATCCTGGTGGGAGAGGCCCCAGGAGCACCTGCTCTCTCTCCCCTTTGCCCAAGACCCTTCCTTGAAGTTCAGCCTTGAATAATTCTTTTTTTCTTCCTCTATTTTTTCCCATTTTTTTTTAATTTTAGCTTTTTATTTACAAGTTCTATGCATGGGTAATTTTTCAGCATTGACAATTGCAAAACCTTTTGTTCCCACTTTTCCCTTCCTTCCCTCCACCCACTCCCCTAGATGGCAGGTTGACCAATACATGTTACATATGTTAAAGTATAAATTAAATACAATATAAGCGTACATGTCCAGACAGTTATTTTGCTGTACAAAGAGAATCAGACTCTGAAATGGTGTCCAATTAGCCTGTGAAGGAAATCAAAAATGCAGGTGGACAAAGATATAGGGATTGGGGATTCTATGTAGTGGTTCATAGTCATCTCCCAGAGTTCTTTCGCTGGGCGTAGCTGGTTCAGTTCATTCCTGCTCCATTGGAACTGATTTGGTTCCTCTCATTGTTGAAGAGCCACGTCCATCAGAATTGATCATCATATAGTATTGTTGTTGAAGAATAGAATGATCTTCTGGTCCTGCTCATTTCACTCAGCATCAGTTTGTGTCAGTCTCTCCAGGCCTTTCTCCTGCTGTCAGGTCATTTCTTACAGAACAATAATATTCCATAACATTCATATACCACAATTTACTCAACCATTCTCCAATTGATGGGCATCCCCTCAGTTTCCAGCTTCTGGCCTCTACAAACAGGGCTGCCACAAACATCCGTGCACATACAGGTCCCTTTCCCTTCTTTAAGTTCTCTCTGGGATATAATCCCAGTAGAAAGCCTGCTGGATCAAAAGGCCCGCAGTTTGCTGCCTCTTTGGGCACGTTCCCACTCACTCTCCAGAATCAGTCTTGAGTAATGCTTAGCTCTTTGTTAACGATGGCGATAAGCCCGGCGCCCGGCTCGTGGAAGTGAGGGGCGCTCTTTCTGTGGGAGGAGGGCATCCGTTACTGCCCCACCGCTTGCCACTGTTGACTGGGCAATGAAGGACTGGGGAGAGGCCGGCAGCTGGGCTTGCGCAGGCTGGCCAGGGTTTGTCGGAGGGAGGGCAGGCTGGCCTAGCCCACCTTCAGAGGCGCTTCCTGGCCTGGGCACTGGGGTGAGAGCCGGGCCCAGATGGAGGGGGAAGCGTCAGGTGCTTTGCACTTGTGGTTCAGGCCTGGGCTTTCTGTGGGTCCAGAGCTCACTGGCCAGTGTACACTCCTTCCCCTCAGTGCTCCCTTCCCTGTCACTGGTAGGACTCCACCCTCCTTCTTACTCCCAGGGCACCCCTGGGGTTCATCCTGGAGTCCTCCCTTGGCCCCTCCCTCTACACTTTCACCTTTGAACATCCCCAAATGTCCCCCTTCTCCCTCAGCCCCCACCAGGGGCAGGCCCTCATCACCTCAGGTTGGGCAGGGCTGGGGGCTGCCTGCCTTGAGGCTCCCCCACTCATGTCCATTCTCTATTCAGCCACCACATGGATTTTCCCAAAGCCCACATCTGACATGTCCCCTTCCCCTCTTCCCCTTCCCCATTGATCTCCAGAGGCTCTCCCTGCCTCCAGGGCAAATACAGAATGCTCCTTCATGGCCCAGCCCTCCTGACTTTCCAGGCTGCTCCTCCTTCTGACTGCCCACTGCAGGAAGTCCCACTAAGTGCCAGGCCCTCCCTCCCTTCTTTAGCCCCTGCTGAGTTTTGCTCTGTGCTGTTGGTTTGCACGGCGTCTCCTCCCTCCGGGAGGGCAGGGCCCCTGGGCACACAGTAGGAGCACAGAAAGCTTGACTCCTGGATTGCTGGGCCTCTGAGCTTGGGAGGGTGCCCCGGAGAGGGGGCGAGGTGCCCACGGCCTCGGAGCCCACCCGGATGGGTCGGAGTCGGCTCTTGCTGCCCAGAAGTTACTGTAACACAAGGAGAGGGCGGCGGGGGATTCCCCCCCTTTTCCAAAGTGGTTTGTCCTGTGTTTTAGCCCATGTGCTTCTCGTTCTCCGGCCTGGGTGCCTGGGGGGGGGGTGTCTCACGGCGCGTTTGCTTCAGAGATCCCGTAGACAGCTCCCTGACCATTTGTTACGTGAATCCCTCAGAAACTCCTTGAGCGGACTCGTGCCAGGCGAGAGAACCTTCAGAAAAAAATGGCTGAGCGGCCCAAGGCGGCGGCCAGGGCCACGGCCCAGACCAAGAGGCTCCGGGAGCCGCTCACGGAAACCAACAACCAGCTGCCGCCGCGGGAGGAGGAAGGTAAGTCCGGGCGCTGGGCCACCAGCTCCCCCCTGAGACCTTGAGCCTGGGAGAAGCTTTGGCCCTGGCCGGGGCAACTAGAGATGCTGTCCCCCGTTCTCCAGGGCCCGTGTCCCCCAGCGGGGTTTGTGCCCAAGCGTGAGGCCGAGTTTGGGGCTGATGAGGGCGGGGGCAGTTGTGGGCTTTAGAGCTGAACCACCATCCGAAGGGCTCTTGGAGGCAGACTGACCCAAAGCCCTGGGGCCGGAAATAAGGCAGCTGGTTGGGGGGGGTCAGAGAGGTGGGGACCGGGAGGCCAGAGACAGCTTAGGGAGTTTGCCCTGATCCTCGCCCCAGGCCCTAGGTCTCCTCACAGGAAGCTTTCTGGTCTGGAGGAGGAAGGACGTGGCTCAGGGAGGTGATGCTGGCAGCGTCCCCCTGCCTGGCACACGGCAGCCGCCATGTCTGTCACGTGGCTTGGGGAGCCCCTGGGTCCCTGTCCGCATTGGGGGCCAGGAGGGAAGAGGCAGCTGTGGGGGGGCGTGAGGCAGGACTGTAGTGGTTAGAGAGGAGGGGGACCCCGGGGAGGCCCCAGAGCCTAGGGGGGTCTGAGAGAGCATCCGTGGTGTGGGTGGCCACGGTGGGATCTCGAGGGGGCTGAACAGAGGTGGGGGTGGCCTGCTGCTCACAGGATCGGGCTTCAAATTCTGCCCCAGAAAATGCCAGGGGAAAGGACTTGAGCCCCTGGTTTCTTGAGGTAGGGCGTGTGTTTCCGGCCAGAGAAGGCCCTCAGGGTCCCTGACGGTCGCATTTTGTCAGCATGGCCGACACGAGCTCAACACTGAGACAGGGAAATGGCAAGAAACGGCACTTGTAGGTCGGGGCCACTGGTGTTTGCCCGTCAGGGCCCGTGGACGGTCTGCTGAGAGAGCCCGGCTTGAAGTCTTAGAGCTTTTGTTCTCCCTGAAGATAAGCTGCCAGGGAGGGCTTTGTTTCTTTGTGTGATTCCCGCTCCTGAGACAAAAACTGAAGGAGAGGCGGCGAGTGGGCGGGGCTCGGGAGGGTGTTGCTCCCTCAGGTGTCAGAGGCCGGGGCTCCCCTGTCCAAGCCCAGTGAGACACCCCAGGCCCTCCCGAGCTCCCTCAGAGACTTGGGGGTTGAGCGGCTCCCGGCGCATTAGGCAGCCCCTCCCTTGTTGCAGAATTAATGCTGATTAGCATTGGTCAGACTGGGCCCTTTCCAGGGAGAGCCAAGTGAGGATTTCACGGCTGTGTGACTTTGGGCAAGTCACCAAGCCCCTCAGCCCTGGTTTCCCCACCTGTGAAATGGGGAGATAACCAGGCCCCTCTTTGGGGCTTCGGGAGAATGGACCCGAGGGGAGGAAGGTCATTCTGTCAGCTCCCGAGCACTGAATGCTGGGTAGTTACAGGCCAGAGTGCGCAGGAAAATGCCCTGACAGATTGTACCCCTTCTAATGTCTAGAAAGAACTTGTACCAAGCCGTCACCCTCGAAACGACCCTGTTCAGACCACCCCGAAGTACCGGCTTCGAACCTAGAGAACAAGCAGCCGGAGGGTCCCCCTTCTGCAGCCTCCCTTTCTCCGACTCGCCCCGAGGCGGCAGCCCAGCCTTCCTCAGCGGCCCAGCCTCCCTCAGCGGCCCAGCCTCCCTCAGCGGCCCAGCCTCCCTCAGTGGCTGCCCCCCCGGCCGAGCCTGGGCCCCCGGAGCGGGAGGAGGGAATGGCCGCCACCCCCGACGGACGTGCCCGTGGCCTCCTCTGTGAAAGCGCGTATGCAGAGACTGGCGCAGCAGCGTCGCGGCTGGGAGGGAGACGGTACGTGGCGCCCAGGGGCTGCTCTTCCTGCTGCCTGTGCCGCTGTCCAGCCACAGGTGGGGAGGGGGCCGGGCCAGGAGGCAGTGGAAGTGCTTTGTGCTCCAGGGGCTGCCTTCCCCCTGCCCGTGCTCTGGGCCATGGGGGACATCACAGGTCACCGTGGGTGTGCCCAGAACCTGAGGGTGTCTTGTCCAGCCCCCGAATGTCAGAGCCGGGAGAAGGGAGGGCTTGTGGCCTGACCCTGCGGGGCTGTCGTGACCCCTGGAGGGCTGAACGTCCTCCCTGCCGCCTCCTGCCCGGGGGAGGGGACGCCAGCTAGCTTCCCTGGGGCTTGGAGGTCGCTGGGCAGAAGCCAGGCGGGCATCGGGCTTCAGGTCGGCCAGCGGCTTCCAGTCCCGCCTCCCTGCAGGGCTCCTAGGCGGGTTGGGAAGCGGGGCATGAGAGGATGCCAGCAGGGAGGGCGCTTCAGGGGCAGAGGGGGCCGGACAGCCGGCGGGGTCCGCAGGAAGTGACTTATGGGGCCGGTGTTAGCAAAGCGAAGCTCCACGCCTCCTTGTGGGACACGTGTGTGCACATGGGCACGGCAGAACAGCTAATGTGCGCAGTGTGTGTGCCGGAGCCGCTACATGTACGCACACGTGTGTGACAGAACAGCTCCAGGACAGGCAATGGCTCCTGGCAGGGGCCCTCACCTCCCATGCTCTCTCTCCCCCTTCAGACGCCGCCCTTGAGCCCCCCGGCCCGGCCCCCACCCCCCCGGCTCCTCAGGCGCCCCCCCCCACCACCCCCGCCGCCGCCCCCATCGGGAGGAGGGGCCGCTTGGCCGACCTGGCTGCCACCATTTGTTCCTGGGAAGATGACCTCAGCCGTCCATCTGCCAAGGCCGGCCGTGGCCAAGAGCAGCCTGGTACAACTTGTTTGTCCCCAGTTTCCTCCTCCACGGGAGCATCTGCTCACATCAATAGCGGCTCTGTCGGCCAGAGCGCCCCCGGCTGCTCCCGCCTGGGCCCCGCGGTGACGACGGCCGGCTCCAGGGCCGGCTCGCGGGAGGCCTCTCAGGGCCGGGCGCCGGCAGCTCGCGGCAGCCCTCAGGTGAGCACACCTTGGTGGGTGGGGGGCCCAGGGCGCCCATTGCGGGGTTGGTAACGGGGGCGCAAGACGGGGGAAGCGTGGGAAGCTCTGAGATGGAGGCGGGGCTTAGTGGGACCCCAAGCCCCCCGAGTGATGACTCGGCTGGACCAAGCAGGGTCCCGGGAAGGCCGCCTCCCAAGGCAGCATCCCAGGAGTGCCAAGGGGGCACCATTCCCTCTGGGGCCCGTGGGCGGCAGCCCCTCACTGAGGGACATGGGGGGGGGGGCTTGGCTCCCACAGGGCCCGGGCCAAGCCTAAGCTGGCCCTGCTCTTTCAGAAAGCTGCTCCTCCCCTGGCGAAATCCCACACGAGCCCCCCGAGGAGCCCTTCAGGAGGGAAGGGGCAGAAGTCAGAGCCGCTCCCTCAAAAGCCGGACAGCCTCGCACCACAGAGCGAGCCCAGGAAGTCTGGCCTCGGCTCCACCCTCGCCCAGCCCAGGCAGGGCCCAGGGGCCCGGGGGCCTCCCCCAAAGGATCAGCCGGTGACTCCAGGTGATGCTTTGGGCCGGGGCGGGGTTGTGGGGGTATGTCTGGTCACAGCTGAGGGATCGTTGGGGGCCTTAGTGAGCGGTTTGCAAAGGAGGGTTGGAAGTCCCCATTAACCCTGGCTGAGACCCCCACGGGGGGTTGGCTGCTCTGGGGAGAGGATCAGCTTCCGCACCGGAGGTATGGGGCCCGCTCCCCAAGGGGAGCCAGTCTGCAGCAGGGTCTCCTGTCCAGCAGCTCTTGGACTGGCCTTCGGGGTGGGCAGTGGGCGTGTGTGTGTGTGTGTGTGTGTGTGTGTGTGTGTGTGTGTGTGTAGATGGGTTCCCCACATTGCAGGAGCAGAGATGGGGCCAGCAGGCGGGCCCAGTTCTGCTTGCACGGCCGTTGTCTGACCAGTTGATCCTGCTTTAGGCCCTTCACTGAGGCCGGGAAGGGCTTGGGTCGGGGGGAGACGCCCCATCGGTGTCTGCCGGGCCGCCTCGTGTCATGTGACCAGGAGCCCTGTGGTTTGGGGGCCAGCTGGGATGTAGTCGGAGGGAGCTCGGAGAGGGGGTTGTGAGAAGTTTTCTCCCCCATTTGTGGGGCTCGGGATCCTTGGCCTTCGCAGGTGGGGAGCAGGGCTGGGGTGCTGATCCCAGTGTCCTGCCGTGCGTCTCTAGGGGGATCCGGCATCAAGCCTTTCCTAGAGCGCTTTGGCGAGCGTTGCCAGGAGCGTGGCAGAGCAAGCCCCGCGGCGCCGACGCCGCCTCGCGCTCCCCTCGTCACCCCCAACACCAAGGCCCTCCAGGAGCGGCTCCTGAGGCAGAACGCGGCCTCGTCCTCCAGCACCCTCAGCCAGCAGCTCAAGCAGGTGGGCCTGTGGGGGCCCGGGGGGGAGAGGGGGGGAGCGGTCACCCCGAGGCTGCGGGGCTCACTCTGTCCACTGGGCATCTAGGAGCGCCAGAGGGAGCTCGCCTGTCTTCGGGGCCGTCTGGACAAGGGCAACCTGTGGACGTCGGAGCGAGGGGAAGTCTCCAGGAATAAGCAGCCGGAAGCCAGAGAGGTAAGAGGAAATTCAGGGCGTCGAGCCTCGCCCTGACTCGGTGGTGGGTGGACCATGGCCTTGCATGCGCCCAACTTCTGCCCGCGCGTCCAGTGGTGGCGAGCTGCTCTCCACATTCACATCGGCAGGATGGCCCACAGAGGCCCGGCCGGGGCCCCCGGGCTCACTTGTCTCTGTTCCGCCTCATCCCGCAGGACGGCCCCTGTCAGGATGATTTGCCGGGAAAGCCTCAGGCGGATTGTGACAAGGACCAGGCCCCAGGCTCTCCGACACCCGTGAAGCCTCCCAGTGCCCAGCCCGCGGGTGAGCTTATTTTGGGAACGGGCCCGGGGGCGTCCGGAAGGGCCCTGGAGGGGGTAGCTCCGGGCAGTGTGGGGGGAGGGGGGCCAGCCGAGCTAGGAGTTGCGGGGTTTGGGACCATCTGCCCACATTTAATCTGGTGCTACTGCTGGGTGAGGACCCCAAGCTGCATCCGTCGTGACGTCCTCGAATGGGCCCAGAGTCTGCGGGAGGGGTGCAGCTGAGCGGGAAGCTGCCTTGGAGCCCCCCAGAGGCAGGTGGAGAGGTGACCCCAAAGGCCCCCCGCCTCGGCTGTGGGGGATGGGCAGGGGCTGTAAGACCGGCCCAAGCTGCTTTGTGGGTGCAGGTGCCTGCGGGCACTGTCTGCGATGGAGGCATTCTGGGTGAGTGGGGCCTAAGAGACAGAGGCACCGGACCGGCCTGAGGGGCCCCCAAAATGCGCCACGGCTCCTGAGGGAGCTCCTCGGGGGCAGAGCAGGAAAGCTGCCGGCCTCTGCACTGTGCTCGGGGCATCGTCTGTGCCTGCCCGGTTCCGGGATACATGGAGCCAGGGCTGCCGTGGCCAGCAGGGCACTAAGATAGGCAGCAGAAAAGATGCCCAGGCAGGCTAGAATGGGAAATGTGCCAAGAGGGGTCTGGAAGCCAGCATGGGCCAAGCCCTGAAGGTGGCGGGGACAAGGAAGGCCCGGGCGCCGGTGGGCACTGCCAGGCCCTCACCGGGGGGGCTCCATCAATGTTGTTGCTCCTCGGCAGCTCCTGCCAGTCCCCCTCCCCCACTGAAGCTGCACTCGAGCACCCGCCCTCAGAAGCAGCGTAATGAGGACAAGGCCTCCATGGGGAGGCTCCATTTCTCCTCCTCCCCCCCTTTATCACCCAGGTCAGGACAGTCCCTGCCCCTAGGCTCCCCACGCTCTGTTCCTTGCCAAGGTCCAGAGGCTGTTCTGACTGTCCCCGGGGTGGTCTTGGGCTTCTGACCCTGTCACGGCGGGCATCCCTTGTGCCCAGGCATGGGCGGGGGGAGCGGGGCTGCCATCGAGTGTGGGGGGTTTTATTTAAAAAACTAACAGAGATCAGGGGAGCCTCATTCTAGAAACAAGGAGCGTTTTTCCTAGTTCTAGGGGTGAAGCGGCAGGATGGGGGGCTCTGAGCTTGGAGCGCAGGCGGGAGCCTCAGGGCAGTCATGGCCTGGACACACAGGCTCCCCCCCCATCACCACACACTCACTCACACTCACACACTCACACACTCACACTCACTCACACATACACTCACACACACACATACACACTCGCTCACACACACACACACTCTGCCTCACTGGTCCAGCCTGCAGTCAAGGACACCGCCCGGGGCCCTGTGCACCCTTGCGGCCAGAGGGCTGGTTGTTCCCGGGCTGAACCTTTCTGGGTTCTCTTCCATCCTGGAGCCAGCGTGCCCGTGGGGCTGAGGCTGACAGCTTTCCCCCCCTTTCTAGGCCATACCGAGAGCAACATGACCACATCGAGCCCCTTGAGAATTACTCTGTTCTTGGAGGAAAAATCTCCAAAAGTTGCACTGGACCCCGAGGTGGAGCAGCAGACAGGTGGGCTGCCCCATCCCCCCTTGGGCAGGTGACGGCGGGCTCCCGGACTGTGCCAGCATCTCTTGAGGGGAGGGTGGGGAGTACTCGTGATCAGTGCCGAGGGCTGCTGGGAATGTCCCACTGGGGGCTTTCCGAAGCGCCCCCTCCCCCCACCAGGTCAGCCCAGCCCAGCAGCTGCTGCCGGCCAGGGAGAAGATGCGGGGTCCCGGCCTGGGGGCAGAGGCTGTCTCAGAAGCTGGGCTGGTGGCCTTCCCTGGCAGACAGAGGGGGCCCCCCCACCCCTGCCTGGCCCCGCCACGTCCTGCCCGGCCCTGCCTCCCTGCCAGGCCCTGCCATGTCCTGCTCCTTTCTTTTCAGAGGGGGCCGAGGAGGCGCACGAGGCCCCAGGGAATGGGGATGATGAGGAGATTCTCAACAGCTCCAAGGTCATCAACGACATCTTCAGCGGCGTCTTGACGGAGAACGGCCTGGGCCTGGAGCCTCAGGAGGGCAGCGAGGACAGCTTCGATGAGCCCGAGGACGCCCTGAACATTTCCTCCATGTCCCTCCTGACGCCCTTGGCGGAGACGGTGAACGTGAGGAGTCCGGAGGTGAGGGAGGCGGGGGAGGGGCCCCGCGCCAGCTTTCCCCTCTTCTCAAAGCCGACTCTGCCCTGAGTGGTTCCTGAAACGGGGGGAGCGGGGGGAGGGGGGAATTAGGGAGCCGGGTGACGACTCGCTTTTTTCCGATGCCGGCTCGCACCTGCCCTCGGTTGGGGACGTCCAGGGGCTCCTGAGCTCACTGGGGGGGCGCGGCCGTCCAGCTCAGGCAGCCGCATTCGGCCTTCATTGCGCCCCCCGCGCTTCTTCTCAGGTATTTGCTTCCTCGCCCAGTTTGGAAGTGAAAGACGGCGGCAGTGACGACAGCCCGAGGCCGGGCAAGTTTCAGAGGACCCGTGTCCCGAGAGCCGAGTCTGAGGACAGCATCAGCTCTGGAGACCGCGACCTCCCCTACAGGTGAAGGGGCAGAGAACCGGCTTCTTGGGCGCAGTGGCCGCCAGCTAATGGGGAGGGGGACCGGGCCTGGGGCGGGAGGTGCGTGGGGCCTGAGCTAGGGACATCTGGGAGCCTCAGTACAGGATGCCGGGAGCCTCTGTCCCCAGCTTGCAGGGAGGCTGGGGCCGTCCAGTCCTGGTCCCTGTCCTGACCTGCCCTGGCCCCGGCCATCTGGGAGCCAGCAGTGAGGTCAGGACAGTCCAGTCCTGGTCCCTGTCCTGCCCTGGCCCCCGCCCTGCCCCCGGCCTTCTGGTCCCTGGCTTGCCCCGGCCCTGGCCGTCTGGTCCCTGTCCTTACCTGGCCCCTGGCCTGCCCAGCCCCCAGACTTCTGGCCCTCGTCCTGCCCCGGCCCCGGCCATCTGGGAGCCAGCAGGGAGGTCGGGGCCGTCCAGCCCTCAGGATCCTCCGTGGCCCACCTTTGCCTCTGAGCCCAGGGCCGGCCGCTGCTGACTCTTTGCTCCTTCCTTCTTGGCAGCATCGACGCCTACCGTTCTCAGAGGTTCAAAGAGATAGAACGCCCCTCGATAAAGCAGGTGATCGTTCGCAGAGAGGACGTGTCCTCAAAGCTGGAAGAGAGCAAGAGCGCGCCTGCGCCCCCCTGCCCGGTGAACGTCAAGCAGAAGATTCAGGTCGGTTCCTTTTCTGGGCGAGGAGGAGGAGGAATCGGGAGCTCTCCCGGGGTGGCTGGGGCTGGGCAGGAATCGTCCCGTTGGGGCACCGGCCTCATGTCCTGAGAGCAGGGAAAGGGACCCGCTGGGGGCCCTGCCTCAGGAGGGACCTTCTCTGGGGTCACGCTGGGGAGGGACGGGGCCTGCCACTGGGGGGCCCCGAGTCTGAGGCACAGCCGGGAGCTGCGGCCACGGGAGGTGCTCGGTGTGCCACAAGCATTGATAGACCCACTGTTTGGGGGCCCGGGGCCATGGAGCTGGAAGCCTTCTGGTTAGGGAACAGTCCGGCTGTGCAAGAACGGCCCTCAGCCCCTCCTTCTCTGACCTTGGACTTGCCAGGAGCTGAACAACGAGATCAACTTGCAGCAGACGGTGATCTACCAGGCCAGTCAGGCTCTGAACTGCTGCACTGATGGCGAGCACGGGAAGGGCTCCCTGGAAGAGGCGGAAGCCGAGAGACTGCTCCTGATTGCAAGTAGGCAGGAGCGTGGTTGGGGCGGGCACGGGCGGACAGGGGAAGCGGGCATGGGGGGGGACACAGGTGGGCACAAGTGGGCCTGCAGGCACAGTGGGTACAGGTGGGCAGGTGCAGCAAGCACAGGCAGGCCCCAAGATGCCACCAGAAGCAGAAGCGTCTCTTCTCTCTGGCCACTCTGAATTGTTCCCATCTGGAGGATGGGAAAGTTGGGCCTTTCTGAAGCGTAGCCGCTGGAGGCCAGAGCTCAGTGCCCGGTGCTCCCGAGCCGGGGGGTGCCGAGGGCTATTGTGCTGGCTGAGGAGGAGCTGCCCTTTTGGGGGCAGAGAGAGCCGGGACAGTTGGGGACGTAGCCTGGTCTCTCACAGCCGAGAAGAGGGCGGCCCTGATCGAAGAGTTGAATAAACTGAAGGCGGAGGGGCCCCCACGGCGGCCCAGGGCCAGCCCCACGTCCGGCGAGCTGGCGCCGTCCAGAGGCTCCATTGCGCTCTCCGAGTTCCGGCTGCCTCTGAAAGCCGACTTCGTGTGTGACCCGGCTCAGAGGGCAGGTAGGCTCCTGGCAATGGCCGTCCTCCCCGGGTTACGGGTCTGGGCCTGGGCAGTGGGAAGTCGTCACTGGCCACGTGCTGAAGGGCTGGGCCGCCCTCAAAGCTGCCCGTGTGGGGCCCTAACGTGGTTTTGGCCCCAAGCTCACTTCTCCCTGGACTTGTGAGTCCGGCGGGTGACCCCTAGAGGGGGCGCTCATTGAGGGGCTCTCCTCCGAGCTGGGGCCGGGGGGCCATTGGCCGTTGGGCCCCATTTGGGCCCACGGCTCAGTGTGGTTCTCGGCAAGTTGGGAAGATCCCTGGGAGGCCGGCCCTTTGCCTCAGGGGGCTCACTGCCCTTTGGTCAATGACTGAAGCAGGTCGTTTGCTGGGGTGGGGGGGGGGCGCCCTCTTCATGGAAAACTAGCGTTTAACCCTGTGTGTCCTCCGGCCTTCACTGGACCCGCTTGGCAGCTGGAGGCCGAGGGGCCGCCCGGGGCCTTGAGAGCCGGGCTCTCATTTCTGGCTTCCCACAGAAGCTACAAATTACTACTTAATTATGCTGAAGGCCGGAGCTGAGAACATGGTCGCGACGCCTCTGGCGAGCACTGCAGACTCCCTCACAGGGGACGCGCTGACCTTCACCACCACTTTCACTCTGTAAGTGCCAGGGCCTGGTTCTGGCCGCGGCCTCCTGGGGGAAGGGGCAGGGGCAGGGTGCTGCCTGGTGGGACCGAGGGGCTCCTAGGCCCAAAAGCCGAGAATTCTCCTGCTTCCGTCCTCCTCAAGTTCCAGTCCGGCTCTGGCCACGACCCTCCCCTACTCAGTCAGCCCCAGCAGAAGCTGGTAGGCCTCAAACCCGTTGGCGAGTGAGGGGGCGTCGCCCAGGCCCGCAGGACCTCCTTGGTCTGATGGCCACAAAGGTGCCGTGCGGTGCTTGGGCCCTGGAAGGTGCTGGGCCACCCCCTGCTGTCTCTCCCTTGTCCTGGCCTTGGGGGAGAGAGCCCAGAGTCCGGCCACGCCTCCATCCTGGTCGCTTGTGAGTCAGGACATCGCCCCGATGTCATCGGTCCTCCCTGAAAGCAGGAGGAGCGGCGGGAGGCCCCTGCAGCCCCCCCTCCCTGCTCCTTACAGCCTTTCTCTGGCTCTCACCACGTGAGGTCCCTTTGTGATCTCCAGGGTCAGCCCTCCGGCTCCAGCTAGGGAGCTTCTGCCCCTCCCTCCTTCCTCTGTGTCACAGGACCCTCCTCTGAAGGTGGGGGGGGAGATCACTTTTTCTGATCCCTCTGGCTCCCGGCACAGGGGGCGGGCAGCACGAGCCAGGCCGTTCTTTGGCCAGGTGCCTCCTCCCAGGGACCTGGGGCTCCTGGGCCTGCACACACCGGCAAGCCCTTGGGGGCCTGCAGGAGCAGCACAGGGGGTGGGCGGGGGCGCCGGCTTCCTTGCCCTCGACTTTCCCGGCTGGCTGAAGGAACCGGGCGCCGACGCTCGCCTTCTTCTTCCAGGCAGGACGTGTCCAACGACTTTGAGATCAATGTCGAAGTTTACAGTTTGGTGAGTGTTGTCAGGCTCCGCCTCCTGGACCTCCCCGCTCCCCCATGCTGGAAGCCGAGAGGCCGCTCCTGCCGGGCCTGGGGTCAGTGGTGCCCCTAGTGCCGGCCTCGGCCTCCTTCTCCCTCGCCCCGGGGCTCCCCCAGGCCCTACATTCATGGTGGTGCTTTTGTACAGGTGCAGAGGAAAGCTTTCCTGGGGTCTGAGAAGAAGAGAAAGGCATCAAAGGCCAAGGTAAGGACCCCGCGCTGAGAAGGGATCGGCAGAGGTGTTGGTCTGGGGGTGCCCTTTTCAAAGCCAGGTCATCTCCATGGAGACCCCCATTCACACCCAGCCAGCTCCTCACATCTCCCAGCATATACGGACCCCAGTGTGCACACCCATTCCCTCACCCCCTGACTCACACACATGTGCACGGACAGACTCAAACACACCCCTCACGCTGGGCTGGAACGGTGGGGGGGGGCGAGCCAGATCCCCGGAGAACCTGCTTTTCTGGGATGTCATGTTCCGGTTGGACTTGAGTTGGGACCCCACTGGGTGCTTGGGTCAGTATGACAAGGAAGCCAAAGGTCAAATGTGGAGACCCAAGTCCAGGCTCTGCATGGACAAGGGACCCTGTGACCTCTGCTCCTGGCAGTGGGGTGAGGTCAGGGCCTTGTGCCGGAGCTCTTGGGGGAGGAGGATGGGGGACTTGCCTTAAGGCATGTGCCCTCCCCCATGCCCAGAGGTGCCTCCATGCGCCTGAGCTGCAGCTTGCTTCCCTCCTAGGCCATCACTCCGAAGCGGCTCCTGACGTCCATCACCACCGTAAGTAGCCCCGACTTTGTCCTCTTTGGGAATGGGGGCAGAGGCTCTGGGCGTGATGGGCTTAGCCTGGGGGGGTCTCAAACCTGGAATGAAAAGGTTTCCTGTGGTGCTCGTGCCTGGAGCAGCCTCCACAGGTCTCGTCACCTGGCCTCTTGACACGTTCCTTTTGATTCGTCAAAGAAAGGAAATCATCGGTGTTTCCTTGTTTCTTTTCTAGAAAAGCAGTCTCCACTCTTCCGGTGAGTTGGCCGGGCGGGGCTAAGAGAGGAAAGGACGGACCTCAAGAATGCAGCAAGCGAGGGGGTCCGGGGCCCTTGGGGGGAGGGGGGAGGTTGGGGGGGTCCCTCCCGGCTCCTCCCGTGCTCGCTTCCCGCACCGACCGGTGTCTCCTCTCCATAGTGATGGCGAGTCCGGGGGGCCTCCATGCTGTGCGCACCAGCAACTTTGTCCTCGTGGGCTCTCACACCCTCTCCCTGGCCTCCGTAGGGAACACCAAATTTGCCCTGGACAAGGTAATCTGATGCTGGGTGGGAAAAGTCGGGCTGAGGTCACTTCTGCTGCTCCCAAAGGCCAATCCAAAGCAGTTTTAGGGACTTTTCACCGCTTCCAAACAAGGCCGCCTTAACCGTCTGCGGTGGAAAAGTGTCACGTCTTAGCTGGGCTCCGTGTCAGCCTGTGAGTCGGGTTTGAGTTTGATCCTTTGAAATGTCTGACAGAAGAGTGTGCGAATGAAGCCCTCGAGTCTCCTGAGCGAGCTCCTCGGGTTCCGCCTTCCCATCTGTCACTGGGCGAGGGCATCCCGAGGGGTAATTCAGGCCACTCGCGCACGGAGCTCATGTTGGGGATGAAGTCGTTGGAGTTTTGACGTCGTGTTTTCTGACTGGAGGGACCACTGTGTCCGAGCTCTTAGCTGCGCTTGGGGTCGCTCGCCGAGTTATCGAGGCCCGAGCTCCCGCGGCTCCAGCCGTGACGGAGCTACGCCAAGCGCAGCGTAATATCGAGTCTCCCCGGGGACGGGGCGGGCGAGGGGGCCTTCTGCCGGTTGCGGCCTTGGCAGGTTGACATTAAAATAGAAAATTTTCTTTTAACAATTTTTAATAAAGGCTTTCCCTAATGTTGAAGACCTCAGAGACGAAGCCTTTTAACAATTCAGTTAACTCAGTTACTTTAACAAATAGCAGTGATCCTGGTATTTCTTTTCTTTTATTTTCACATTTTAGATAAATTATGATGTAAAAGAGCGCGAGCTCCTGGGTTATATGTTCCAGCACAAGGTTGCTATATTTAATTTGCTTAAAACTAATAAGCGCAAAGAAAGGGCCCCAACCTAACTCTCGGCTGCATGCACATGGTACTAACCTGTTACACTTAAAAATTAAGAAGCTGATTCCTAACCTTCTGGCCATCCCCTCTCTCTGGACTTGGGGAAGAGGTTCCTTGGAGCTGTCGGCTTTTCCTCCTGCATGCCTGGGCGTCGGGCTTTCTGTCCTCCGGCCGGCGGCCTCTGCCTCCCTCTGGCAAACCCCCAAATCCGCAGTCATTGAAAGTTCCCCAGCGAGAGCAGAATTGACTTTTTTCCAGTTTGGTCTCTTCCGAGGGCCTGCCGTGACGTCCTTGGGACGCTCGGGGGCCACGCGCCGGTTGGGCCCCTCGGTGTGTGGGCCCGGGGAAGGCCGCGGGCGCGGTGGGCATTTGGGGCCGCTCGGTGGAGGGCGTGGAGATGGCCGGGCCCGCTCCCTGACTTGCAGTTGTTTCAGCCGTGTCTGACTCTGACCCGCCTTGGGGTCTTTCTGACGTTAGTGGCGGCCTTTGCCGTTTCCTCATTTTACGGAGGAGGAAACTCGGGCAGTGACTTGCCCAGGGTCCCAAAGTAAGTGAGCCTGAGGCTGGATTTGCATCTGGGCCGTAGGCTGTCTCACGGTCCGCGGCAGCGCCCCCTAGGGGCCAGACCTGCAGGGCTGTTAACGGCTCAGTGCCCGGCTGGGGGGTCGCAGAGTCAGACCTCAAAAAGCAGGAGCGGCGGCGGTGGCCGGCAGCTGGCACACGTGGCCTTTCCTGTTTCCTAGTGAGACCCCCCCACCGAATGTTGTTACAGACGGGGGAGGGGGGAGGCCCAGGGACCCCTCGGGGCTCCTGCTGATGAGAGGGACCCCAGGCCTGCCGGCAGTGATGGGCTCGGCCCACTCATGGCCCCCCAGGCAGCATAAAAGCGGTGGTGCCGGGATGTGTTCTTGGGGCAGGCCGGATGTCTCCGTCTGGTCTGGGATCCCTTCTGCACGGGCAGCCCCGCCCTCCCTTTCCTGCACTGTGTGGCCCCAGTGTCTGTCCATGGGGGGCAGGGAACCCGCCTCCAGGAAGGGGGGGGGAGGGCAGTGGCTCTCCCTGGCGGAGACGGGCTGCAGGAGAGGGAGAAACGGCCAAGGACGGCGCAGAGGAAGGGGAGGCGGGGGAGGGGGCGCACAGGGCGCTGGCCCCGGGCTCTGGAGGCTCCGGGGAGGGCGCTGGCCCTGGGCAGCCAGGCCTGCGGGGCCCCTGCGGTTTTGCCGGGTTTGTACTGGGGGGGTCAGTTTGATCCTGGGGGGGGCGCGGCTGCGATGATGTTTGATGGGCCCTTGGAGGCGCCGCCTCTGAGGTTCTGGGGCGCGGCCGTTGCCCGCTTGTTTCTGGGGGCCCAGGAGCAGCCGTGCTGGAGAGGTGGCGCTCCCCGGGCAGAGCGCAGCCGGCGGTTCTGGGCCGGGCCCTGCCTGGAGGGGCCCCCTGGGGACTCCCTTCTTTCTGGCCGCCTCCCATGGCGGCCCCCGCGGCCTGGCCCTCGGGGCCTGCGTTCCCCTCGGGAGCGGGCTTCCCCCTGGCGGGCGGGACTCGAGAAGGCGGCGTCGGGGCTTTTCTTCAGGGAGATCCGCGATCGCTTATTATCGGCACCTGGGCAGAGCTTGCCGCCAGCCCCCTCTCCTCCAGACGCCCCCTTGTGCGGTCTCGGCCGCACTGACCACACCCGGCTTCTCGCTGCGGAAGTTGGGGGCCCCCCCCAGCCCGCTCCGCCCCGCCCCCGCAGAGGCTCCGCCCCCGCGCCCTTCCTAGAGCGGCCTGTCTTCCCACAGGTGCCCTTCTTGTGTCCTCTGGAGGGTCACATTTATTTAAAAATCAAGTGCCAGGTGAACTCCTTCGTGGAGGAGAAGGGCTTTCTGGTGAGTAGAACCTTCTAGAAAGTGGGAAGGGCTCGGGCTGTTAAGGAAAGCTGCCAGACGCGGGGTGGGCGGGGCCCCGGGGTCATCCTCCTGCCCCACGGTGGGGGGGGGGCTCCCCAATAGGAAGCCAGGCTGGCGCTGAGGGACTTGGGGAGGGAGCAGGGGGCGGGGCGCTCAAGGAGTTTCAGATCCCTCCAAGTGCCGGGAATGCCTCGGGGCGGGGCGCCCCTGGGGGGGGGAGGGACCCGGGCTCCCAGAAAGCTCTCCCCTATTTGTGGTTACTCGGGGGTCCAGCAGGTGGCGCCAGATGTGCTTTGAAAGCCCGTTTTCCCCCAGTTAAGCATTTAAAAGCCGGTTTCCAGTTGGTTTGGGGGGGAGGGATCTGTACAGTTAGCAAGGGGGCGTGGCTTGGAGGCCCCACCCACGCTTTAATCACCTCCCTCCTGACCTTCAATATGCGGAGTCCTTTTAAAGGGGAGTCTCCCAGGCCGGCCCCGCCCCCTATGCACACGTGCATCCCGGTGTGCGGGTCCATGTGTGGGCGTGGGCGTCCTGGCTGTGCCCAGGCGTGTGTCCTGGACATCCCGGGCTGCACCTAGGTACTGCTTCCGGGGCGGCCCCCCAGACCTCGGGGACAGGCCCCCCCCCAGACCTCGGGGACAGGCCCCCCCCCAGACCTCGGGGACAGGCCCCCCCCCCCCCAGACCCCGGGGACAGCCCTCTGCCGGCCAAGTGCAGGCTCGGTCCGGTCTCCCCGCTCCCTGCTCCCATGCTCCTTTGCGTCCGCTCCCTGAGCCGCCCCGTTTTCCCAGACCATCTTTGAGGACGTGAGCGGCTTCGGAGCCTGGCACCGCCGCTGGTGCGTTCTTGCCGGAAACTGCATCTCCTACTGGACCTACCCGGACGACGAGAAACGCAAGGTAACGGAGGGGGGGGGGGCAGGCGTGGGGCTGGGGGACCCGGAGCTTCCTCACACACAGGGGGCCCCAATCTGCTTCAGCGCGCAGCGCCCCCTTCTGGCGATGCTTGAAACTCCTCGGGGAGCCTGGTGTCTTGGGCCGAGGCCGCCCCCTCCCCCCTCCTGGCTCTCACACAGGGTGGCTGGGGGGACCCAGCTTGGGAGCCCCGTGGGGGCGTCACTGAGGGGCCGAGCCCGACGCCCCACCCCCATCACATTCTGGGCCCCCCCCCCCCTCTCCCGGGCAGCAGCAAGCGCCCGCTGCTCCACTTGGAGCTCCAGGAGGGGCCCAGGCCTGTGTTAGGCCCTCACGGGCACTCTCTGGCCAGAGAACGGTCACGAGATGGCGCCAGTTCTCGGTTTTTTAGAACTTCATCATCAGTGGTTTAAGGAAATAAATGTGCCCAGCGGCATTCTGGGGGATTTAAAACGGGTTTTTGTTTTTAAGACCCCTCTAGGGAGGATAAACTTGGCCAACTGTACCAGCCGCCAGATAGAGCCGGCCAACCGGGAGTTCTGTGCCCGGCGCAACACGTTTGAATTAATCACCGTGCGACCGCAGAGAGAAGATGACAAGGAGACTCTGGTCAGCCAGTGCAGAGACACACTCTGTGTCACCAAGTAAGTGGTGGCCCAGACGGCCCTGGCCAGTGGGAGCACCTACTGTGCGCCTGCTGCGGGGGCGCCTGCTGCAGGGGCACCTGCTGTGGGCCTACTGTGCACCTGCTGTGGGCCTACTGTGCGCCTGCTGCGGGGGCACCTACTGCAGGGGCACCTACTGCAGGGGCACCTGCTGTGGGCCTACTGTGCACCTACTATGCGCCTGCTGCAGGGGCACCTACTGTGCACCTGCTGCGGGGGTGTCTGCTGTGGGGGCACCTACTGTGGGCCTTGCTCAGGGTGGTGTAATGGGAGCAGCCTTGTGGGGCCCGGGTTGGGGGGAGGCGGGGAAGCAGAATGGTGAGTGTGGAAGGACACCCTGTCCCGGGTCAGGGGGCAAAGGCCTGCTGACGGGCTCTGGGTTCTCCCCTTAGGAACTGGCTGTCGGCTGACACGAAAGAGGAACGGGACCTGTGGATGCGGAAGCTGAACCAGGTCCTTGTGGACATCCGCCTCTGGCAGCCCGACGCCTGCTACAAGCCCGTGGGCAAGGCCTGAGCCCTGCAGGGGGCGGGCCCGGCATGGGCTGGAGCTCTGTGCACGCAGCCCCTTCACTACTAACCCTCTTCTGGCCGCCCCAGCAGCGGGGCAGGCCTGGCACGGGGCACGCTGCCCCCTTCCCAGCCTCCCTCTTCTGGTCAGTCCCAAGTCTTGTTTTAAAGTCTCCGTGTTTGATTGTCCCCTTTTCCATGTGGGGGGAGGGCAGATGAGCACGGAGGCCTCCGGAGGCCCCCGCTCAGCCTCCTCCTGCGGTGGAAGCTTGTGCTCAGGGTCACGCCAAGATTTTAAGGGATTCAGAGCTTTTTCCGAACTCCTCCTGCAGCTCTGTGCAGCTTCCCTCCCACAGGGACAGTGTGGAAGCACTGGGAGGCTGCAGGGGCCGAGTGCGAGCTTTCCGTCCCTCACGCCCTGCGGGGCCAGCTGCACAGCTCCTGCCCCCGCTGCCCTGGGCGACACTCCGGGCAGGGAGTGGTGTAAAGTAAGTCACTTTGATGAAGCTGCTCTGGACTAATGCTTGCCTTGCCAAAGGTTTACCTCCTCCCAGCCTCCAATGGCGGCGTCTGCCCACTCAGAACCATTTGTCTGGGGCCGGAAAAGATCCTGGGGATGCTGGGAAGCCGGCGTTCTGCTGGGCGCCATCTTGGGTAGACTTGGGATCTCTTCTGAATCTTAAAGCTGTTGGTTCCCACTTAAAAACACTAATTGCCGCCATTGTTTTCTTGTTCTATGATAGTATTTCTTTGGAAATCTTTTTTCTCAAATATATATATATCTTAAAATATATTTTATGTATTTACCCAAATAAATGCTTGTAAATAATCTGGTTGAATTGGTTATTCTTCATGGCACCCATAATGCATAGCGAGGGGGCTGTGTGGCCGGGTGGGGAGCCAGCACTGCCCTCCCTTTACCTGCGGGCCCTCTCTGAGCCTGGGGCCTCAGCCTGAACAAAAGTCCTCGTGACAGTCCGTCCTCGTGGTCATGTGCTTCGTGAGCCTGAGTGTACTGGACACGCCATTGTGGCCCATGGGCACAGAACCAAGGCTGGTGCCCTTCCCTGCTTACATCGCCTGTGGGGACAGATCCGAGGATGCCTGTCAGCCAGTGGGCATTTGGGGGCAGCAGATCCTAGAAGGCTCATGGTCAAGTCCTTCCTGTGTGATCCTGGAGCATCATTGACCCGGACCCCCTGGAAGAGTGCCTGTGGTAACGCAGCTGGACGTGGCTCTCCCCTCCCCCAGTCTGCGCAATCTGAGACAAGCTGTACGTGTACAATCATTTTAGACGTCTCCATTTTAGTCGTGTGGGAAAAAATCAGATCCCACGGGAACAAGCACAAGGAAGGAAAAGCCAAAAAAGGTGAAAAGGGCGTTCTGACCCTCCTTCGTTCTTTGTAGTTGTCTCTGGATGTGGAGGGCGAGTGCTGGCACGAGCCTGTGGGAAGTGTCCTGAATGGGCCCGTAGTCGAGAGCCGCGGCCCTCGGGGTCAGTCGGCGTGTGACCTTGCTATTGCTGTGGGCAGTTCTGCTCTGCTCACTTCGCTCGGCGTCAGTTAGGCCAGTCCTGGCGTTTCTAGAATCGTCGTTTCTCCCGGAGTGCTGCTGTTCCTGTTACATTCTGCTCCCCTAACTTCTCCAGCCCTTCCCCAGCTGACGGACATTCCCTCAGTTCCCATTTCTTCCCGGCTTTCCTCTGGGTCTTGCCATTAAGTTGAGTTTTATTTTCAGATCGGCGCTCTCCTCTCCAGTCCCCCCTTAACCCCCACCCCCAAGGAAAAAGCAAACCTCACTACCAATGGAGAAAGCAGGAAAAACTTGGATGAACCAAATTCCCACTTGGGCCACTTCCAAATGAATCTGCTCCAATCTGGGCTGGCGGGGGTGGTGGGAGGGGGCCGAATCGTCCTGCCTGCCTTGTGCCGATTGTGGGGACCCTCCACAGCACGCTGAGATACAAGAAAGGGGCTCCCCCGGCTTGGCTATCGATGGGTTCTATCAGGCTACATGGGGAGTTTGCTTACAGAGGCCAGTCCCACACAGCAGCAGGACAAAGGTTCCTGCAGTGGGCCTGGGCCGGGTCGGCTCTCACCCAGAAGCCAGGAAGGCTCAGCCTGAAGCCTCAGATCAGGGCAAGATCTTCAGTAGATTAAGTGGGAGAAGGACCGATGAGCTGAGGGGGGCAAAGGGTCACGATGAGGAAGGAGAAGGAGGGGCTTGGAAAGGGAGCGGTCAAGGTGAAGAACAGGGTGAGGGGTCACAAGGCAGAGGGGAGGACACAAGAAAGGTCATGTCCCAAGGGGTTCAGGCTGAAGCCTGCTGCAGCTACAGGAGGAGCCAGAGTGGGACCGTGAGCAACAACCCTCCCGGAAGATCTTGCTCTGCCAAACCTCATCCCTGATCCCTCCCACCATCCTCTGTCTTTGCTCGGATTACGACCTCCAGAGGGGGCTGCAAGAAAGGAAATGCTCCCCAGCTGATGCAAGTTCGGCTGAATCAAGTAGACCCTCGCCAGGCAAGGCCGCCTCCCCCTCCCCCTCCCCCCCCCCCCCCAATGACTGGGAAGGTAATGGCAAGCGCTCCAGGATCTTCACCAGAAATCCCAAATGGGATCCCTCGGAATCGGACACATGGAACAATGACAACAGAATGGACTCGCCGTCCCTGGCGGCCTTCCTAACCTTGTCCCTCCCTCTCCTTCCCCTGTTCCTCCACCCAGTCAGTCAGAACTTGGCTCGTGTCACTGTGACAGCCATTTTCTCAGGTCTGCGAGAGCCTTCGGCCACGATCTTCACCTGCACAGGTGGCCCTTCTCCTTGTACAAACGATCTCGTTTTCAAGTGTCTGACCTTCATTTTGGGGACCTTATTTGGGGTTTGGGGGCAAAGATCCCAGAGCGGTTGGCCGT
Organism: Dasyurus viverrinus; assembly: GCA_020854095.1. Taxonomy (NCBI): domain Eukaryota; kingdom Metazoa; phylum Chordata; class Mammalia; order Dasyuromorphia; family Dasyuridae; genus Dasyurus; species Dasyurus viverrinus. Next base: position 3,923,438 of record CM036997.1, read on the forward strand.
TTCCTTCTCCAGGTCATTTTGCAGGTGAGGAAACTGAGGTGCACAGGGTGAAGTGACTTGCCGGGGGTCCCACAGTAAGTGTCTGAGGCTGGATTTGAACTCATGAAAATGAGTCTCCCTGACTCTGTGCACTGTGGTGCCCCTGGCTGCCATCTGTCATCCCAGATTTTGTTCTCTTCCTCTTTACTCCTGCTCCCCAAATGCCATCCTCAAAAGCCGGCATCCATCCCTTTGAGCTGTCCTCCAGGGACCATCTTTTGCGGGGGACAGAGGGAGAAACGAGAAAGGCGCCCACCACGGGGGCTTCTGCTTCTTTCTATTAACAATGTCTTCGACTTCCTCCTTCAACTGGAGTGCTCCCCAAAGCAAGTCTCTTGTCGAACCGAATGGCCTTTTCTGGGTTCTTGTCCCCACTGTCCCCCTGCTCTCCTGAGGCCCCGTGGCTCTGCTCCAACAGTCCTGTCTGACGCTTCTTGGCCGGACCTGGGTCACAGCACGTTCTGCCCCCGATGATCTCACCGGCTCCCCTGCTCCGGTCATGTACCCCCAACATCCCTGTGGAGCTCCCATCTTGTATCTTCCCCAGCCTTTGGGGTCCTCGAGCTGGATGCCTGATGGACTCCAGAACAACTCTCCTGTAACCCAGCTTCCCTATCACTGTGGAGGGGGCCCTTCTTTTTATCCCCCAAGCTCACAGCCTAGATGTCCCCACTCTCCCTCACCTTAGGCAATGGGGGACTCTGCTTTCACCACACCCTGTGCGATTTCTGTCCCTGCCTTCGGGGTCCATGTCCTCCTTGTAAGGGAGTGAGCAGCATATTTCCTCAGGAGCCCCCCAGAAGGATGACCGATAACTGCACGGGTTAGGGTTTTAAATCTTTCGGTTATTTGTCTTTACCCTATTGTTCCTCGCTTTACTGCAACAGTTTATACAACACTCCCCATGCTGGAAAATGGCCCATATTCACCCAATATCTTCAGAGAGTAGCTTCCTTTAAAAAACCCCCCAAAAAGTATTTTTCCCCTATCAATGTAAAGTAAAAAATATTAATTTTTTATGAGATTTTAAATTCCAAATTTCTCTCCTTCCCCTCTTCCCTCCCCAAGACAGCGAGGGATCCAGGATGTGTCTAACATCCTCTTGACATTTCATCGGGTCTTTGACGTGTTCTTAGATTTCTCACTTGATGTTAGTTAAAATACAAGACCCGAATTACTCTGAAATCATTGTTGCAGACGATAAATTTAATATCAATTTCATAATAACAACAGATGCTCACTAATGTTCTCAGCAACAATGTGGTTAAGAACCTTAAGCCTTATTTCAAGATAATATCCGGAAGACAAACGGAGTGAGATACGATGCTAGCAGTCGGTTACAGTCAGAAATTTATGATGAGCACAGCACGGACAGTAAAGTCCCAGAGCTTAATGACATGGAACCGTTCTCCTTGGGGCAGGTCGTGCCGGGCACCTGCAAGAAGCTCGGGGGGCAGCTGAAGAGAGCAGGGAAGCTCAGAAATCTTCAGGTCTTCGAAACTTAGAGCTCGAGAATCTCTGATTTAGGTCGGAGTCTCTGTTCTCTGAGGATGCTCTGCATGCTCCCGGCTTCCAGCTTTGAGGGAAGCTGGCCCCTTATGGGCTGTCTCAGGAAAGCCAGGAGAGGAGCCAGCAGTCTCCAACATAGCCTCACCCCCAGATTTCTGCACTAGAGACCTAGGGAAACCTAGCTTTGGATGAGATCTAGAACACACATACGGATACCAATACTGATACTAATACACTTTCTCTCTCTCTCTTCCCCTCTCCCTTCCTTCCTCCTCTCTGCCTTTGCCTCTCTGTCACTTTGTCTCTTTCTCTCTCTGAGTCTCTCTCTTCTTTCTTTTCTCTCTCTCTCCATCTCTTTTTCTTTCTGTCTCTTTCTCGTCTTCCTTTTCTCTCTGTCTTTGTCTCTCTCTCGTCTTTCTTTTCTCTTTATCTCTCTCCATCTCTTTTTCTCTCTCTTTCTCGTCTTTTTTCTCTCATCTCTTTCTCTGTCTTGCTTTCTCTTCTTTCTTCTGTCTCTCTCTCTCTCCATCTCTTTTTCTCTCTCCGTCTCTTTTTCTCTCTGTCTCCGTCTCTTTTTCTCTCTGTCTCTCCATCTCTTTCTCTGTCTTGCTTTCTCTTCTTCTGTCTCTCTCTCTGTCTCTTTCTCTCTCTCCGTCTCTTTCTCTCTGTCTCTCTCTCTCCGTCTCTTTCTCTCTGTCTCTCTCCGTCTCTCTCTCTCTGTGTCTCTCTGTCTCTCTCTCTCTGTCTCTTTCTCTCTCTCCGTCTCTTTCTCTCGGTCTCTCTCTCTCTGTCTCTTTCTCTCTGTCTCTCTCTCTCTGTGTCTCTCTGTCTCTCTCTCCGTCTCTCTCTCTCTGTCTCTTTCTCTCTCTCCGTCTCTTTCTCTCGGTCTCTCTCTCTCTGTGTCTCTCTGTCTCTCTCCGTCTCTCTCTCTCTGTGTCTCTCTGTCTCTCTCTCCATCTCTTTCTCTCGGTCTCTCTCTCTCTGTGTCTCTCTGTCTCTCTCTCTCTGTCTCTTTCTCTCTCTCCGTCTCTTTCTCTCGGTCTCTCTCTCTCTGTCTCTTTCTCTCTGTCTCTCTCTCTGTGTGTCTCTCTGTCTCTCTCTCCGTCTCTCTCTCTCTGTCTCTTTCTCTCTCTCCGTCTCTTTCTCTCGGTCTCTCTCTCTCTGTCTCTCTCTCTCCGTCTCTCTCTCTCTGTGTCTCTCTGTCTCTCTCTCCATCTCTTTCTCTCGGTCTCTCTCTCTCTGTGTCTCTCTGTCTCTTTCTCTCTGTCACTCTCTCTCCGTCTCTCTCTCTGTGTCTCTCTGTCTCTCTCTCCGTCTCTTTCTCTCGGTCTCTCTCTCTGTCTCTCTCTGTCTCTCTCTCTGTGTCTCTCTGTCTCTCTCTCCGTCTCTTTCTCTCTGTCTCTCTCCGTCTCTTTCTCTCCGTCTCTCTCTCTGTGTCTCTCTGTCTCTCTCCGTCTCTCTCTCTCCGTCTCTCTCTCTCTGTGTCTCTCTATCTCTCTCTCTCCGTCTCTCTCTCTCCGTCTCTTTCTCTCGGTCTCTCTCTCTCTGTCTCTCTCTCCGTCTCTCTCTCTCTGTGTCTCTCTGTCTCTCTCTCCGTCTCTTTCTCTCGGTCTCTCTCTCTCCGTCTCTTTTTCTGTCTTTCTCCCATCCCTGTCCTGTCCCTGTCTCTGTCACTCTCCTGCACTATCTGCCACGTTCCCTCCTCTGCTTTCTGCTGTAATTCGGACAATGGGAGTCACTGGTGTTTGCCCGCGGGCTCACGGCAGGGCCGGCGTTTGGAGGGAACCCTGGGATGTGACGCCTCGGTCAGGCTGAGC